>JBAMAV010000657.1:2400000-3000000 GCA_037043315.1 Amiota communis
ACTATTAACAGTTTAAGTGCCCTCTTTTGTTATACTTTTCTCAAATGCAATTTAAATCTTTAAACTCTCAACTAACAAAAAACTGAAACTTACTTAAGGAAATGAACTCATTCGTAACTAAATATAAGTAAAGTAAAGTAATTTTGAAAGATTTTCTTAATATAAATATTTAATGAATTTTTTCAAAGACCATACTTTAAATTAATTATTAATCAGTTTCTTACAATATTTTATAATTTCCCAATCTATCTATACTCTATACAATTATATAAAATTGATTATGTGGGCTTTGTATGTAACGCTTTCACGCAAACTATACTGAACCACTTTTAATATATATTTTTTTTAAATCCTACAATTGTGCTAAGGAATCGAGTGGTATAGTGTGTTTTTTGGTGGATAAAATTTTGCATGTAAAGCTAAGAGACATTTTTTAAAATCAATCAAGTCGTCTATGACAAACATATCCGGCAATTATATCAATATTAATATTTTATTCGTCTGATTTTTCAATGCGCAATGAACTACAATTAAAAAGAAAACACCATCACGAACTATATCATGGGGGGCGTAGCCTAGCAAGCCGGGTTCGCTAGTTCACAATAAATCTTCAATAATAAAAACGTTACTTTGGAAGAAGAAAAAAAAATGAAGCTCTGTATAAACTTTTTGTGCTTTTATTCATTAAATAAATAGTAAGTTATTACAGAATACGAGTAACCTTTTACATTTATGAAGTGTTGCATCATACTGGTATGATACTGAAAAAAAGAATACTTTTTTAACAAGCGACTTCTTCTTTTATTGCATGCATAGACCCAACAGATCAGACCAGACCAGTTCAGTTAAGACCAGACCAGACAGGAGCAGAAAAGAACCGAACAGTATGTCGACATTATGAACGTCATTGCATTTTAATGAGCATCAAAGTTAATTAAAAATAACTGCTTACTGGATATTGCAACTTGCAACTTGGTCTTGTTATTTTTCCTTCTGTTACATTCACTTTTAGCGTCATAATATTTAATATTATTTTCTATTTTGTTCCCCTCCTTTTTTTCTTTTTATAATACCCTACACTTATAATGATAATGAAGGTATGTGTGAATGGTATTATTAGATTTGCGATGGAATATGTAAACAATCAAATGAATCTTAATCTGAAGTTGCTGATACAAGAAATTTCATATGGAACATTGAACTAATCAAATAAGAACATTAATTTTTGTACCTTTCTTGTGGATTTATTTCCATTTCTGAAGGACATTACATCTTCATTAAGACTGAAATGTATAAAATTTTATTGATTTTCTTGTAAGTTGCGTATGCGATGCAAGTGAATGACTGCAAATGAACGACTGACTACCGTCGATGGTGGTCAGTAACAAAGCCAGCAGACATGACTACTTTTATTAGCGCATTTGTTAAACTTAAATGGATCTTCTCTCTCTATAAATACATATAAATGAGCATGTTGTTGTGTGTGTGCTTGTGTATGTGGTTATTATCTTCCATGTAGACCACAAAATTTCATTTAAAGATGTTGCTACCTCATCGTTGTGGTTATTTGAGTGCATACTATGATGAGTATGAGTGGTAAAGCTACAGCAATATATTGTTCCAATAAGTGTTTGCTTTCTTTTACATCTTCCTCAGGACAATCAGGACAAGAATAACAACATAATGTGGCTTTAAATTGCTTATAAAATGTATGTTTCTATGGACCAAAGTTTAAAGTTACACCCAAAAAGGGACATGACTACCAACCCATGGCTGATGGCCTCACGCGTGTCTTACCCTTGAATTTATTGTATTTTTTATTTGAAGTCAATTTATGCATCTCATATAAGTGTACCATATACACAAAATTATGATATATAAAAGTAAAATGGGCATAAATGGTAATAATCATTTTCATGCATCGTCGACTGCATTTCTTTTCTTTTCCTCTCTTCTCTTCTATAAATTTAAGTTGAAACCTTTTCACAAATATCTTAGTTTAATTTAGGGGTTGATTTTGGTTTGTGAACTTCTTTCACATGTGCAGAGATCTTCAAAAATAAATTTTAGAATATCCACAAATAAATTTCATGAATTCAGGATTCCAAAAAAAAAAAAAAATTTCATTCTTTTAAACTTTTATTAATGCTTCATCATTAGTGTCAAACCTCTTTCTATGAAAGTTTTTAATTATCAGTGTTAAAAATATACAATATTTTTACCCAACAAAATAAAAAAATAAAAGATGAAATTTTAGGAGGGAAATAAACCCATTGGCATTAAATCATTTTGTTGGCCCCAACGATCTATGACTTAACCAATGACATTTGCTAAGCTTTGTCAAAAACGACTATGCCGAAGATTTTTTTAAACAATTCCTTCACTTACCACTCTTCTTCCTCGCTCTTCAGTCAGTTTAGTATCCTTATATCTGTCTGTCTGTCACTTTATCTGTCTGGATGTTTATTCATCTTTCTGTATGTTGGTTATTTTGCACCATGATTACATAATTATTGGCTTTTACGCGTAATCAGTTTAGCGTGTAACTTTATTTTGTGGTCCTTCTTCACATCGGTAATATGAGTGAGTGAGAGTGAGGAGTGTGGCATAGGACCCAAAAGTTTGGATTTTGTGCGCCGCCTTGATTAAATGCTTGAACGATTCCTTTGACTAGTCATGTCCCTTCCCATTTCTCTTCCGCCATCACCATCACCACCACCACCTCTTTTCTAACCATTCTTCTTTTTGTTGTGTCGTGTAGTGTAGTGTTATGCTGCTTGACTTCTTCGTTGGTTGGCATTCATGGGGATTTTGCTTTTTTGAGCTTGTTATTTGTGGTGGAGCTTCATCATCTCAAATTTTTTGAAATACAATGATACTGAAAATGTGCGCTATAATTGGTTTTATGTTTGCATACTTTTAGGCATAATATGCTTTTGATTTTTGCAGACAACGTGACCCCAGGGATTTGCCTTTTTTGCTAATGATTTATGAAAGTCAAGTGATTTATTTCTGCTTAACGAAGTTTGTAATCCAATTTCTGACAACAACAACAACAACAACAACAACAAAAAGAGCAGCAACAACAAAATATTTTATAAAAAGGTTGCCATGTTATTATATTGTATACAATAGAATTTTATAGAAACGAGAGACGAATATTTGTATTTTAGATATAATAATTTATGTGGCCATCGGCCCTATAAGCCGATGGTGGTGTTTAGACACATTTGTACAATAGTATAAAATTATTGGTTCTTGGTATTAGTGTAGTTGTTGTAGTACTGAGTACTATATAAGCGTGAATAAAATTTTGATTTCTTTATGATGTTATTCTTGTGAATTTAAATTCTTTTTATTCTCAATTCAATTCAAATTTGATATTTGCATTTGCAAACATTGAAAAATAAAGTGATTTGCATCATCACTCGCTTACTCGCTCGCTCGCTTGTTCGTTTGTTCGTTTGCTCAATTGCAAACCACAATTCGTGCTGACACATTTTTTATTCTTTATACTGCAGAACTAAGGATTTTCAGCATTTACTTATCATCATCGTTATAATTTAGTGTTTGTGAACTTACATCAAATATTGAATGCTGGCAGCATTTACTTACTTAGGATGATGATGATAATAATGATGATTAATAATGATGATAATGCTGAAGAATATGTCAATAATGAAGTTTTTGAGTTGAATGCATGTGCGCCGCCCTTAAGTATGCTATGCTTTGCTTTGCTATTTGAATGCAAATAATGTTTGTTGAATTATTTGCTTAAGCAGAAGAAAACTTTCACCCAAAAAAATTTACACAAATCTACTATCTTCTATTTTACTTTTCATTTCTTTTCATTTTCTTTGAATGCATGTATTTGGCATTACAATGAAAATGCTGATTTGATAAAGTTTCCTCATTTACCAAAAGATGGTGGGACTTTCTCTCCTTCTCATTCTTTTGAATATGCTAGAATATTAAATCCTAATATTATATTATGTTATTAAATATTCCTACAGTTATAAAGTTCATTTATCTGACTTTAGATAGGTCAAGAATTAGTACTGCTTGTTCATGTTATGCATGGAATAAGTACTGATTCTTCATGTTATATGCTAAGTTAATATCATAAAAGAAATCAATTTGTAATTTGTTAAATTGATTTTAATTTAAATTTATTTCATGTCCTTTTACACAATTGTCAAGTGATAGTTTAAGGGTGCTTTTGGGAGTTCCATCCTCCATCTGTTGCTGCTTTGAAATAAAGCTATAACATTAAAGTCGGGCCCTTTTACCACCCACCAACCAAGTGCCACTTGTCACACTTGAAATTAATTGGGCTGCTATTGTCATTTTGGTTGAGTCAGTAGAGTTTGCTTTTTAATTAAAAAGTTTTCTACAAAAATGAAATTTCATTTTCAACAAGATTTCTAATTTTAAATAAGTTTTCACTTTCTACAAATCTATGAATCAATGACAACTCAAATCAAATCAAATCAAATCAAACCAAACTAAATTAAACTATGTTTGTCATTTAAAGAAAGGAACCAATTAATTGCTCTTGTCATTGTAAATAAATTATAAAATTTTGTAACAATTTATTGGATTAAGTTTTACCCAAAAACGAAAAAAATATTTCCCTTAGAATTATACAAAAAATTAAATTAAATTAAATAAAATTGAAGCTAAGCAAAATCTTATCCTATTAAAGAGATTTATACTTGTTTAATGTAAGGTTTCTTTCATCATGACTGGTGACTGGTGGCTGGTTCCCTTTGTTTGATTGTCTCTCTGACTTCGTCTTTAGTATAGTCTTCATCCCTCAGACTCTTTTCATTCTATTGAGCCTTAATCAATATGTCTTATATCATAAAATTGACATTAATAATACGCAATGTCGTGTTTTCTTTAACTGAGTCAATAAATCAAAATGAAGATACCAAAAAAATGAAAATAAAAAGAAATGAAATAAATAAATTTTTTATGAAATTGTCCTTTGGCTCATGATTTTTAATATATTTCTTGGAAATTGTTAATAACAAAATTATTAAGGAAGGAAAAAAACTATGAATGCTTGATATCTGAAGAAACAACTTCTCACATAAAATATAATAAATCTATATATTTTTTTTTTTTATTTGCAATTTTTTCTACAATATTTTTGGTTGGTTTTTATTTAATTTATATTTTGACAAATCATAGACTTGTAGGCGCGTTGTCTTTTTTTGTCAACAACATTATTGTACATCTTTTATTTTTTATTTTGTTCTCTAGTTTTTTTGTTTGTCTAACATATTTATATGTTTGCGGGTTTTGTCTGTCTATCTATCTTATTGTCTTGTCTTTTGATTTATGTATTTGTTTGTTTGCTTGTTACCAACAGAAATCGAAAATTTATCATTTCCAAAAATAAATTCTTAAGTAACAAATATCTTGTAGGCGCATACGTGTATGTAATATTCGTTGCAATATGATTATAAAAAAATTAAATTAACTTAATTTTTCATAAATTGTAACAAATTTCACTTAAAAATTTATAAATCTGGAAGGCTATTCAGGGTCAATAACATCGTAGTCTGTTTGACGGGAAACATACTTATGAAAATATTAAGAGATTTTAAGGCAAACATGAATTATTGACCAATATCAGTGTTTTGACAGTAATCCTAGAGATTAAAAAGAAAAATTGAGTATCAACAATTTGCAGGAATTATCATGCGTGAGTAGAATTAAGCAGTATTTTTGGCAGCACTACACTAGAATTAAATGGGTCAATTATTAACACAATGTAGCGACTTATACTTTGATGGTATGATATAAGTTAAAACATAGACTCTTAAATATTAACAACTAAAGAATAATATTATTCAATACAGTAAGAAAAACAACGACTTCAAAAGCAACAATGTTGACATTTCGATCCCCGTCAAAACAGCAAGCACCGGAACGAGAATACATATAAACAAAATGCAGTTAAGTAAATATACAACAATTGATTTTAGAACGAGTTAAAAGAAAAGCAATGGCAACCAATGAATGAATGACTTGGTTGCTTTAACAAGTAAAATTTAATTTGAAACCAGAGGCCATGTCTTTGGACAAACCCTCTATAAGAAATAACATGCCTGTCAAGCAATCTTTTATTCATTTTTTCGCAATCCTTTTTTAAAGTATACGCTATATACTGGCAATTTTGGGCAAAGTGATCAGTTGCATTTAAGGAAAAAATGGAGAAGGTTAGAGATGTTGATGATCAGATATAGTGAGAGTAGTATTTAAAGTCTTGTTGATTTAAGTCTGCTTTTGTTATTAAATCTTGAAAATAAAGAGTCAGTTATCGGTCACAAAGTAATAAATCTTTTTCTAGCTTTCACGCATTTGATATTTAAAAAAAAAATATAAATGTTGAACATACCATACATTTTTGGCAATTATTAAAGACCTCTCGACATACATGTACTATAAAATCACAGTAATAGCAAATCATAATATTTTGTCACATAATATGTATGAGTAAAAATAGATGGACAAAAAATTGTTGATGTCTAAATGAATGAATGAATAAACGCTGCTGACTGTCAAGGCAAGTGTAATTTAATATGGCGCCATCCGCAGAACATACATACATATCCTTAGTGTTGTACTGTATATATGGTATTTTTATGTGTGTGAATAGTAAGGACCTGTGTATGTCTATATATTTATATACACAATCGTATAGTATATGGTATGTTTTTGTCTAGCATTCTTTTGCTTTACAACATTCACTCTGTCTGTTTAACTGGCTGTCGGTCTGTTTGACTGTCTGGCACTTACCGTCTAACATAGCATATTCATTTTGGCACAAAAATGTTGACACATAAAATATTACAAGTTAGGGTGGGTCGGTTGTTTTGTCACTCCCTTCTGCGATCCTTTCATTCTCTCTTCGTTCGTTCGTTCGTTGGCGCAAAATGATGTCTGGTTTCTTAGACTAGTAGTATGCGCAGAATGAATGAAAGTGTGTATAAATGACCCAAAAATATGTAAGAAAAACTGAAAATCTTTTCACATTTCACATCTGTGTGAGTGTAGATGTCTGTTCATTGCGTAACTATGCGTATGTGTCGCGTGCTCCTTTATCATATTTGGGTTGCGTAATTCCAATGCTGAGAGTGTTGAGATGCTTTCAATTGATGTTGGGCTGTGTTTCTTTCCTTTTGCACTTTTTTTTTCTAATTTTGTTTTCTTTTCTTACACTTTTTTCTCTTATTTTCTTTTTTTTTTGTGGCTTTTAAGCAGCTTAGTAAGATGGTCTTTTGCTGTATTGGTTGCAAGACACCCTCACTCACTCAATATTTTACCACAAGCACATTTATTTCGGTATTTCGCCTTAAATTATGCAATAACCATTTCTGTTTTTTTTTTCATCATTTCTCTTCAGGAACAATTCTAAAGTCAAATGTAAGTAACGTCAATTTTTCAATTTTATTGCTGCGCGGAAATATGTTTTGACTTTTTTCCCATTTCCTTTTTTTACTTTTGCTTCCGTTTGCCTTTACTTCTTTCTTTATGTTGGAAGTGGTTGGGGTGGTGGTGGTGATGGTGATGGTGGTGATGGTCATCATCAAAAGCAATCCAGAAAATGCTCTTAGGTGAATGTTGATTTTATTTATACAATATTTATAGCATACTTTTGGGCAAGGCGCGCACACATAATTTCTTAAGAATTTAGCATCAATTTTTGCGCCTTTCATCGGCATCGGCATCATCAGGCTTTCTCGCATTTTCAATAAAAATTCTATAAAAATGTTAATTCCTGTGAGGCACTTAAAATCATTGTCCTCCTTCCTTTTGGAATAAATAACCTAACCATCATTATGCTCCCCATACTATTTTTGACTGGACTTATCGATTTGTGTTAAACGCTTGTCGCGCATTTAATAACTTTGAGCTTCAAAGAGGCGCATTCATTCAAGGATCTAATAGTATAGTAAATCTATGTTTGTGTGTGTTTGATAATTGAATTAAATTTGAAAAGCAAAATGAAAAGAAATATGGCAAGCAAAGCCATTCAACAAAAAGGGGACGCATAAGTGTTATGAAGCCTTAAACACATGCACAAACATAAAAGACAGACAGAATAATAGAAGATGTCTATGAAGAGAGGCAGATAGAGAGGCACACTTACTAAATATGTAATCCTATCTCAATAGGAAAACTCAGTCGAAAAAAATACTTTGGGTAAACTTTTTACACAAACAGCAGAAATTATGCGCAGAAAATTTGCTATTCCTTCATTCGTGGTTCGTTATTAAAAGCGATTAAATACTTCGTTCCTTGTCGCCGTCATCATCATCCTTCTCACATGCAAATGCAAAATGTAAGCAAAAAGCGAAACGAAGCGTAAAAAGCTAAAGGGAGAGAAAAAGAAAGAGAGAAACCACTGCTCTCCTACGACTAAAGATATAAGACTCTAGTCCCCTAGGCCATATACTCGAACATGAAATAGAATAAGAAACCAGTAATAGAACTAAAGTCCATGTCTACTAATATTGTAGTATATCTTAGTAAAAATAAAGCAGCATTTTCTGTTCTGTTGTTAGTCAAACTAAGTCGAAGGAAGGGTACAGCAGGAGCAGCAGCAGCAGACTGATCTATCCATCTATACAACAAACCATTCATTCTTCATTCTAACAACCATCATCACGATTACCATTCTCTAGTTTTGTTTCGTCTGTGCAGCTACTTAGAAAGTCACAGGCGGCAGGCAAGAAGCGCTTCCAGCTGCTCGTATAGCGATGTTTCCGCTTGCTTGCCACTACCACTACTACAGCCAATGCCTTGCATTGCCTTCGGTTGCATAATAATCCAATTCATGAAGTTAAAGTTACTATGCAGTAGTAGTACGAGAAACAAACTCAGTCAGCCATCCACTCAACCAGGCAACCATCCACCATCTAGTCAGCGAACCAGTGTTACCAGCTGTCTGCGCAAATTTGGCGTAAATTTAATTTTCAAATAAACTATTTTTGACTGAAGCCAGCAAGAAGAAGAACGAACGAAAGGAAAGGAAGTAAAAGCGCCGTTTGCTAGACTATAGTTTTTTTTTCCTTTGCTTTTCTCTATTATTTTCTTGCTTGTTCGCATGTTTTTGTGATTGCATGAATTATCGTGAAAAATATTCAATGAATTGCATTTACATCTTGTTATCGCTTGATTAATTGTCATTGTCAACCGAGGCGAGGAAGGTTATTATATTATTGTAGTATATACTAGTACCTATGTATATTTATCTGTGATGTCTGTGTCTGGCAGTATTAGTGATTATTTGTAAAACTTTATTTGTTGATTGAATGTGGCATTGCATTTCTTTCTCTGTCTCTCTCCCTCTCACTCTTTCAATGTATGTTGTACGATGAAAACTTTTTAAACAAGAGAAAATTCCTCTTTACATATATTTATCTCCCAATTGTGGCTTTGATTAAGACCAGATACTTTGGTGTTAATTGCATTCTTCTTTAAGTTTCTTATTGTAAATTACTTAGAAATAAAATTTTTATCCTTTTTCTTTTGTCTAAAAAATAAAGTCATTAGTTGTCTGCTAAGGTTGCTCAGTTTAATAGTAATAAAAGATGAGATTTATGGAACCCAAACTCTTATAGAGCAACAGTTTATTTTGGGTCAAAGCGGTTAAGGAAATACGCTTTAAATTTATAAAGGTACAAATTTGTAAAGCATTAAAAGCAAATTGAGTAGCGTAAACCCATTCGAAACATAACCCACCTCCTAAAGCAACAGAAAGAAGGTATTACTAAGAGAGATGAGAGATTGAAGGTGGCAAAAAATAGATCCGCAAAACCTTAAAAAAGAAAAAGCATTAAGCGTAAATTTCTAATTTATTTAGGTTGGTTACGCATCTCCCCCCCAACAAGGATATAGGGAGAGGAAAACAGGGAGTAATAGAAACAATGTTACCAAAATTGTTAGGCGCACATTAAAAGGCTGTTTACAGCTACTGACAGACAGAAGCGAGCGAGTGAGCAGGCCGAAGAATTTGCTAAACAATTTTTTTTGCCCATAGAGCGCAGCAACCAGTCCAAGTCATCCTTGTTGTCGTCCTTATGGCTGCTGCTGCTAATATTATTGTTGTCGTCCTCGTCATGGTTGTGAGCGGCAACGCGCCAATGTTTTTTCTTTACCATATACTTGTACTTGTATTTTTTTTTTCGTCGTTGCCAGCAACCCCAATTTAATGCGAAACGCAGTAAATTAGCATTAGACTTGGGGGTAATTTTATTGCGTACGGGTTTCCTCATTTCTTCTTTCTTTCTTTCCTATTCTTTATTCGTTCTCTATGTTTTTCAAAGTCTACTTTTTGGCGTAATGTAAGTGGATGGATGCCTTCCTTTGTTATGCGGCAAGTGTTTGTTTATGTTGTTATTATTTCCCCCTTCGAACACCTCATTCCTCATTCTACTTTCTTACTTTGTACGTATTCAACTTTTTGCCTCGTTGTCGGCCGGTTTATTTGGTTTCTTTTTTCTTTGCACCATGAAAATGTTTGCATTTACTTTGCCTTTTGATCACTGAAGTTGAACTTGAACGTTCGTCGTTCAATTGGGGTTGTTTTTGTATAATATAATAATTTTTTTCATTTTTGTTTTTGCTCTTCCTTTTGATAATTATGTACAATATTCGCGGCATTCAACACGAGGAAGAGAAGAAGGTCCTTTAATTTAATGGAGAATGGTGGCGGCAGAAGAATAAATGTTTTGTGTCAACCAAAAAGAAAACTCGCAAAAATTTTTAATGACTCAAATTAATGCTGCTAGTAGTTCAGTTCATTCTCAGCTAACTGGGCTCAATCGCTCATTTGCTCATTTGCCCATTCATTCATTTCATTTCACTTTATTTCTTTCCTTTTCATTCCATACTATTCATTTCCACTCATTTATTCATTTGTCTTGCTTTATGATTTTTGTAATTTCGTAATTGTCTTTCAGATAAGATAAACAAATTTTTATAGTTTGATTTATAGGAGATTCATTAAAAGTTAAAGTTAAATTTAGAATAGATAGAAAATATTTTATTGTATTTAAAGGGAACTTGTTAGTCATGATAGAAAGGAATTTAAATTGAAATTGAGATATTATGAATTTAATATCAAATATTAGCCTGACAGTTCGAGTGATGAATATAAATCTGGTAATATAAACTATTCCAATCGCTTAGCTCATTTCTGCTAGTTCATTCTTCGTTTTCTACACTTGATTCCCATTGCTCGTCTATTTTATTTAAATGAGCTTGAGCATAATAAGGCTTTATATGCTTAAAATGCTGATATATCAGCAGAGTATTTATGACTTTTGCCAATTGCCAATGGGAGCATTTAACACATATTAGTAAAAAATCGAACTAATATTTGTCTTAGAGAAAAAAAAATGATTCATGCAGATGCCTGAAGAATTTTCGTCTTTTGGGTTTTTCTCCTTGTAAGTAGTGTGACTATGATGAATATATATGTGGCAATAAGTCAAAGTAGCTTACATCGAAAATTGAGTTTGAATACTTTCATTATTAATCGCTACAAAACACGTATTTTGACTAATGAATTTTCGAAAAATACGGCTTAGAAACATAGTTCTATCAGTTTACATTACTGTGTATACGATTAAAAACATTAAAATAATACCAAATAGAAATTATTTTGCACAAAATGGGAAATATCTCAAGAAATAGATTTGCGACAAAAGCTAATTGCCACAGATACTTATATTCTACGAAGAACTTAATACATTCCAAGTCTTTCATAACGAACCTCTCTTTGACGAAGTTTTTTCGAAACACTGTGTTTTTTCCTGTTTATTTTTCATATGTATAGGTTCAATCTTTTTTCTAAAGGAAAAAGCAATTTGTCTACATTAATTTGCATCTGCCATCTTTAATTTTGATTTTAAATCGAAGCAATCAGACAATCCCATTGTGATGAGACTTGTGTGATCACAGTTTTTAAAATTATAGATTGTATTTTTATCTATACACAAATAAAAAGTTACTTGATGTGTTTGTTGTAAAGCTTTGGTGAGACTAAAATTAATATCCTGTCTTTTTTTCTCCTTCTACGTATATTTTATACAACTAAAACAAGACATTTAGTTAAACTTAAACATAATAACAACTGTAAATTTCCGCTGAGAGATAGAGAGAGAGAGTTTGTTTTTGTTCATTCAGGTGATGTTGACACTTTATTTGAAATTTTATTTTTCATTTTATCAACAAATGAACAACGGGTGAGACAAAGAAGAGAACTTTATTGACAGCTAGCGCAATTTACAACTTAAACCAAAAAGGAAAACAAAAGTACAAAAGAACAAATACAATAGATAAAGTAAGCGTTAATATGAAGTGACAGAAAGAATGAAATAAGAAAATAAAGTAACAGAAGGCAGAGAGTAAGAGAGAGACAGGGAGAGTAAAATAAAAAAAATAAATGTATTGTATAAGAAAATGAAAAAGTTTCCGATAAAGTCATGTACAAGAAATAAGCTGAAAAAGTGTATACGAGTAGCACGTGTTGTGTTGACCAAATAGAAATGAGAAAAAATGGAAAAATATCAACAAAAAATACAAGAATCAAAGTAAGCGACAATATGTTGCAGGATATGCAGCAGAACAACCAGAGAAAAAAATAAATTCAACAATATTTTTCATAAACTTTCTCGGTTCTATCGATTATTACGTGCCTTTCAAAGAGACTTTGCCTTGTGGATAGGAGTATATTGAGAAGGAGGAGTGATAAAATTATGAAATTTATATTTTCCATTTTTATTTATTAAAATTGAAGATTAAAGTTAGTAGCATCTGATTGTTCTAATATAAACAATTACCATATGTTTATTTCATTAATGTTTGGGATTTCCAACTAAAGACAGAAAAACTTCAAAACACAGCTTTGCTTTATATACTTATGGCCTAATCTATCCGAGTATTCCATACTTTTTGTTAGTTTTAATTTTATGTATACATAACTTAAAAAGATCACAAAGATCGTAAATCTCTATTTTCTGCCACTAGTTTATAACAAGGTCTAAAATGAACCAAGTCCCGTTTGTGAAACTTACAATTGAATATAGTATGACGCCTGTGTTTAGCAACAATTAACATATTATCTTTATACAGATTTGTATGACTCTTTGTCTCCTAAACGGCTGAACCGATTTTGGTGAACTTTTTTTTGTTGTACTTATGTGGTCATCTGGGTGGGTCTAAGCTAAAGTTGGACCCAGCAGGTGGCGCTGTTGTCGAGATCCACGCAGTATTTTTTTTTCCAAATTTTTTTCCAAATACATTTTCTCATCTAGCGCAAAATATTCTGAGCCGATTTGATAATGAATCATATTTTTCATTTTTGGGAAAACAACTGTATGACCAAACACAACAAGTTGAACTCTCTCTCTCAATTTGCCTTTGTGTTGATAAAGTGCGGTATAACACTAATGTGCGTGCAGACAGTACTTTCTCTTGAAATTTTCGCTTGTTGGTATGGGAAGTGCGCGGGTCTCTCATTGGCTGCGTTCATTATACGAAGAACAAAAACATAGCGCTGCCGACAAAGAAAAACCGACGATCAGCTACGTTGCTGTACATATCAAAGAATGTGCGTGGCATGCTCAGTCCCTGTGTTCACGAAAAACAGCAATTAATATTACGACGGGGGCGAGCAACGCGTGCCGGACAAATAGACTCCACTAAGTCTAAACAGAATTGATTTGGAAGAGACTGATGTATATTAGAAATTTGCGATGTCTCTGATGCCACAAACATCTCAAAAAAGTATTACTACCCTTCACTACTTGTTACAACAAGTGTCTATGGAAAACAAAACAAAAAAATGGCATAAAATGTTCAAGAAAAAATTGTAAATTTGCAGAAACAAAAAACAATGAGAGCTCAGTCCTTCCTCTATTTTTTTCACACTTTTATATACAAAGGTGCGCGCGTCCATTCGTGATATTGTTTTTATTCTTCAAAGTTTCATTTTCTGCTATTGCTGATAAAGCTAAAACAATGTTCGGTTGCCAAGATATATGTACAGTATCTTGACCAAACAAAGCCACCCAATCATTCTCAACCATACCATCATGATCTTGCTTAAGTTCAGCAGTTTCAGATAAAAGGTGTCAAGAAAAGACTTGGAAATAGAAATATACCATAAAAGCAATGAAAAAAAAAATAGTAAAAGACGAAAACTCTGAACAAAGCAGAAGAAGTGTTAAAGTCTTTTGTTCATGGTGTAAAGAAGTGAAGTACACAAAAAAAAAAAACACGGAAACCTCAAATGAAAATCGATTATTAAAGATTTTCTTTATTTTTTTTTTTTTGTTGTATTGTTTGTCGCCGTTCTTTTCTTTTCTTTTCCTTTCCTTTCATTTTGTGTGTTCTTATTTATATGTGAGTGGTTGCAGACCATGTCTCAATGCTGTTCGTTGACCAGGCTTACAATACAATAATAATAATAACAACAACAAAGAAAATTAAAAACAGAAAGAATGGAGAAAAGAACAAATAGTATCAGGGGGAAAAACAACACACAGACTTTGGCATTCTTATTGAACAAAAATAAAAAAAAATAAAACAAAGTGTGGAAATTTTTCTTTTGTGTCCTGCATACTTGCATATACATATGTACAATATTTATGTATATGTCCGTGTGCCACTTGTATATCCTTAGACTTGGTCTCGTCGTAAGAAATTTTGTTTTGGTTCTGTTACTGGTTTCCTTAGTACTATTGTCATCATCATCTTCAAGTTGTTGTATATAAACTAAAATAAACTCATAAAGTTTGTCGTAGGAAAAATATTTTCAACTATTTTCTTTTATAATTTTTTTTTTTAATAAAAATAAATATATAAAAAACAGAGAGAGAGCAACAAAGTTGAGAGCATGAAAATAGAATATAATAAAGCAAAAAATTACAAGATTTCCTTGTTAGCCATCAGCAAAAACATCAACATCAACAAGCATCCATCACACACAGCATTAGTTGAGTTTCTAGTGTAGTGTACAATAGTGTACTTGTTATGGAGTATAATCCATAGATGTGTTTGTTGTTTTTGTTACCAGTAGTTGACATGCATAATAATGATTATGATGATGATATGTTTTTATGTCATCAAGTACCACGACGAACGATGCTTTCTCTATGTCCCATAAGTCAAGTAAAAACTTCATTGAATCCAACCAAACTTCTACTAGTATTTGTCCCAACAACAGCAACATCACACAATTATAGTACTATATTTTCATATTTAGATTTATCTGTCATTTCATTCATCCAGTCTAACAGTCTGATGGACTAAAGAGACTGACAGAATGACTGACTAAATGACTGAGTGACTGACTCGACTCTACTCTGACTATAAAAATATTTTCATTAAAATTGGAAAAGTTTCTTTTCTTTCATACTGTTTTTTCTGTTTTTTCTTTATGTTTTCAACCTTCTTCTACTTCTAGTAGTGATTTTTTTCTTATTTTTCTTTATCTTGTTGTCTCTGACTGTGTCTTTATATTTTCATTTCTATCATTTTAGTTTTTTCTTCATTATGATCATGATGATCATCTTTTACTTTATGTTTTTATTCTTCTTGTGTGGTTGCATTCAAAACATGCGTCCGAAGTGCCAAAGTTTTGTACTTTCTTAAGGATTAAAAGCGTACGCCAAAAGGAAAGTGAAAAGTACTTTAGGGTTTCTTGGTAGTTTTTTCTTTGCTTTCTTTGGCCGTCCACTTCTATAACCCAATCCGTTTCAGGCTGGCTGAGGCGGTCAGAGGCGCACAGTAAGGCCAAAACTAAATCAAGCGAGGTCAAGTCAAGGCGTAAAGTACAGAAGAACAAACTTTAGCAAAAAAATAAAAATAAAAAAGCAAACAAAGTTTGTCGTCTTACAAAAGAATTAAGAGAAGCAGAGTGGAGTCAAGAGCAATGAAAGAAAAAGCAAAGAAATATATTGTACAAAAGTGGGGAATAGAGAAAATAAGTTAAGTCGGGATTAAGTGGCGCACAAAATGAGTGTTGCGTATTTTCATGGTTGCAGATTACTTAGTAAGTATTAGTGGCTGCCGTCGCTTCTTAGTATTTTTCTTGTTTTCCTCATCATCCCAGTCAATATGTGATTACAAATCCTTATTCAATATTAAATGTAATCAGCAATAAAATGAATAATTGACTTGATTAATTATAGGAGAATTTTTTAACCATTACTTTGTGTATGAATCGAATAAACAATAGAAAAAAAAAGGACATGAGTACTTTTTATATTGGCATATAACTCCGAAAACAACACACGGCGTATGATGAATGTATAAAGTAAAATTTGCGTAACAAATAAAACAAAATGATGAGAAACAAAAGCAAGTTAAAAGCGCATTCTATACTGCAGTATGCATTATGTTTCTTTCTGTCTGTCTGTTTATTTGTCCATGTGTACTTAGATGGCAATAGAGAGAAAGGAATCCAAAACCAAAGCAGCCAAAGGCAGTACCAACTCAACGACGACAAACAGCGGCTCAAAAGCCAAAAATAAAGAAAAAAATATATAGAAAGAATATAAGCAGAGGAGACTGAATAGAACATAATAAAAATTTAGCAGAAAGGGAATGGGAAAGGATGCAAATGGAAGCATCATCATAAAAGAGCAGCAAGCAGCATCCCTTATGAGGTTGGTTTTCTTTACATTCAAATGTACATAAATTCCAACATTTGCTCATTTTAATGGGCATATTTTTGTCATTTTACAAAAGTTGCTATTGCCGTTGCCGTCGCTATTGCCAACAACGAAAGGCGAGATGTTGAATGAATTTGCCTTTTACCCCCCACATGAACCCTACACTCTCTCACCAGCTCTTCCTTAGTATAGAGAGCAAGAGTGGAGTAGAATATTATGGTATTATATGGCAATGGCATGGCATCACATCACATGGCATAGCATAGCATGACATGAGCTTGTGTTATGTGTTGTGGTTTCATATGAACAATATGTATGCATATGTCTATGTATCTAAGTATGTGTGTCTGTCTATCTATCTATGTGTGTGTATACAGATGAGCAACAGCAGCAGCAGCAGGCTCTATTGCGTACTTATAAATTTTTTAGAGCATAGGGATTTATACAAATACTCATACATAAAGTAGATAAAAGCAAAAGCAAAATATAAATATGCAACCAGCCGATCCATGTGTGTGTGTGTGTATTTATATCTATGTATGTGTATGATGAGTAAACTGCAAAAATGGTAGACAAACGCATTGAACGCTTCACTGGTTTGTTGTTGGTAGAATACCTCTGTTTGCTTGCTTGCTTGCCTTCGCTGAAGATTTAGATAGATATATGTATATATAAGTATATGCCACGTAACTGCATCTGTCTGTGCCTGACTGCATGTTAAGGATGCATCAAAGAGCAGAAGGCGTTAGGGACAGATACAACCCATAATGCGTGCATGCCGCATACAAACTGTTGACTCAAAAAAAAAAAAAAAACTGAAAAAAGACCAGAAAAAAAACATACTTATAAAGAGAGGAGCAAGCAACGTGCAACGTGAGATTTATATGTGTATGCATAGTATTAGTATAGTTTTTCCAATTTATTTTGAAAGGCTTTGGAAATTCTCTTTATTTGTTGCTGTTGTTGTTGTTGTTCTTGTTGGTTAAATGCGGTCGCCACCGTCGCTGTCAATGTAGACAGATTTACGGTGACGCCATGTAACTTTTATTGAAATCGCTTTAATTAAAGCCGGATTAGGATTTAACTTAATGTGTGACATGCATACACAACAACATTTGGCTCACATTATAACACTCTCATCATTTTCATGACAAAAATAAGTACTCTACAATAACGCAGCAATACTGTACAAATCACTATCACTAACAATGTCAATCATTCTAGAAACATATACTCATATGTATAAATAGATACATGACTATATGACAAGCAATCTGATTTAAAAGCTCAGTGATATGCAAAACAACCAACCTAGATGGAGAATGCTTCCTTTTTTTTAATCAAATCGCTCAAATAAGCACACGAGCTACTCGTCTGAGTTAGAAACTCATTCGCTTACTCACACTTGCTGTCTTATACTTGTAGTAGTATAGCAAATAAGTAGAAAGATAGATAGATAGATTAATGTTGCAGTTGTTGTTCTGCATTTGCCTTCGCCTTTACTTTTGCTATGCTATTCCTTTGATTTGTTGCTTTTGCTATTGTTGCTTTTTTTGTTTTGTTTTGTTTAATATCCTGAGGCAAGAACAATGCGCATGAAATATGAATACAAAATGAGGGCAATGAACGCACAATCAGGCAACAGGAACAACAATAAAACGCGACATTAACAACAACATCTTCGTTGTCCCCATCATTGTCATCCTCATCACCATCATTACCATCAACCATATTACTATCATCATCATTAACGTCATTATTATTATCATAATCATCGTCATTATGATATATGATAAGTAGAATGACAAGCATTTGTTGTTTGTTACTATGCAGCAGCATCAATAGATACTATAGACAAAGTTACTCAACTTATAGTACCATACAGTGGAAATGAGTAAAAGATCAGAAGTGAACGAATGAATGAATGAATGAAGTTTATTTGAAAAGTTTAAACATTTTCCATATCATGGTTTACTCATTTAAGCATGCCATATTCTACTACTACACATATCTAAGTGTAGATTGCCATTGTATAATCACAGTTTCATATATGATTTCCATATTGTATTTTTCCTTTTTTTAAATATTTTTTTTTTTTTTTAATTTTTTATGTGGTTATGATGATGAGTTCGTTTACATGGTTAGAGAGCAATAATTTCCAGCAAACAAGGCAGCAACAGAATAATATGTAATTTTTACGCCACAAGTAATATGCAGTATTTTACACTCATTTAAACTTTTACATCCACATAGATACATTCATATATGTTCATATAAACACATGCGGACTTGTCACAACAAAGTTACACAGGGTGATGTATGAATGTATGTAAGTGTATATACAATGAAGAGTAATGCACTCAGATGAACAAATGTATATGTATTTACTTGTACTACATACATACATACATAAGTCAGTCGGTTGGAATATTACGCCAACAAACACTGCATAAACAAAGATACATATGTATCTGTCATAATGCCATAACTACAATTTCTCTGCGTATATTTGTATATGTATCTGTGGGTGAATTTGTAGTAAGAGTTGTAGTAGTTTTGTAGTATGAATAAAAAGAGGAGTAGTAGGATGAATGAATGAAATGAGTACAACAACAACAAAAATAATAATAATAATAAAAACTCATTTCATTCATGCCTCAACAGCAACAAAATGCTTGAAAATATGTGAGAATATATTTTTCATTAAGTTTTCTCTTTCTCACAAGTTTTTGTATTTTTTTGTGTTTTGTTTTTTTTCTTTGTGTAACAATATTTTTAATATTTTTTGCATTTTTCATTTCATTTACACCGTAAGTGTATTTACATTTGTAAGGATTAATTGTGTGTATGTGATTGTATTTGATGCATTTAAAGAAATGTAAATGTTAAGTTATTTAAATAGTTTTTCTTCAATAAACAACCCTGCGTATACTTAATTGAAATTGAATTATTGGTACATATTTCTGTAATTCTGTTAATCCAGTTAAGAAAATTTGGTGTTTCTTCAATCACTGGTACGAATGGTTTAAAAATTTGACAACACTTTTAAAATCAGAATGTGATTATTAAAAAAATATTGTTTACTCAAATGCATCGAAGACACAAAAGCAATATGGTACTTTTATACTAAGCAAATGTGTGTGTATTTCTTATCATCAAAGGAACAGGTAATTTGCAATGAAAGAAAAAACAATGAAATAGATTCCATGGATTTTTATTCTGTATAAGCGTTTCTTAAACGGACGATAAAAACAAATGAATTGCATTCCCTTGATGTGGGTGTTGGAGTTCAAATGCGTTTCCAGTGTCCATTTTGTACGCAAATGCATCAAAGATACAAAAACAATGCTGAGAACATGTGAATGTCAATGAACCAACAAAAGAAGAAAAAATGCCATGGACTAGCATTCTGTATAAGAGTTTCAATTTAAAAAGTAAATCGTTTTCTACATCATCAATTCGATAATTGCCGGTGACTAGGTTTTAACAATACATATACGAGTATTATGGATATTTAATTTCCAATTTTCGATTATTGTAAAGTCAGACAATTCTTCCCATTGCTAATCTTCTTTGGGCAAAACTTAATGCAGCAATCTATTGACGAAATTATCGGATGCACATAATTGAAAAAAAAGGCAGTAGGTGTTGCGTTCTGTATTTCTTGTGAATGCAATATAATCCTATAAGTATTGCTTTGATATCCTTCTAAATCTCAACTGTGTGTCTGAGGTCTTGCAAGATTAGCAGACACCTTTGCAATGGCAATTAACTATTCTCAGTCAATGAAATTTTAACAGAATGTGCTTCGATAGCCTTAAACACACTTTATACCTCTAAAAAAAAATGTAATTTCATTCATTCTAAATTCTTTATTATGAAGTACACTTAAGTAAATTAAGCAGAAGGCATTTCTGGTTTAGATTTTTCTCTACATTTACTCAAAAGTTTTCCCACATAGTTTCGTTGAATTTTCTTTAGATTCATTACTATATTTTTTAAATAAAATTCGTGAAATTAAAGTATATTTTGCTTTCTATTGAGTTGATTATTTAAAATAATATTTTAATTTATATGCTCTGCTAGATTCCAGTTAACCAGCAATTCCTCGAAATATCGTTGGAAGATATCTCAAGAATGTCAAATATTATACAAAATGTAGTACAACATGATTCCTTTTGTTTCATTGTTTTCATTTCACAATTAATTGCCAGACAATTCTTAGAATGTCAATAATCACATCTCATATTTGTTTCTATTGTAATATATTATAAGACAATAAAAACCAGAAACTTAAAAGGCAGGCATGCTGCATCGTTTCGAAGAATTCTTTGCACAATACACCTTCAAATAATTATTTGAAAATATTTGAATTATTTTATTATTTTAATTATTAATGGACTTTTCATTTCTTTATTTTCTGATGGTATGGTATTTTCTTTTCTTTTAATTCTCAATGAAATTGAAATATTTTAGTAAAAAGAAATTCAACAGCTTCTGGGCGAACTACTCGTACCTGCTAACATTCTCAATTTTTTAGCCTTGGCTTTAACCAAAAGAAGAAACACAACAAACAAAATTTTTTACCCAAAAGTAAGTAAACATATTTTAAAAAAGAAAAATTCACTCAAAGGAGAGAAAACTAAAAAAGAGAAAACAAAAAAAAATAAAATGAGGAAATGGAAAAGAGACGATGATGCAAATAAATTCAACATACAAATTAACAGGGCAATGGCAATATGCCTCTTTAACTTGTTGCCCCAACATTTTATATAAAGTCTAATTTCCTTAATTTTCTTTTGGTGCTTTTCTTTTTTGTGGTGTAAATTGTTTAATGGGCATCAACATTCAAAAACAAAACAAAAAGAAACAAAACCAACAAAACAAATATTGAAATTCTCACAATTTGACCCAAATAAAAAATAATTCAACTTCAAAAGCGAAATGCACACAGCAAAAAGGCTTCTTTTTATATTAAAGATAAAGGAGAAATAAAAATTGTATTCGGTTTCATTTAAGATTAAGTGACCTTCATGACATAATTTTCGTATAAAAATTGATGAAATGGAGGCATAATTTAAAATTAAATATATATATTGCATCTTATGTTAGATTATACCTACAAATATCTGTAGATTTTTGCCTCAATTTTCTTGATAGTTTTGAAAATATAATTAGACAATCATATGTTAACATAAATTGTCACTCTAAAATTTCTATACCTCACAATAATCATCGTCGTACGATTTCTAGTTTCAATATTTTATCTACAAAGAACAAAATAAGAATAAAGATCTTTATCTCAAAAACTAAGTGCTGTAGTTGACTTAAAAAAAGATGATTACTTTTATTTGCATTGAAGTCGTGAAGTCTAAAATTCATGGTAATCAATGAAAATTCAAATATCTTATTAAAAATATTCTTTGTTAAAAAGTAATTTGGAGAATAATAGTTCAGATATATTTCTATCAAAAACCAAAGACTTAGTTCACAGCTTCTTGCATTTATGCACATGGTATAACAGTAACACCCTACTACAAATTCTATCCAATTGTGTGTGTAGGGTATAGAAAATAAAATAATGAGTTAATGATAAACTAAGTAGTTTAGAGAGTTGTAAATTTTCTCAATGCTATCATGGTTAGTTAGTTGGTCAATGACAGTATAAATAGGCATTGAAAATTTGTGAATTAAATGAAAATTGTGGGGTCTTTTTCTCTTCTTTTGGGTAATTTTCAAAACAATGAAATCAGTTTTAATAATGTGGGAATAACAATTTGACAACATCATAATTAAATACATGCTACTTCAAATTGATACTACTTACTTTATAAGCAACCTTCATTAACTTAAATTTCAAATTTTTTTACCTGAAAATAGAAGAAAAAATCAAAATAAGAAAAATTCATAAACAAATCAAATATTGCAATAATTTAAATATTAATATATGTGATAATTTGTTTAGTTATGTAAGAGTAGATGCTTCTCTATGCTGCCAGGTTACCTAAACTCATTTGTAGCTTTAAATGGCATTTAGAGAAATCATCATGCATCATTTGCATCAACAAGAAATTTTGTTGGTATTACATTAACAACAATTTATGACTTCAACACACGGCAATAACATTTTGCCACACGCACTCTGTAAGCATTTCTCAAATTTTTTCGTAATACATTAAAATATGTTTGAGTAGTTTACATACTTCTATTGTTTCCATTTAGTAAAGTATGTACTTTCAACAATTTGAATGCTTTTATCATTGTTTTCATTCCATTCTAAAGCTCAACAAAAAGCAACAAAAGAAATAACATTAAAAATTTTGCCACAAGAATTGCAAAAAATATTTCAATGGTTTCATGCATTTGGCAGTGCACGTAAGTAAATACTAGAGATACAATGTTACATACAATAGATTTTCAACATTGTATCTCCAATTTTAATTTTTTGCTCAAATATTTACTACAAGTCAGAGTTTTCTGAAATTTTTTCATGCAATAAATTTTAAATTAAATACTACAAAATCTGTTTGTTCCAATAAAATGTTGTTTCTGCTTTAAACAATTCAATATTAATACAAAAAATAGTAAAGAATTTTTCATAACAAATAGAATGGAATAGAATAGAAAAGTGAAGAGCGGAAAGCGAAAAGCGGAGGTGAACTAAAAATAATGGCACGTTTATAATTAAAAAGGTGAACAAAAATTCTATGAATGCATAAATATGCAAATAAAATATTTATTAAAAAAATATACAATAAAATAATATAAAATACATATAACAAAAGTAAATTGAAGTGAAGTATGTAAAGAGGAAATGTGAAGTACTCAGTGCTACAATACTTCAACCTACTACAATAGAGCACAACACTTGTGGTTCATTAAACTTTTGAAACACATACACATTCATACATTAGATACTTTAAAAGTAAGTACAACAACATAACATAGCGCAATTGTTGTGCGCCCACGCAGACAGAGATACAAATAGACAAACAAACAGATAGACATACTATACATACAAATAGACAGTCTGACACTGAGTGAGAGACAATCAGATATGTAGATAAATACTAGCTCTACTATACTCGTACTATACCATCATAGTAAGTAGATAGCAGCAGTGGTCGTTTTTATTTCTAAAACGCAACGCAGTGGAACGCAGGAAGCATAGTAGTAGAATCAAAGTAAAAGTAGTAGTAGCAGAGAAAATGATGAGAATGGAGAGTCTACTAATGCTCACCCACACAAAACAATCAACCAGTCACGAATGAAAGTATTCAATACAAGTATTTCTATTTGTATGTATTTGTGTATGTGTATGTATTGCATGTGGTATATGTATAAGATTCATTGAAAGAATTAAGTAAAAGGGGAAAAGAGAGTGAACATTTTATACGCTTGTACAAGTTTGATATCTTTACGCTATCGACGTGTACACTTATAAATTCAAGACATGATTTCTAACCTAAGGTAAAACCGCAACAAGAACAATAAGAAAAATTACTTATACTTTAAGACAAGTAAAACAATGGAAAGTATACGATATTGTTAATAAAGACAAGTGGCACAGGCAGACTACATACACCTACATTTTACTGTGCAAGAGACAACAACACCAACAGAATAACAACAGCACGTTGTATTTATGTATCTTTTGTTTAAAATAAAACTGTCATTCAAACATTTAAAGAAGGTATTTTTGAATTTATGTACATATGTATATATAAAAAAGTATGTATCGCATATAGAAAATAATAATTTATTAAATTAAAACTAATTTTTTTCATTATTTAGTAAAAAAATGACCAAAAAAATAACAATATAATAAGCAAACATTACAGAACATAACAGAGTTATTGTATTAGAAAACAGAAGATTAACTTTGATTTAACTCTAAAGCTTATCTAGCATTTAGAGCATGGAATATGTATCAATAAATGGCATTTATTAAATGCTCATCATGTATGATCAACAGTAATGGTAAATTTAAATATGAAATACTATTTCACTTTACTTGGTTCAAATATCTCAAGTATCTTGAATAAAATATACGCTTGACCAATTTTCCAAATGATATTTTACAATAGATTTATTTATTATGTATGATTTTCACTATGATAATATTATGTATTGATGATGCTGTAATCCGCTGATAACATATTCACTTTTGATCACTTGTTTCACTAGCCTTGCCTTTGCTTTAATTGTTGATAATGACACTGATAATACTCTGGTATTAATTCATATAAGATTCTTCTAACGACCTTTCGCTTGAAATGCATTTTGCTAACTAAAAAAATTAACTGACTTTATCATACCAAAAGCGAATAAAACATAATCAATTTATCTAGTAAACAGTTAGTTGATTATCATAAACAAAATATTTTAAACTCGAATATTTTGCTGCTGTAAATGACAAAATCAAATTGGATGTTTTAATTAAAATCTACTATTCTTTTTGTTTTTTTATATGTAAAAATGTCATTTTATTAGTTATTTATTATTGTTATTGCTAATTGCCACTTATTCATATTATTACTGTTGGTTTTGGTGATGCTGTTGTTGTTATGAGATGATGACATTACTGATAAGATTGTCGTTGTTGTGTGATGCTTGTTCACTGATAAGAAACTACCGTTTTATTAAAGCGTTTACTGTGCACCTGAATCTTTGTAAATAATATCATAGCAGAAAATAAGTAGAACCAAAAACACAAAAGAAAATACAAATAAGCAATTATCTAGTGAATCAGTGAACCTTCTTCTTGTAGTTATCTTCATAATTGAGGGAGGGGCCGAATATATTTTTAATATAACAAAATCATAAATTTAATTGATGAAATATTAAGTAATTAAGTAAGTCAAAAATTCAGGAAGTTTGGGACCCCATAACTCCAAAAGATTGCCTAGATATAATAAATACTATGGAAAAGCGAGTTAAAGACGTTATTAAAAATAAGGGTGATGTTACTCAGTTTTAATTTAAGGATATCGTTGCCGTGCCAATTAATAATGGTAAAAATAATTCATATATTATTGAAGTCGTTTGGTTTAAATATATATTTTCAGTTTTATTTATATGAAATGCGTGGATGTTTTGATATCAAATTAAAGGTAATTAAATAACCTTTCCAAAAAATACAAACGTGTGTGTTCAATTATTGCTTGGACATAAATAGAAGCCATTGAAACTTGAACTAAAAAATAAAAACATGACGTGCCAATAAATAGTGGTTAGGGCTCGTAAATCAACCAGAAAATATATTGATGGATGGAAAGTAAAATAGTTTTAAGAACTTTTAATATGATTTTTTTATTTACGAATTTTAGAAAGAATGAATGGAATTCACTTAACCGGTAGCCAACTTTTAATGCAGCTAAGTGAAATACTTAATAATTTTATACAATGAAATACACAAAATGTTGTTTCAGGCAGAGTTTTCATACAAATTTTGTATAGGTTTTTTGAAATTGTTTAAAACTTATATTCAGTGATGCCAGTTACCTATTAAAAAACAGGACAGATCGACCCAAAAAAAAAAAAAACGGGAAAAAGGGACAAAAGAAATTAAAAAAAGACAGACATCAGCACAAATTTTGTTGCCTTATTATTTTACTTTTTAGTCATTTTTATTTTATTTATTAGATGAGTTTTATTGCCTCTTCTACTTATCAGGTCAAAATACTCTTCATCTGCGGTGCTTACAAAATTTGCAGCAACCCTTATTGTTTTCTTTTGGATCGCGGCTCATCCAACTTTTTAAATCAAGCTGATTTAGCCACTTTGTTTATGTCAATGATAGTGATAGTGATGAGCACAACCCGATATATGTCGATTATTTCGATTATTTGCGACTACGATTGAGTACAATATAAGTGGTGGTAAAACGGATGTCACAATGTTGTAATGTAAGCATATTGAAAGGATTTACAATTAAAGAAATTAAACATTAAAACAAAAACATGATGGATTTCCGGATAGGAGATGTTTGACATTTTTTTTCAGATAGGCCAGTTAACAAAAGGACAGATTTGTCCGGAAAAAGGCTAAAATGAGTCACTGCTTTTATTTGACCAAATTTAATGATAGCCACTTTGTGCAGCTCTTAGAAGCCAGAAAATCTTTAATGCATTCCAGTATTATGTTTGCTTTATTCAAGTAAACAAAATGTGCATGTATGTAAATGCGGTTGTTGTTAAGTGTAATTGACTTACTAAACCCAAAATAAGTGGTATGAACTATCCGCAAGATTGGTACCACATTCAGCCGCATGTTTGCCTACAGCAATTAATTTAAAGGCAGCAAGCTAAGTACAATTGGCTGGTCCACTAATGCCAAATATCTTGCAGGGAGTAACAGAAAATTATTATGGTAGCTCATCATTCAATCAACTTGCCGCATACATATGATAAGGTTATCCATTTGTTATCAATATTTTAACTGAAATCAATATTTTCTATCTGTTTGTCTTTTCGAAAGTTAAAAGGAATACATTCACTGCATTAATTCTATAAATATACATATGTATGTATATACTTTACGGGGTCTCATTCTGTGTGTTACCGCGTGAAGAGGACGTATCATATACAAATTATGCGTATTATGAAAGCGACTAAAATTTATAATTTAATTGCAAATTTGTTATTTATTTGTTTTCATAACTTTCAAATAATAAATTATTAATTTATAAAATTTCATACAAAAAGGAAAGGAAAAAGAAAGAGAATACAAACAATATTATTTATGAAATATTTCATACATGTGGACAATTTTAAATAGAAAAGAACAATAAAAACAAATGAATGAAAAACGGAAAATATGTCCAATGAAATTATGCAATTATTATTTATTTACATTTCCGTTGGATGGCATTTTACAAAATTGAACATTTTTAATAATTCATAGGGATTGCAAGAGTAAACAGGATTATGCAGCAATTCAATTGCATCCTAAATTATTAATTATGCAGAAATTATGTTCATAGAATTGTCACAGTGAATGCGTGGAAGGACGGTTATTCATTTATTTTGTATTTTGTTCAATTTATAATTTTATTAAATTTTTTCATAAACAAAAAAAACCAAAAAAAAAAAAGGAAAATAATATAAAATGACAATATTCATTAGATATTGAATGAATGAATAAATGCGAAGTGAAGTGATGTGAAGTAGAAGTGTGTATATTCTTGGAATGCAACAACATTTCAGACTCATTGGTTTAGTCAAGACGCCAAAATCGAAAAGCACTTAACATGTAGCACAAAAGACAGTTGAGGGACAGAAATCAATCCATCCAACCATCCATTCATCTATCTATCTATCGGCATTTGTTTGGCATACATGCCTTCTTCGTGTTATATAAAATTGCAAAGAAATTGTACAAAGATCGAACGAATGAACGAACAACAAATGTGACAAACAGACAGAAAGACGGACAGAGGAACTGAAAGAATACAAAAAAGATATAAAATATTTACTTACTTGGCCTTATGCAACAACATCAACATCAATATCAGCAGAGTAAGACAGCAGGAATTGATACAAGACAAGGAAAAGGGGGAAGAGGTGGAGTGAAGTGCCAAAGGAAATCACTTCACATGAACAGCAGCAGCAACAAAATGTAGCGCGCTACGATAAATCGTTTACGGCAGCTTGCATTCGCATGCACACACACACAAATATTCACACAGATACTCATATACTTGCATACTACATTCACCCAAAAGTGAAGTAGCGGAGAAGGCCACAAAATGCAATAAAAGCGTGTAGCACGCATTCATGTGCAATGATGTGCGTGCATTGAGCGTTTCTCTACAGTGCTTTGCTTTGCTCTTCTCTTCTGCACTGTTCTGTTCTTTTATTAATATTTCTTTTTATTTCTTCTTAATTTTTATTTCTTTCTTTTTGCAAGTACAAATGAGTATAGCATGGTATCTTCTTGAGTGACTGTCCTTCGGTTGACAGTAGTGAGAGATACCGCTAGTACATGTGCCCCAAAGCTGCACAACTCACTCACTTTATTCCATACTTCAGCTGAACTGACACTGTTCCACATTTCATGATGCATACACCAACAGGCAGATAGACAGGGCAAAGATACAATATTATGTTTATACAAAGTGCATTCAGTCAGGAAGGACCGAAGAAAAAAGAACCTCGACTTTAAATATGCTTCGATACACATCATTGAAACACACTTTTGAACAGCTTTTTGTGCAACGCGTGCAAACATGCCACACACACACACCTCACATTTACCTACCCCCATAAAAAATACTACTATCTACTATGTATCAAGCAACTTAACCAACCGATCGAGAAACAGAGTTAGCATTACTACTATGTATTGTATAACTTAGAGGATTCATTCTTCACTGTCGTCTGGTTGATAGGCGGTAGAAGGTTGGATGCTTGGATGGCTGTTGGGCCATGGGTGATAAGCAATGGGTGTTTGCCATAAGATGATGATGATGATGCTCTTTGATGTAAACACATTTGATTGCAATTTGTTGGAAGTTTATGTCTATTGTATGCAGATTGTTGTCATACGCATGAGTTGCGTACAATGAACAAAATGTCAAACGAATGTTTTCATTGCTCCAAGGCACACATACACAACAGAAATCCATTTGGCAATCATATTCACTTTTAAGCAAATACTATTCGCAAGTACTTACATTTACATTGTAAACTAAATTACTCAGTGCACCTTAGAGGATATAAAAGAAACTGAAAGGTGTAAATACAATTTTCTTTTTGTTTTATACAAATACAAATGGTAGTAATTTGTTTCCATCAGAGGTGTTTCAAATCAGTAAGATGTATCAATTTTATTGTATGAAAAACTTTAGCAAAACATTTTTTGAGAAAAAATATTATTGCCATATATGTATTTTTAATCAGTTAGTTCAATATGTTTATCTATTGTATTATGCAAGTTTATCTATTAACAACTTACTTCTTATTGTAAGTTAAATAAATCTTGATATGAATCGTTTCAAATTATATGGAGAAAAGAGAAGAGGATCAAACCAAAGACCAAGCAATGAAATCTGCATCATTAGACGATAAACTGAACAGGGACCACTGAGATCGCACCGGGTTTTGGATTTTAGATTTAAGTTTTATTTCAAAGTCAATTATGTGCCACTAATTAGTTGTTTTCTCTAAGGTGCTCTTTGACAACATCAAGAGCTGGTGTCTCCTCACAGAAATTTTTAATGACAATGATCTTGCGTAGCTTGCACTCCTTGTCGATCTTGCAGAGGCCGGACCATTTGTCGAGTGTTTTGTGCGGTCAACGCGGATTAATGGAATTTGATGTCCGAGTCAGAGAGCAGTTACCAATTATTTGTTGTTGGGTTCATCGAAGAACTCAGAAAGAAAGCAGAGAACAGCTTTTCCTAACAGTTTAGTTCTCGCTGAACATCGATAAAAGGTTTAAGAGATCTAGAGTGCCCCATACATTTTATACACATGCTTATCTGCCTACATTTGATTCCTTCAATTTGTAATACTTACATCTTTAAACTAAAGAAGATCAGAAACTAATAGGACATATAACCACATTCTCTCTCTTTAAGTTATAGATCTTAAATTATAAACCAATTCTTGGAACAGTTCAGTAGAAGATTTTAACGTGAAAACGTTTTTTAAAAAGGCGACAAATGTCACAATCTGACCCTCTTTCAGAAATGTAACAAAAACATGTCGCCAATATTTTTAATATATCTCGTGACCTAAAAGCCGTAGCGCCAAGTAATTTATATATTCTGAAAATAGCGGAAGCGATGGATGAGGAACTTTGTCATTGCAGGCTTGTGTAATCCAAAGGGGAAGTGAGTTCAAAAAAACTGTGAAAAATCTTTTCCTTTTTAACAAATTTAAGCAGGGGAACCTTAAATAAAGCCGATATTATATACTGATTTGTACCAATTATGAAATATATTTCGTCTTCAATTAAAATACCAAAACAATTTTCATGTTAAACAAACGTTTACTTATTCAATTGCATAGCAAATTCCATTCACTTACAATTCAAAAATACATAATTGATCAACCATTGACCTACGATCCTATTAAATTATACTACTTATTCTGAGATGAGATACCATACAAAGTTATCCAGTAATCTTAAGCTACTTAAATTGATGAATTTCAAGAACCACGACAGAACAGAACAGAACAGAATAGTACAAGCAAAAGTTATTGATGGAATGTAAGTAAGTAAGTACTTGAGACTTGCACTTATTTTACATGAAATGAGAAAAGAAATTTACAAGGAAGAAGAATGAATGAAATAATGAAAAGAAAAAAAAAAGGAAAATAAAAGAAAAGTTAAGTGAAGATGCTGCTGCATAATGCAATATATAATTACGATGTCCGCATGCCAACGATGTACTTACTTACAATAAATAAAAAAAGAAGTTGTATGTAAATAAATAAATAAATAAATAAGCAAATAAGCACAAAAAGAGCGGATATCCTTCTTACAATATACAATGTACTTACTTATAAGACAACAACGATAGTGCTAAAGATGATGATAATAATAATGATGGTGATGAAGATGACAACAACTGAGTCTACAAAGCTGAAGACTGAAGTTAAGAATAAAAAGAAAAATTGTACTTGAGATAGAGAAAATAAGACAGGGATAGGGACAGGGACAGGGACCCACACCACACCACAAAGATAAAGAATGGAAACATAAAAGAAAGATAAAGTGAGCGCGTAAAAAATGTGGATAAGCAGCAGCAGCATAAAAAAAATTCTTAAGGCAACCCAACAGAATCCAAACAACCAACCAACCAATGTTGAGCAATTAATACTTTTCGCACAGTAAATAAAGTTGCTGGGCTGCAGAAATATCATCATCGATAAGCAACATCAAGACAGAAAAAATATAAAATAAAAATAATATAATATAGAACAGAACAGAACAGAATGCATTTTGAATTGCAGCTGAGACGGTGATGAAGAAAGAAGTATAAGTAAAAAGTATCTTAGATATATTCAGTTGAGTTGAAATTAATGCATCCGTCCGTTGTTGTAGTAGTATGACATTGTTGAAGATTAAGATGATGCTGCTGTTGCTTATGCTGTATTACATCGACGACTTGTGTCTCGGGTATCTTCTCATCGCTCTTTAACTTGAATAACTCAACTGCGACTTAACAATTGTTGTTCCTTCTCTTATACTGATGATGACGCATAATATGAGTAAATGGAGCAGCAATTATAGAGTAGCCCACAGATGGGTCGGGTCTACTAGTCAAGTCACCAAGCCACCATGACAATCAAAGGCAGGCAAGTGAGACCAGTTGACTTGAGTTAAGTTCAGTTTCGTTAAGTCCAATATTCTTGTTAACTTGCTTTTCACTTATTTGAAATTGTATTTTTTTTTTTAACTACTTTACTTCATTTTAACTTAAATATGTTTTATAGTTAGTTAGTTGCTTGATTATTTCCTTTTAAGGCAAACAATCTTGGTAAACTCATACGGATAAAACAAACTAACTAACCAACAACCTTCCGACAATGAAGAACTTGCATGCAAGTTGAAAATTTTTCTGTCTACTCTTTATCCATCTTTTTCCGTATTACTTGTCCGTTCATTCGTTCATTGGTTTCTTTAAGTTGATTTGCTGCTGCAAATTTATTGTATTTTTTTTTTAAATGCCACCAGAAGAATTGATGGATGCTGCTGCTATACAACAAAACAAGTGTAACAGTCTTGAGAGAAACAATTTTTGTCGCATGCAATAAAATAACGAACGCATTGTTAAGGTTGATGATTATAATGAAGATGATGATGATGATGTGGATGATGATGATGCCACAATAATAATTTTGCAATTATTATTGCAATTACAATTCTTCACACGAATGCAAGCAATGCAAGGCAGCCAAATGAGCGAGCAGAAAAAATTAAATACAAATGAAAGATGAAAAAAAAAACGCAAATTTTAATTTCACTTGGAAAATCATCGCAAAGTAATATGCAGCTGCAACATCCACAGAATCAGAGCAGCAGACGATGGATGATTATGATGATGATTACGATAATGATTACAATAATGATGATGATGCTCAAGTGACAGTCGTCGTCATGCTGCTTATATCTCAATGTTTCTTCATGTGCAGTCGCATGCAGTCAGCCAAGCGATCGCTCTCAATTTTAATTTTTCCAACTTTTTTTTTCATTTTTTTTTGCATTAAGATTTTTTTTATCTGTTTTGGATTTTTTCCTGCAACTTGAAAGTGGATTTGCAACCATGTAGTAGTGTAGTGGGCTTAACTCATGCATTAATGTAATTATATTTGTGTGTATGCATTTTTCTTTCTGTAATTATATATACACTTCCCCTTTCTGTCGCTCTCCCTGATTCACTTTTCTTTTTTTTATTTTGTGTTTGTGGCACGTCATTTAGTCAGTCAGTCACAGTCAACGCAGACATGCCATTGCACTTGAAATGGGTTTCTGGGCTAAAGTGGAAACATGCAATAAACATCACCAACAACATCACCAACAACAACAGCATCAATAATAATATTGTATCTACTACAATTTCAAGTGCTTAGTTGGCTTTTTCCATTGATGGATGACACACACACACACACACTCATCTCCTATGATACTTGATAAGCCCTTAGGTTTGCGACATAAACATATTACTTACATACATATAGTACATAGTAAGTATTGTTGGTTAGACTTTAAGAACTGAATAGTACTAAGACAAACAACACGTCCCGCTGTTTATAAACAAATTTATGCTGCCTAATAAAAATCAACGCAACAAACAATTCAAGACACAAATCATAAAATTTGGCAAAGAACAGAGACGACATCAATTCTTATTGCAAAAAAGAAAAAACTAAGTAAAATAGGACATCATCTTACAGGTGAAACACCCACTAAATGACCAAAATTCATCATTGCCCTAGGACTCGTTTCTAAGCTTTTCATATACATTCATATACCAAGAATGGAATATTTTCTGTGTTTAGATGAGTGAGTGGATGAGTGAGTGAGTGGCAAATGCCGAAAGCTGTCACATTATCAAGGAATGGCGTGGAACTTGTCAGCGATGTTGGTGATGTTGATGGTGCTGATGATGATGGCAATAGTGATGGCAACTTAGATATACAAACATACAGACAAGTAGACGACCGACAATAGCAGCAATGACTGACGGCAATGTGATTTTGACTTTATGGTAGCTAAAGGTGGCAACAGCCAAGCCGCAGACATTGTTGACTGACTTGTTGTAACCAGTGGTAACATAAAAAATTCAACAACTAATTTGTGTGCGCACAAGGACAAACAACAATAATAGCAACACCACAAACAACAACAAAAAGAACATCCATAATAATAATAACACCACCAACAACAACATAAACAACAAAATGAAAGGAATAATAACAAGGTGTCATTTTCATTGTGATTTCTTATGCTACAATAACAAATACCGAAGCACATTTTGACTTGACATACTCGCACTTCTACTACTTTAATATAAGAAGATAGATTTGCTTACAAACAAAAAATCTCAAAACTCAAGTCGCACAACGGTTCATGTTGAATGATACACTGGGAAAAAGTATTAAGAGAATTTATTAAAGAATTTATAAAAATAATAATAAAGAAAGATAACAATCTTAGGCATCATTATGACTAGTTATTTGGTTTAATAGCAACAGAGATGGTATAGTATCTGAAGATCTTTATCTATGATTCCTGAATATCACCATTTCATTGACAAAGTCCATGAATAACAAGTTGCTGATAAAGAAACTTACTTGAAAACCCTTAAAAGCTATTGTATATGAAAATGATCACTTTGACAAAAAGAATCAATGGAACCTGTTATGTCCATCTATTCATATACTTGCTGTCAGTTTTTAAGAGTTATAGATCCATCGTCTCATTGTCAAATGAGACCAAAGCAGTTAAAGTATTTATAAGTTTTTCTATTGCATTTCTTAAGATACTTAACGGTACAATCAGTACAATTAGTGACGTACAAGCTTCGGTGAACCATCTAATTCATTTTCTGATTTGATTTTGTTATTAATGGTATCTTTTTTATCAGTGTACTAAATCTAGGAGTCGACGAATGAGAATATTTAAGCTAATTTTATGACAGATGACATATCACAGCTATACCTTTGACATATTTCATACTGGATCCCAGAGGCCGGTGGCCAAAGAAAGAAAACATCAATTCACCTTGACGCCATAATATTTTGTGTTAAGTTTTCATAATATATGTTATACAGTTAATGTTTATAAAGGATGCTTCTTAACAATGAACCAACTGGAATTTATTTGATGTTGATGCTGTTGCTGTTGCTGGGTTCTTCTTCATGAAAGATAAATTATGCCGATGTATGCGGCGCAGGATTCATATAAAATTATATAAAACAAATGAGACGCATAACGTTTACTTTCATTATACATATATACACATACAAACACAGAGATACATATATACATACATACACCAAATAAATTGCGGTGAAAATAGTAACAAAAAAAAAGAATAAATAAATAAAGGGAAAAAGATGAATGCCTCAGAAAAATAAGAAGAAATTCCAACTCATTTTGAGTCGAGTTTTATTTTTTCCATTTCTTGTTTGGGTTTCGCTTTCGAAAAAAATACCTTTGCTGTGAATGTGGAAATTTACATTTAAATGAAATATTTTATATTTAAAAAACTTTTTTCAAGCATAAAATTGGCATTTCTCAACACCAACCCCACCCGCCTAAATTCAACTCCGAAAATGAGTAACACCAGCCGCAGAAGAAGAAAAAACTCAACCGAAAAATAAATGAAATAAAATGGAAAAGGCCAAAAAAGAATCCATTCATTCATTCATTTGCCATGCGGTACCAGAAAACCGAACAACAACAGCAACAACAAAATCCGGAAAAAAAAGGAAAGCTATTTTCCCACAAATTTTCAACACATTTTTTCTTTCGTTTTTTCATCTTTGCTTTATGATATTTCCAAGGTCCTTCTCCAAAAAAAAAAAAAAAAATAAGGAATAAACAGGAGGCCTAAAATATGCTTTATTATTAGAAAGAACTTTCAGAGAAGAAATACCACATCACATCAGTAGCTAAGTTAAGGTAGAACCTTCACTTCCTTCATCACTCACCACCATCAAGTACAATACAAGAAAGTCCTGTGACAGACGACACCAGATACCTACCAACCAACCAAAATACTCACAACAAATCACACTTACATTAAGCACTCAAAACACTTCTCCATCCCTTTCTCTAATACGCAAAAAAAAAAAAAAATATTTATAATGAAGAGTGGGTCACAATCTTGTTGTCCTGCCATGTCCTGATGGAGATGGTGATGGTAAAGTCTCTCCCTCTCTTTCTCTCACTCTCTCTGACTCTCTCTCTCTCTCTCTGGGTTAACGATTTCAACTTGTTATTATGCAAGATGGGTAATTTGTGAAAATTTTTGAATAGTTAATTAAGTGCGACGTGTACTTCTGAAATATCTTTTGCTTCTCCATCCATCCATCCATAACTAACGAACCAAACAACTCACCATCCACCTCTCTTGAATCTGAAATCAACCCACCTACAAAACAGAAATGAAACAAAACAAAACTGAAAACAAAAAACCAAGATAAAGGGCATGAGAAGACAAAGAACAGAACCAAAATTTGTGTACCAACAACAAAAAAACATGTTAAAATTTTGTCGATGACTATCACAGAATGAGAATGGATGAGTACAGGATGGATAGATGGATGGATGAGTAGTTAACGTTTTCTGCAAATTAAGTAAGCAAGAAGTGTCTGCCAGCCATGCCTGCCTGTTTTAAGTGCTTAAAATTATGCAAAAATTTCTATGGCATTAACTAAAAAGTTTAATACAATAATAGCATCATCATCACCAAAAGCATCTCACTCTCCTATCTCTCTTCCTCTCCCTCACTTTCGCTCATTCTCTTCTCCACCATTATTATAGATCTGTTTTATTATTATTCTTATAATAAGTAGTTTGGGTTGTGCGCAAAGATAGGATTTTGATGATTGGGTGTCCTTTTGCACAAAATGTTGTTTTAATTTTTCTATTAAATATTTCAGGTGGCAAAAACATAACAAAATTAGCGTCTTCTTGCTAAAATTTTTCATTTCAAGTGGTTAAGCTCATGTAATGAGAACAAAATACATTGAGAGAAGGGTCCTAAATAAACGCTGAACAAAAGCTTTTAAGATATTCTTTTGCTTATTTATTTTTGCCAGAATATACATATTGTAATTTTAGTAAGCATCTTAAAATGAATGTCTAGACGCACTTCATGCGCCTAATTTACAGCTTATTTTTGTACACCAAATGAGATACAAAATATTGGTAAGAAATTCGCGTAGGCATAGGTATCACAATGATGTAAAGAAAAAAGAATCTTACAGAGTTCAGAAGAGTGTCTGACTGTTGCCTGCCTGCCATAAATAAATAATTAACACAATATGCCACAAGTTTGAATAGATTTCCTCTACCAGATCCACCAATACGACTACATCAAATATTATACAATTTGCCTGGCAATGCCACAAAAGCCAAGGGCAAAACAATTCAGTTAGTTAGTAGTCAGTCAGTCGGCAAGCCAAAAGCAATCAGGATATCACTTGTGCGCTTCGCTAATCTTCATCGAGTTCCTCCTACATTAATACCTTCATTTATTATTTACGCAAATTGTTGCGTTGCGTTGCGTTGCGCTGCGATACGTTACGTTGCTTTGCGCTGTTACTGTTGTAACCAAAGCCAACAACAATGACACACTAACAACAACGAGGAGTATCGACCAAACTCTCGGAGGTCTAAAATATCAAATTCTCGTAGGTCTTCGCTTATGGCGCTCAATTGATTTGCGTTTTTGGCTTTTCTTTTGACACAGGCACACGCATTCTCACACTTATGGTACAACTCATCACTACACCCCCACACTTTGATTTCCACCCTGAGTTGTACTAAGTTTCTATTTAATTTTAGGTACATTTTTGCTATTGAATCTAATGGGCTGAGAATCAAATGAGAAAATCCTTTTTGAAGGACAGAAGCAACAGAAACAGATTTCTCTTGCTGTGAGTGATTAGTTTGAATTTCCTTTTTGTTTCAGTTTCTGTTTCTGATTTTACCATTTACTTTGATGTTTCTTTCATTCTTAACTAATTCGGAATTAGAGTCACAAGAGATTCATTGAATGAATACACACCCGTCAATTGATGATGTTGACTTAGCAAAAGAAAAACGAAGCCTGCTACTTCCTCTGCATTTAATTGTGAAATTAAAATAGGAAAAGCGCACACGAAATTGTATCGTCAATCTGAAGTGTCAATTGAAATGAAAATGTAACAAAAAGAAGATGGAGGAGGAGGAGTACGAAGGACTTTAAGATTTTATTAAATTAAGAAAAGTTGCCAAAGATTTGCATTTTTAATTTTAATTAACATAAGTCATTTTAGTAGTCTCTGTAAATTGCTAAGATTTCTACTTATAAATGGTGTTTCTATTATATTTTCTTTTCTTTCAATCAAATCATTAATCTGACTCAGTTGTGGCTGGCTCCATTGATTGGGTTATGTTAACCTTCTTGGCCAAATATACACATAGATTGAGGTCCTTAAAAACTGTCAGTTTAGCTACATCCCAGAAGACTAGCTAAATTTTTAAAGGGAATATACAGTCAGTTACGAATTCCTTGTGACTCTGTTTGAAATCTTTAATTTGTTGTATTTATTATGAAAACCCAGACTCTATGGAACCCCATCAGATCATTTAGTCATTTATACATACATTCTCTGATTCTCAATGATTTGTATTAAATCAATTCAATCTGTGAGTTGCCTCTATTGAAGTTTCCCCATACAATCAAACTTAAACTTATGATGAAACTTAAATGTTTTCCTTTTACATTTTATTTTAGTTTTTCACTAAATTTCCTTTGATTAAACCTTGTTGCCATAATCAATAAACCACACAAATCATTTAATATAACTTTATCAAAAGATACATAAACATAACACAACATAAACACAGAATGATAGAATGAAAGGAAGAAAATAACAAAAGCCATCACTCAACATTAGATACACTTATATACAAACACATATTCTTACACAGATATCCACATGAATAAGTATACATATATATAGACTACACTATATAGTAGAATTGACGAGGACGACCCTCGTTATGCCAAATTAAATTACGTTTCATCAAAAGACTGAAGGTGTTGAAATAAATATTGTTATGCGTCATGTTCAAACGTTTAACATAACAAATTCATCTTTTGTTTTTCAAAAAAAAACTTCCTTATTCATCTTACCACTACCAAAAAATGTTGATCCTCTTGTTCTTCTTCTTCTTGATGTTGTTGTTTACCATATAAATACAAAAAGCAAAAGCAACTGACATAAGCAGAAATATACTAACTTTCACTACTAACAAACAAACGAATGTAGGTAGGCAGGCAGCCCACAAAAATAAGGTAAAAGAGTAGTGAACGACTTGACTCGGTTCGGTTCGAAAAAAAGGGGACTACAAACAGAAAGAATTATTTAATACATGTAGTACATATATTGTATATGTGCAGAAGTATTTGTATGTTGCTGATTGTTTTTTGCCTTTCACAGACTCACTCACTCACTCACTCATTCATCCACCTTCAATCAATTTGTTTTCTTGTAAAAGGGCAGAAGGATTTTGCTTTTGTTTTAGCAGGTTATAAAGACTGAACGACTGACACGTCATACATCAAATTGTAGTAAATTGTTTCTTTTGTAAGATGTTGTTATTCTTTAGAAATTTTCAACACAAATATACAAAAGGACACGATAATAATGATATGCGAATAAACATAAATTGTAATGTGGTTTAGATTTTTTTCATGACAATTTTTATTTATAAAAAAAATTATCATCATGTCAATCATCCTTAATGAATTGTGGTGAAACAACTAGTAAATAATTAAGGCATTTTTTATACACAACAACAACCATAATATTTTGGTTAAATTGACATACTTAAGTGTGGTCAATAACCTGAACATTATGCGGTTAATATAATATATATTGTACCTAAAAAATAAATAAAAATAAAGTGTGAGAAGTGCATACTTAAAGGCGTAAATGTAACAAAAGGCCATTGTGTGTCGACATTTAATTTAAATACAAAGAAGTCATGACGACGATGACGACGATGATGATGTTGATGATGATGGCGATGACAAACAAAGTGATGCCAGTTTACTTGAAAGTAAAGTGAAGTGAAAAATGAATGGAAAAATAGAAAAAAAGAAAATGAAAAACTGTGAAATGAAAAAAAAATCTACATAATTGTTGTCGCCGCCACAGACAAGCAATAAAAAATGTGAAAAATTGAAACACACAATAACAATAGCAAAGAAATAATGAAAAGAAGAAAAAAAAGAAAGGAAACCAAGAATGAAACGAAAGAATAAATGAAAGTGAGTAGTAAATAAAAAAGGCACATAAAGTGGGTCAAAAGTAACGCACAACGTTAAGCAATGAAATACGCTGCATACTTTAGGGCGACAACAATTGTAAAATACCAACGAAAAATTCAGCGCGTGAACAAGAGTCAGTCACACACAAGCACATACAGACGCAGTCATACATATAACAAGAAAATGTGAACAGAAAAAGAATAAAGTAGAAGATGGAAATGAAAACATTTGCAGTAACAGTAACTACACTTCCATACTTCTACACATCTACACTTTACAATCACAATGACCATGTAAGCGAATGACGAAACACACGAAAGAACAAATAAATGAAGCGGCAAACTGAAGAGTATAAAAAACAACCACAATAACAAAAACAAAAGCAAAAGAAAGAAGAAGAAAAAAGTAACACAATGTTGGCGACTTTTTGGCGTCGTCTATACTATGGTACTCAATAGTTATGATATTGTCGTCCTTGTTAGTTGGTTGGATTGGTTTTGTTTACTTTATTTGACTTTTTTCATTTATTTATTTCGTGTGACGAATACAGCAGAAATTTTTCGGAAATTTTTTGTTGTCGAATTTCAAAAATATGATACAATCATTTACAGATATTTTTTTTACAATTTCATATTGCATTGTTAAAAACATAAATAAAATAAAATAATTTATTTGTTTGTTGTCCCAGATGTTGAAGTATTTTTGCTGTATATCACAAGGTAGAATTTTACCTTTTACTTGGAGATCTATTGAAAAAATCATGCCAAAGGAAAGGACCAACTATATTTGGTTCCAAAATGGCACTATTATTGCGTTGGCTGATCAAAATGTATCCATACACAAAATAGCACAAAAAATACAGAAATACATAAAAGTTCGATACATCAGTTTTGAAAAACACTCAATGAAACGCGACAAATTGTGAAGAAGTGCAACAAGAATTTCAAAAGAATATGTGTGTTAACAAGAGCAAGGAAGACTGCAAAAAACCCATTTTTGAACAAGAGGATGACGAGTAAATTGGGCTAAGAATAAAGAAACTTAAACAGAATCCAATTGGTCATGTATTATAATTTCGAATGAGTCCAATTCTAATCCTTTAGGACCCGATAATCTTCGCAGCATCGGTCGTAAACAAAATCAGCGATATGCAAAAAATTATAAGAATGTAACCACGTCAAGCATTCTCATATTTGATGATACATGAGTGGATGCAATTTTAAGTATAATACTGAGTCCATTTTGAATGTGGAAATATATAAAAATATTATATTTGATGGAGCTGTACCAAGCTTGGAGTCTCTGGCAGAAGAGGAAGTGTTTGCCACGTTTATTACAGTTGGGTCAAGTGTTTTGTTATCAGTGTAATAGAAGAACTTCAGAAGAGGAAGAAGGAAGGTGCTTCTTGTTTGTGCTCTTCTCTTCTCATAGCTTTTACTATTCTATTTCTTAGCAATTATGTTAATCTAAACTTTAATTATGTATTAGTATATCAAAACTGGAATAAATAGTTGCAATTTGTAAGGCCAGCATAGCGTTTGTTTCGAAAGGAATATCATCGGTTCCATTTCGTTTAGGCTGCTGAAAAAAACACACTATGTTATTAGAACAGGAAAAAAGTTCAAACTAAGGAAACTCTTGAATTTTTTAATGAATACCTCTAGACTCTCGAAGGAATAGATGACAAATTGAGACTAAAGAGACCAGATGACTTGCTAAAGATCCTATGGGTTAGTGCTCTTAGTCATCGACAGTATTACTTATAAGGATATCTGTTCTGGTAAATGCCTCAAGTTCATGATAATTTCATTGAATTTTATTATACCATTTTGTTTTTTTTTTTTAACTGAAAATCTGAAAAAAAATCAATACTTCTTTTTAACCGTGAAATCTACAAGAATTTCTAATGAATTTTAGCACACACACACATATATATTTACAAACACTTGTATATACTCATATACTATAACATATCTTCATGTATGTGTATGAGTGTATTATAGAAATTTGCCGCCAGCATTAATCAGTAGCACAGGAAAGAAAAATAAAGTTTAATTGTTCAACATAACAATGTTCATAGACATATGTATGTGTGTGTACTGCATATACATATGTGTATATGAGTGTGTATGCGTATCTGATTGTTTGGTGTTTTTTCTATGCGTGGATGTGTGTAGGAATAGTAACTGTTGCAGCTTTAAGGGTTTTTTCCTGCCTCTCTCAGAACAATCATCATCAACAGCATTACCAACATCATTCTCATCATGATTTCAGGCATTTGGATACTTCAAACACTTTACTTATAACACTTGGGGCTACTCTACTCTTCTCAAGCTCAACTCAACTCATCTCATCTCAAGTTAACACAACTCAACACAACACAACACAAGTTAGCTTGGCCGATAAATTGAGCAAAATCAAGAAAAGTGTGGTAAAATTTCGCAATCAAGCATGAAATTATTTTGATGATTGCAAAAAAGCCTTTTAGGCATTTCACAAAAAAACAAAACGAAAGAAAAAAGTGAACAAAAAACAAAGAAAATTACTACTACTTAAATGAAGAATGAATTATATTTTATTAAAATTTATTTATTTATATTTCTTTTTATTCTTTGTTTATTTTGTTTGTTCTTTGTATTTTGGAGGCATACAATAGTAGAAAAAAAAACTTTTATAATTTTCTCATTTAAATGCATTAAAGTAAGTCATCATCATCAACATCAGCATACAAGTGTCTAAAACAACAATAACAACAACAAATTTTGTCTTACAACACTTTCACACATTCCTTATTTTGCATAACATTAGTGACAGCTAGAGAGACAAACGAACAGACAGTGGGACAGAAAGATAGATAGATAAAGATAGACAGATAGTTGGACAGACTGGTATGAGGTAAAACTTTGGTTGGCATATGACATTTTGGTTTTTTTTTTTTTTTCTGCTATCCTGTTTTTCTTTTTAGAACGCGACTAAATAAATTGATGAGTTTGGTTTTGTTTGAAAGCAGTCGCATATCCATATACATACATACACATAGTATGTGTATATGCATGCATGGGTCTCTAAAGATACTTTTGAGAGTACGACAAGTGCGTCCTCATATGGTATGGTATGTATAAATGAACGAGTTTTGACACACATTGGATAGCGTAACGAACGAACGAGCAGCATCAATATTTATCAATGCAGTAAAAGCAACAAGATACTGATGAAGAAGGAGAAACGCAAATGAATTCCAGGTCGAGAATAAAAATGTCATGCAAATGAGAAAAGCAAATTGTCTTAGCGACAGCAGCAGCAGCGGCACTGTTCACCATTCAACATTCAACGAAGCAAAAGTTTAAAGAAGAAACACAACACACCGCATACATTTATTAATATTCAAAAGTAACACAAGGCCATAAACAGACAGATATATATACGTATATATGTATGTAGATACCGAAACACACTCTCACTCTTAGTTGAGTTTAGTTGACAAGATATAATCGTATGTGCGGTTATGTTTCTAATATCCTCATTCTCCCATCTATACGTACCTTTCAGCAGATTACAAAACTCAATTCAACTCAGGTCGACACCTTATGATGATGATCGAAACGGATATAACCAAAAAGAAAAAAAAAACACCGATGGGGTTATGGATTCATTCAGAAAGTTTTGTGTATGCTGCTAGTTAACTTTGTTAGCTTTTTCCGCCAGTTTCACATATTTTCCATTTTTTTGTTATTTTGTTTTTCCTCATAAAAGTCAAACAGTAAACTATTAGCATATTTTTCCAAAGCTTTATGCTTTCAGGCGCTCTTAAGCGTCATGTTAAACAAGCATTTTAATCTAATGGGATAATATTTTTTTTTTTATTTTTAGTTTTTTCTCTTTTTATTTATTCTATTTTTTGCATAAATAAAAAGGGGGAAAATATTACAATTTCCATATTTCTTCCCTTGTTTGTGTGTGTAATTTGTAATTTATATTTATTTATAACAAGAACAAAAATAAAAGAAACAACATCCTTTGCTTTCTATAAATTTTGCATGCAACTCATTAAGTGTAAAAATTGTGTTGCATAATAACAGGCGAATCTTATAATCAACTAAAAATTCTATTTTCATTTACTCATTAATATTGCAGAAGTGGAAAATCACTTTCAATTTTCATATACCAAAGTACATACGAGTATTTAAAAATGTCACAAAAAATTAAGTCTAGCCTACTTTTAGGCAACAAGGCAAAATAAAAAAATCAATACCGTGCTACATACAAAATTATGTCAGCTCAATAAGTGAAAAAAAAAGTGAAAATGCTACAAATTGCGTTAAAATGCACTCAACTCACCCATTAAATGAGAACGACGACGACGAGAATCATGTGAAACCCTTTAAAGGCATCAATGATAACTACTATGATGATGACAACGGTGCATTAGTGATAATGACAATAATGATGATGATGATAACCATCCATTATGATGATGATATTATAGTATATTAAGTTACAATTTACATTAAACGGAAATGCCTTAGTTGGTACACACATGATGTTGTGCGAGAAGCATTAGGAGATAGTAGAGAATTCAAGAGATCAACAACAGTAAGTGAAGAAATCGTTTAGCTTGACGGAAATTAAGCGTGCGTATGTGTGTGTGAGTGTGTATTCCGGATACCAGTAACGATGACATCGATACATGGCAGTCACTCACACCGCACATTCATATGAATAAAATCAAAGTGCAGTCAAATCATTAGAAGTGGATGAATGAATAAGTAGTTTGGGGTTAAAACGCTAAAAAGGTAAACTTTGCCGTGTCAATGCACGCTGATGATGCCAACAGTTTATGTCTATATATAAATATTCAATATCTTTGTATCTGTGTATCTGTGTGTGCGCTTGAAATTTTCTAAATAAATTAATACACCGTATTAAGCACATATTACCAAAGGATGTAACATAGAATCATTGCATCACACAAGCAACGACTAAACATAGAGAACCCGCAACAAAATGATAATTTCCTTTAAAAAAAGAAGTCAACGTAACGAGAGAATGAGCAAAATGGTGAAAGGTGAAAGTTCAGAATAGCACAAGGCAACAGCAACATCAGCAGCCATTGCATGTTAATTACACTTGAGTGCATTTTACTAGTGTGTGTTCCTTTAATTTGTTTAAAACTTTAAATAAGAGAAAGATATACATGGATAGAAATTAAGAAATTACCTTTACATATTCCCTTTTAAGTAAGTATGTAAAGTGAATGTCATTGAAGACATTTAATTCAAAATTGTATTCATTGTAGCACCTGCTTTACAACCCATAAACCATGTCAAATGCATTGAGTATGTTCAACTTAGTAAAATTAAACTAAAAGTGCCTTTTACTACTACAGATTTAAGATATTAGCTACACAGATAGTCATACATACGTATGTACAGTACACAGATATGTCTAAGTCTCACACTTATTGAAATACATGAAAATTATTAATAGTCACATAAATCAAGCTACTTTCTGTTTGAGAGTAAAGGAAAAGGAATGAATTGTAAGAAAAACAATTTACTTCCGTTTCTCTGATGTTTAAATATCCTTTACACAAACAGGTGAATATAGAAATATTGCATTAAAATAACAAATATAATGAATGCATTTGAATAGATTGCAGCAATAGAAGGTTTTGATTTTTTGTCTTTTTAAAGTGTTCCGACTATTATAAATTGCTAAAATAGATATAAATTTCTATCAAAACTCCCTTTAATACATAGTGTAACAACAAAAGAAGGTACTGAACTAAATTTCAGTACAATATTTCCAGAACTATGAGAGTATTTTACAAAGAATTCGAATTTATACTGAGATCAAACATATTATAATCATTTTAAAATGAGAAGAAGCTGCGATGTAAAATTTCAGTTGAATATCTTCAGAGCTTTGAGAGTATTTCTTTGAGTATCTATTGAGCCAAGACATTACCAACTTAATAAACAATTTTTCCTTGAGATCTCTCTCTCTCTCTACCTAATGTGACTCAGGGTATACAAACATGATGGCAAAATGATTATACCATTCATAATACGGTATTGTACTATAAAAATCAACGAAAGGATAAGACAGAGAATGAGAAACTACTGCAAGTGACAATTTAAGGCTTTTGAGACTTTTGTGAATATCCTTGATTTTTACTGTCATGTAAGTAAGAAGTTAGGAGGCTCTTGTTTTATTTTTATACAAATTTACTACATATACATATAAGTATTTGCTGTTTGGCAATGTCAAAACCACCCTTTAGCTCGTATGTAGTACCATATGTATCTGTGATTATTTCTGAGTGCGAATGAGAGAGTGTATGTGCGTGTTCCCTATGAAGACAAATGTCTGCTTTAAAGTTTTAATGAAGGCCTAAGTAAGCAAATATGGTAAAGTTTTGCGGTTTGAAAGCAAAATGTGCCTGGCATAAAAATGGAAAAACAAAATAGCAATAACAACAACAACAACAACAACAACAGTAACTCCGACTAGAGAAATGGGGGAGAAAGAGGAACAGAACCAAACTGAACACAGCCCAGGGACTATGCGACGATAACTTTTTCTGTTCTTTTCGACATTTTTAAATCCACAACAAAACAATTTACGAGTTGCGAGAATTACGAGTCGAACCCGGTAGATTGTTGGTTGTTTGGTTGGTTGGTCGCCTTTTGATTTAACTGCCACCACGATGATGACGATGACGATGCAGAGGTCGTGGTGGTAACGGTATTCAGCAACCATCATGTCTTTCTATTGGAGTTTTGTTTAAGTTTCAGGGTAAGTTTAATAGCATTTTATCATGCCACTTGACTTTGCCCCAAAAGTTTACGCGTCTAAACTTTGACGCGACAAAATCATTGGGGAGTTTACAAAATCTTTTTAACATGATTTTCTTTTTCCACTTTTTTTGTTGATAATAACAGAAAAGGATTAAGAAAGGAGTAGAGTAAAGGAATCATCAATGGGTTACATGAGTGGATTGGTAACTTTAGGTTTATTTAAATTTGTATTGTAATAGATATGTGCATTGTAAATAGATTTACAAGACATAAGTCACAGTTTAATTTGAAAAAATGAAGATACATGATGAAATCAATTAAATTTAAATACTACATTTCAATTTAATTTATAACCCAGAATTTGATAAATGAATATCAACCACATTCGCAACCAAACCAAATCAAACCAAAATAAATAAATTAAAAACTCCTGGCATGGTAGCACAAATAACATCAGAAGCATCAACAACAGTAGAAGTAGTGGAACTGGAAGTAACTGTTTGAATGTACGAGAAATAAGTAGTAAGTCCTGACCAGTTCTGTCCAGCAATGGCAAATGGCAAATGACCGGCCGCAAAGGCCAAAAGTTCGGTCTCCTCATTCGTTTCGCTTTGGCAGAATGCACTTAACCTTAATTAAAGTTAAAGTAATTTTGCTAAATGCTCGAGTGAATTGAATGCAAAAAAAAATAAAAATAGGAAAAAATACTAATAAATGATGTTGGTGATGCAGATGATGATGCTGCTGATGATGATGAGGTTGATGATATGAATGCTGATGATGAAACAACAAAAAAAATAAAAATCATGACTCGTCATCTACCGTACTTAGATATATCATTTGTTTATCTATACCTATGAAACAGACTACTATTTTCTTTAAGTTGCTTTCATATTGATTTAATTTTTTGTTTTAATTTTTTTTTCCTTTCTCCTACAATTCAAAAATTAAAAAGTTTATGTTTTACATAATTGAACACAGATGTCAAAGGACATGCCATTCAATGTTGACAACTTCTAAGCGGCAAATATAGAAAAGAAAAAGTGGGAAAAATTGTAAAAAAAAAGAAGTAAATTTGAGAAAGAATCGTTAAGTTTTTCAAGCGCTTGCGTGCCTCAGGCTCAACTTGTTTTCTTTTTTGTTTCTTTTTTTGAATTTTTCTTTACTTTTTTATATCTTGTTTTGTGTAGCCAGATAAACATTTGGTAAAACATTAAGGAAACATTGCTAACGGCTGCATCTTAATGATAATATGCTAAGTAAATTGTAATCTTTATCTATTGTACAATAGTATTTCACTTTTAGTATTTATATCTTTCATATCTATTTTTCTTAGGTTAATCTCATTATTTTAAGTCATAATATTTGAAATTATAATAAGCTCTTATAATATGTTAGAGTATGTAGTATATATCATTAAGTGGCTTTAATAAATGAGGAATATATTTTTATTATTTATTTAAACGGACACTATTGGGTTTGAGCTGAATTTAAAAGTAGAAAGAATTAAACTACAGCCATGAGATTCTAGGTTACCTCCAATCGACTAATTTTGGGTGTCTAAGTGAAAATATAAATGAAAAAAAATTAAGTAGGAGAAGAGGTTATGGCCAAAAGCATAAAATAGTGGTCCAACTATTTCTTCTTCTATGCCAAATGCAGTCTTTAAAAAAACTCATCAAAAAACTCACCAATATCCCATATAAATGACCATAGTGTGCGGAATAAGGGTTAAAAGTCTATGTCTATGCTGATCTACCAATTATAAAGGAAAGGAAATTTTGATCAAACAAAATTATCAAAAGATTTCCTATATTGTAAACGTTAAGCAAACTTTGTCATCCTAAATAACATATATTTATGAATGTGGATAATTTTTTTGAATAAACTTTAACACTATCACTTTTTGAAAGCGCTACATTTAGTTCATAGGTAAATATTATCCAAACATCACATGGGATGCGTACTCATGCGTCTGGATCAAGACTCATTGCCAGCAACAGCGTCATTACATCATAGCATTGCCTATAATGAATTTTGTTACAGTTACAGAAACAATAATGAGAAGGAGGGCATATTGCACCATATATGACACTACACCGCACTAACAAAAAAGGAATTTAAATAAATCAAAACAATTCTTAGCAATAATTCTGATGTCTGATATGATATCGATGTTAATCAAAAATATTGCCTAGTTGTTAAAGCAATCAAATGGGTTTCAATGAAACTCTCATCAAGGTATTTAGCATGAGTTCATTTTCAATAGTATCTCAATGAATAAATATTCATATATTTGTACTGGCCAGGTTTTACTGTGCTGGTATTTGAAAAAGATTTTTTTTTCTCTTGCTATAGTTTATTGCATAATTTTATGTGAAATTGATTACGGAATTGCTTCCTTTTGCTTGCTTTATTTGTCATTTGATATTTGTATATGAAATGAAATTGCATGCTGCATGCCGCACATGCTTGTCTGCCTGCCTGCCTAGTGATTTCTTTATGTAGCATTCAATGCGTAACAAATACACTGCAGTGTCTGCTATATTGGATACTTTGAATCATCAATAATCCTCTGAAAATGACATTTAATAGCAAAAAAAGAAAAATGAGAAGAAGTAATGGCAGTGAAAGCAAAAGAAAATCAATTTCCTGTGCCAACGCAATATCTCTTTCATTTTTATTATTTTTTTTTTCTGTGAATCATTACAGTTTCAATATTATGTACACATAATACACACATATAACTATACCTTTGACAATAGTGTGCAATAAACTCATGTGCATGTGTGTGTGTAAATTTGTTTGCTTTATACAACTTTATGAATGGCAAATTCAAATTGCGTTCTTTTCACATCCTATTACCAAGGTAAACATAAAATAAAATCAAATAAAGGAATAAAAAAATTTTATTACATTTTTATGATCGCATTGGAGTCGCAATGTCGGCTGTTGCCTAACCCCTTCTGTTCCTTTTCCATTCGTAACAAAAAAACTAAAGTTCACGAAAGAATCACCTTTCCCTCTTCAATCATTCCACTTTGAGTTGCCATACAAAAGTATAGTTTCATTGATTCAAGCATTTATTTCTACCATCTTACAAATATTGTTTGAATTCTGACTTTGCTTTCTGCCTTTCTTTTATTTTTAATAAATTTCCAAAATCAAAAACAAACATGAAAACTCTGCACAAACCAAAAAAGAAAAAGTTATGTATAGTTAAATGCGAAATATGCGCAATTAGTATCTAAATACACATACATATGGTATTGATACATCAACAAACAAAAGCCGCCTTAAGTTCAGTTATACTTCCTTTAGGTCTAAAATATCAAGCAATCTATAGAAATTTGTAAACATGAATATTTTTCCAATTGTTTTGAAGAAATCACAATAGAATAAATTTTATAAAAAATTTAAAAATATATTGAGTAATATCAATGATTCTATGAAATCTTTTGAAATTATTCTCTTGTTTGTTTGGAATTCTCTTATTAAATTTTCAAAAATTTCAACTTTCATCGAAACGAATAAGAAAATCTTCTTTCTTTAATGTGAAAAGAAAATATTATTTGTATCTTAAGGTATTAAGAAATTAATTAGTTTGCCAAAAATAGCAAATATAATAAAACTAAACATTTACAGATACAAATAAACATGATACTGTAGATACTAAGGCAGAGACAATTGTACATATATTTAGATACTGTTGCGGCATCACAATTGCTTCGTTGCTATGGGCAACAACAATAAGAAAGAAAGAAATGAAGGCATCAAAAAAAAGCTTCTTTAATTTTTTTTTTTGGAATTATCAAGGCTAAATAAATTTGCACATAAATACATAGAGATACATAGAGGTACTATATACATACGAATGTATATAGTATCTATTAGTGTGTAGTATCTGTATCTGTAGAAATGGAAACAGAATGTGTTCTGTTGATGATAATGATGACTAAGGGGGAATAAGTTAAAGTAAAGAAGGGGAAAAAAAAATACTTGAAGATTAAACAAAAAAAAAATATTTAACTAATACATAAAATTCATTCATTATACAATACATGATGTGTTATTTGTTTATTTGTTTGCTTAATATTTTAATGTTTCTTTAGTTATAAAATGGAAATACTCTAAACTACAATTGCTTGAATATGAATATGAGTGGTGGTATTAAGTTAAAAAATAGCGAGTGGTTTGCACTTCAACATAAAGTTGTCAGTAAGTTTTATATAACTACTACAATAGTATTGGTTTGGTAAGAAATTCATTGCTTTTTTAATTGAAAAAGTAACTTCAAAAGACACATTTTTGTTACTCATGCTATGTCAATGGTCTTCGAACTAAATGATGATAAAGACAAATAGTGAATTAAAATTGTTATTATTCAACCACTAACACCATCTTCATTTTGAAATTTGAAAGTATATTAAACAACTCATCAGTCTATCTTTCCAATATCTTTTAAGTTATATTCTCGTTTATTGCCTAATGAATTCGACTCATGTTTGTTTAGCATTGTCGACTTAGTGATTAATTTTTTAATTGCTTGCAATTGTTTCATTTAAACAAAAAACCATTAGACTTTTGAATGCCTTAATAACTCTTTCAATGGCTATTTGCTTTTTGACTTTGTTGAATTATAGAAATTTTCGCTTATTATAATTCTAATTGGCTTCTTTGTCTTATACAATAAGATACATTGCCTACATAAGTATCTAGCATTCTTTATTCTAATTCATTATCACAATAAAATTACGATAAAATGTACCTCTTTCATAAGATCACATTGTGTGTTTTTAATATTTTACACAAAAATTAAGATTCATACCTGAATGAAAAGAAATGGGAAGAATTTTTATAAGAATTACGTTTTATTTTATTTAATTCAATAAATTTTATGACAAAAGCACTTGAATCTTCATTATCGTTTCTTTTCGCAAGGAATGAGACAATCTGGAATAAATAAACCAAAAGCAGGAACGGTACATCATCAAGGAGATCGTTGCGACTTTGTTCTTGTCATTCCCTTTGAATACACTTATTCTGATTTTCTAAAATTTTTATTCTTGAGGTGCAAATTATTGACCTAGGCCGATTGCATGCTAAGTAGATCACCTTTTTCTTCACTGATTTTGTGCTTCATTACATACCTATATTTGCTATTTTCTTGTTGTTTTGCGTATTTTTCTTTGGAGACATCTTTGTAAGTAGTTATTTATATGTACCTTGCAAATAAACATCAAAAATAAAACATTGGTTCAACAAGTCTGGTAAAATATATGAACAATGCTACTAGAACGAGAGCTTAACACAGACTGACAAGGCTTACGCGCGATTCGGGATTTCCCCTTTTTTATAACTCGTTATGCGAAAAGTCACTTGACCATCCACTGCTAGCGGCCAAAAGTATTTCCAAAGGAGTAAGAGAACTGAAACTTAGGATATATGAGAACTTGAAGATAATAATGATTTTATAAAAAAATAGGTTGGGCACGCCCACAAATTTTTTCTGGTTTTTTTTTTTTTGTTATTGAAAAATGAATTCTTAAAAGTTTGTTAAGCAAAATTACATTTTTTAAATGATTCCATAGTTTATAACTATACAAAACACAATACGCATTTACATTTATGCATCTATCAAATGAAATACAGCTTGCATTAAAGTCAACTTTCGTTTACAAGGTAATTTTCTTTACCCAGTAATAAATGGATCAGAGCTTAAAAGCAATCTTTGAATTAAATATGTATTGGTAACATTTCGTGATATTTTACTGGTATGCTGCAGTCTAATTTTTTTTATGTCCTTGTTTTTTGCTTCAGCTGCTTCCTCAGATAGTTCCCCAATCGATAATATCGCGTGGTCCATGACATTTGCAGCGTAAACTAAAATTTTATGAACAGAAGGCGAAAGGTAATACCAAGGATAGATCTCAATCAAATTGTTCAGCATTGATTTTGTATCCTGAAAACATAGCCTGTAATAATGTTGCACATCTTCCAATCAAATCTTTCTTTATACCAGTAATTGCAGCTTGCCGTGTTTCCATCATTGGAAGTCCCACCACCTCCAGCTCTTGATTTGTCTATAATCAATCCCATTTTTTTACGAAATTCTATTTGCATTTTGTGTTTCCTAAGTGGCGATAAACCAAATTCAAAACGGATTTCTTGGACTTGTTTTTTGAAGTCCTTTTTCAGATTATTCATTACTGTTTCGCCCAAATTGTTGAAAGTTTTTACTTAAGAAAGTTATACAATTTTATAACCCTGCTTCATATCCTTGACCTTAAATCCTCTGTTTCTCTATTTCTAAAATCTTCCCTGCAATATGACCATTTCGCGACACCAGATTTCAAAAATAAAGATTTGCCAAAGTACACATTCATACAAAATAAATATATAATAATAATATAAAAAATATTCTTCTTACAAAAACAACATGACATGAACAACAACACAGAACGAAACAACAAAAACTTTGTGCAGAACAAAAAAATTGCAGAGAATTTGACAACTTCAAAATAGAAAACAGACATTTAAACGTCTGGTTTTCACTATATTTTTAAGTATTAGTTAAGCAGTTGCACTTTGTTGTAGCTAATGCGAACACTCTTTTAATCCTTATGGATCTATTTCGTGGTAAAAGAATTAAGAGAGGCTGATAGGGGCTCCGCAACTAAAACCTTACGTGAAATTCTGAGTGACAAGTGCAAAACACATTAAAAACACTCTTTACTTTATAAAAAGCCTCCCACAAATAGAACATGTACACATTATATATTTAGAATAAAGTTAAAACCTTTGTGTTCAGAATTCATCATTTGTTTTACTTATTTGTTCAGTATTAATATTTTTTTTCGATTTTTAAAGTTCAGCTCCACAGGCCAGTTGCTCAAAATGAAAAAAAATGAGTGAATACTTTTACCTCACTTCTGATGCTATTTTTAGAAATCTGGGTTAAAATTAACCGAAAAGTGGTGACAACACTATTCATATTAGAGATGCTACAGCCACTTATTTCATGACAATTTTGTATGTCATTTTTTTATTTTGGTCTATGAATAAGTATTGTGTAGAAGTTTGCAAATTGATCAAATAAGTTAACTTATAAGTATAAAGATTTAAATATATGAAATGATTTAATTTAGTAAAACGTTTCAAGAGAAATACATACAACGATGAGCTTATATGATGTAATTGTATAAAACTATGTAAATCCAATTATTGTATTAATCTTTATAATTATAATTATTCAAATTGAATTCTTATTAGAAAACATGTTATTTTTCAAGTTTTATTTGTTATGATTTAATAAAATCTTAAATAGTCAAGAAAATGAAGAAAAGCATGCATTGAAATATGGGAAAATCATCATTTTATTGTACGTGTATTGTTTGCTTGAATGAATTGAAGAACAAACACTGACAATGAACACGATTAGTTATTATTTCTAATGAATTGGAACTTTACTTTTAATATTCTTCTCATATTTTCATTTATTTATTTAATTGTGCCATTAAGAAGAAACACGTTTCGTTTTAGAAAACATGATTTCATTTAATTTGTTAGTAAAATTCGTAAATTTCTTAAATAAATAAACACACACTTCAAAAAATATAAAATGAAATCAAAAATTTGCGAAAAAATCACGCATTGAGAGTGAAAAACTAAAGAAAATATACCATAAATAATGGAGAAGAAAAAAATTGAACATAAACAAAAGAATTACAAATAAAAATAGAAATAGAAACAAAAAGAAAACAACAATAAATAAAAATAAATGAAACGTGTTGTGTGTCAAAATATTGAAATCTGGGGGAAACTACAATACTACTGAACTCATTTTTCCATTTCCATTTTCCATAATAAAAGTGAAACTAAATTTAGAAATATGTATATGTATTCAAAGACAAAGATCTTTTATATTGAGGAATAAAGTAAAAATTAACAAAGGCAAACGCAGCAATTAATCAAAATGTTTAATTCTGTGAAATTAAACAGAGTCAAGTCCTATGAAGCCATGGAAATGTATTTTGAAGTCACAGACATTTAAGACTTTGCCGGCAGGCAGGCATGCAGGCAGTTACTCAGACTGTCAGAAAGTGGCTCCTTTGACATTGCCATAGCACATGTTCATACGATGTTTTGGAGGAGTACAGTGAGTCGAGGAGTGGAGGCGCACACACACAATATGACATCAGTACAGAATGTTTAAATCTTATTTCAACGCACTCATTAAGAATTTCATTTGACGCCTTCTCCTCCTACTTTTGTACAACTACTTACTCCCTTTCCATCATCATGGTCGTCATCATCATCATCATCGTCATCATTCTGTTTATTTTTATTATTGGCACATTTAGAGTGCCCCTCATATACTTACTCGTATCTCAAAAGTTTGTGCAAAAAAAATTTTTTTTTTAAAAATGAGTACAATTTAAATTGAAATTTATCTTATTGTTTGTTCTTTATATTTGCTGTTGTAGATTTGCTTTTATTGTTCTTGAATAATAAAATTTAATATTTGTTTTTATATTATATTTTTAATTAAAAAACAAATAACAGAAAATATATAGAATATTTCTGTTTGCTTATGTGTTTTTTCTGAATTATTCTTGGCATTTTTTATATAAAAAATTAAAATTCATTGAATTAAATTTAAATAAAATATTGTGAAAATATAACTTTGCTAGTATGACGCATGATAACTTTCGTTTTCATTTAATTTAAAAGAATTAAAAAAATAAATAATTTATTTGCATGACTCACACACATATCACAATAATAAAAACACACAACAACAACAACAACAACGAAAGGAAATAAAAAATTAAAAACAAAAAACAAAAATAATTTAAGCAAATACACATTTCATTCATTCATTCATTGCAATTCAGTTCAGTTCATTCATAAAATTCTTTCTCAGACTATTTATATGACTGACTGACTGCCTGCCCGCCTGCCTGCATTTGCCTTTCTCTCATCACAACAATTGTGTTACAATTACTAAAAAGATACTACATGCAGATACAGATACAAAAACAATACATCGACAACAGAATATTTGCCAAGTATGACTCGTTACAATTTCCACGAAAAATAGCTTTAGTCATGCTGAAGATGATGTTGTCTCAACGTCGTTGCTTTTATAATTTCTATATACAAAACATACTTACATACTATAGTCAGTCTATGTACCTAGATACATGTCTATTGCATCTTGAGAGTATTTACTCAGCTGTAAATAATGTACTAGTTCAATTTGTAGATACGTGAATTTCATCTTATTATTACTATATTTTGTTGTTACTATTACTACGAGTATTTGCTGCTGTCATAGCTCTCGAATTGTTATTTTTTTGTTGTCGATGTCTCTATCAATTGTTGTGTGAAAATGAACTAGATACTTATGTATCTATAGACAGTTTATTGTATATTTATATTGAACGGAAAAAGTGTCATGAATGCCAAATGCATTTAATAATTGGACAGCGCAGCAATTGATTTTACAATGACTCAACTTTTTGTACATAATAAAGCAATCAGGCTCACATCACCCATTTACTTTACTATTGTAAGTATATGCACACTTACTCAGTCAGACAGGCAGGCAGTCAGTTAAGTAGTCAAACAGTCAGTCAGTTCAAGCACTTAATATACTTGTATGTCATTTAATGAAAATATAACCGCCTGCCATTTTGTATATTTACACATTAACAACAAATGATCATTTATTGTTTTCTTCTTCATCATATTTTTCATAAATTTAAAAATATGCAAATTTAAAAATATGCAAATTAAATTTATATTTTATTTAAGTTTTGTTGTTTTATTGTGGATTGCTGGCTGTCAAACAGTTATTATTACTACTAACATATTTACAAATAAACAAGTAAGTTCAGTTACAATAGTTTATGACTCATTTCAATTATATTTTGTTTTCTTTTTTATTGATAAACACATTTATACTTTAAATCAAATAAATAATTTACATATATGTATGAGAATGTATCTAGCTTAGGATCTTTGAGTTTTCTAGAGCCAAATATTTGCAATTATCTTGATCTTTGTTAGTTTTGTAATGACCCACTATGATGATCAATGAAATACTTTAATTTCTTTACTACTCATGATATTGAACTTTGATATTATTATTTCATAAATTATTCAGAAAAAATTATGACATTACTACAATATAGAATTTCAAATATCAGGTTTCAAATGTTTCTTCTTCAAAATGCAAATAAGTTCTAGGACATTGTTACATGTTATCTATTACCTATAGTAATTTTTTGAGTAACTCCTTAAAGATTAATTATTTTGAGACCAACAATGTCAAGAAGAATAAATTTTGGGCTTAAAAGATATCTTTGACCCAACAATTCTTTACAGTTTTGTTGGGAAATGATGTTTTTTTAATATTAAAATTTTAAAATATTATTAAAAAGCATTAAAAATGACATGTTTTTATGTTAAAACTTAATTTAATTTCTAAGTAAAGGTTTCACACTGTTTTTCTATAACCATTTTTATCAACATCTAAAAATAGTAACTGATATCATGTTGTCACAAAGTGATGGACTTGATGATGGTGCTTCTCTTTATTGTTGCTATTGATTTCATTTAGGTTGCCCTTTTTATACAATGTAGATGATATTAAGATATTTGACAAACTTAATTCATAAACCAAAAAAAAAATTAACATACAGAAAATATACATGACATATTTTATGTTTATTTAATATTTTTACACCTTTTAATCTATAAAAAGGTATTAGCCTTTCCTAGTGATGTTTGAAACATACATCGGTGTATCATTCTTAAAAAGCAGGTGATCAGAACAGAATTACAAGATAGCCATTTCTAGGCAAGTAAGTTGTTATCTATTGAGCTGAATTATTCCAAAAACTCTTTGTATATTTACCGACCTATTTTCGTTGTTTTTGCGTTGACACCGCAAACAATTAAATATTTTGTCATCTTTCCGATTCTCGATCAAGTTGAAAGCTGCGCTGTTAAAAAAACTGTTTTTAACATCAGTCTGTAAAGTGTATGTTACTAGTCTGTAAACGTAAGTTTATGCAGGCTAGCCAGGGTGGAAGAAAACGAAATTATATGTGAAATATTAAACATTTTAAAAATAATGAATATTACAAAAAAATTAAAATTGCTGTTTCTTAGGAGGTTCTCGGAGTAATTCTGACTATTTGCAATTTTAGTTCTAGTTAGCTAGAGAATCAATAATTTTTCTTATTGTCCAGCTTTGAAAATGGATCACCATGATCACGCAAATATTTTACTACATATCTTTCTTTATAATTTTCATAATCATCTAAAATTGCAGCGAACAAATAAAACCACAAAACACAATATCATTCATTTTACAGAGCGATAACAGTGTGCACAAGTTTAAAATTTGTTTATGTTAACAAACTGACTGACACCTCCTAGGCAGCAGGTGACATTGAAACAAAAAGTTTTCATCATAAGGGCTTCTCTTGTCATCGCAAACAGCCAATAACAACTCTGTTAGACGTTTACGTACATACAATTTCTTTGTCATTGCTATGAGAAAAGGTCGATAACTCATTAATTTTATGTATGATATTTTTACTTAGAGCATTGTTAAATAAAGTTATTTAATACAAAATATCAACAAAAAATCCAATTGTCCTTAGTATCGACAACTTGCACATTGAAATCGTTGACAAATTCGAGTATCTTGGAAGCCAAATTACATCATCCGGAGGAGCACTAGACGAGTTAGACTGCAGAATTCGTAAAGCCAGAGCTGCCTTTGGTTAATTATATAGATTCTGGCGAGAACCGAATATCCGGCGAAAAATCAAAATACGAGTCTTCAATGCATGCATAAAGTCGGTTTTGTTATATGGTTGGGAGACATGGTTCATTACCAGTATCATGTCAAGAAGCTCCAAACATTTGTCAATCGATGTCTCAGAAGCGTATTACGTATATGGTGGCCCAAAACCATTAGTAATGTGCGCCTTTGGGAACTTTGAGAACAAAAACCAATCGAAATTGAACTGGAATGGAACCCACAAGGCAATCGATCCACAGGCAGACCTAAAATGACCTGGCACAGGACGCTCAACCGGGAGACCGGGACATCTATCATCGAGTTACGAGCAATGGCTCGAAACAGAAAGCATTGGAAATCCTTTGTTAATAACTTATGTGAATGACTACGTTTGTAATTTGTTTAAAATATGAATATTTTCCTTATAATAAATCCAATTGTCCTATCATATCATATAAGTTCCCATTTAAGCCAACAAAATATGAATTAATAAAAATTAATTTTTATGAGATTCGATATGCGCTCTTCTAGAAACATACATCCTATCATCAGATAGATATATCCGTACACCATTAGTATTAATGACATTTGGACAATTCAAATCAAATAATAGTGATGTATTATTGGGGGTGTTGAAAGGTATATAAGCTTCGTTGAAACAGATGTTAATGTTATTGTAATCAACTTACATTAAACTCTTTCTTGGAAAAAAAAACCAGTTTGGGTCTTTAAAGTGTTTCTTGCATAATAAAAATATAGTAATAAATTTTATCAAAGATATTCCAATAAATACTAAGCATGACAGGTAAACAAATACATAATGATATCACACAGTTTAAGGGTTTCTCCTCTTCTCTTATTCTATAGTATTTTTTATTGAATGTTTTTTTTTTTGTTTTTAAAATAAAAATTATCATATTCATGAAAATTAAATGAAATGCAAATAAAAGAAATAACTAAATGAGTTTAATTTCATTTTCTTTTCAAATTTAAATTTTGTTTATATTTATTCATTTGTTTTCTTGTATTATAGTACTATATCAACTTATGTCATTTCATTCATTCGTATGAATATCAACAAATTCAAAGATGCCAATGGCATAAAGAAAAGAAAACAACAAAAAAAGAAACCAAAAAATATATTTTGTTTATAAACAAAAAACTTGTTTTACCGGCAGCTTAACACCAAAAAAAAAAAGGCAACAAAACAGAAAACAAAAAAGATAGAAAACAAAGAAATAAAAATAAATGAAAAAATTAAATATCAAATACAAAATAAAAGAGTTAAGAAAACCGGCTGCTGTAAATGATTTTCCATGTGTAAGTTTATAAAGTACTCAAGCACCCTCAGTATTTGTATCTGTGTCCAAAGCACACTGCATACTCCAAAATGTGCATTCCTTCATTGAATGCCTCTCAAGTTGGACTTGCCTTCATTCAATCGACGACGACGACGACGGCTGCATGCGTTCATCGTTACCAAAAAATAAAAATACTGAAAAATCCAATTGAGTTTCTGAGTGATTTATGCATGAAACGCGCAATAAAAAATATGGCGATGGCATCAGCAGCAGTAACAGCACAACAAATCTGATAAAAATCTAAATCTGGTTGAAAACCAGTTTTTAAAATGAATTTTGTCTTATTTTTTTGTTTTTTTTTTTTTGTAATTTCTTTACATATTTTTATGTTTTTATTTTAATTAAATTTTGTTTATACTCGTATTGCATTCAGAATAATTGCGCCTTACTTCAGAGGAGTTGGAGTTCATCATTACAATTCGAAAATTCATTGTATTGCAGCATTGACGATTTGCAATTGCGTAATCGTGAGAATTTCGTATATTTCTGTATATTTTTGGTTAAACCAAAATGATCAAGAGACAACGACTTTAAGTGGAACTGCTAATTAAGTTGGCCATCATCATCATCATTATCATCAACATTGTCGGTCGGTGTTGGTGTACATTTTCGGTAGCCCAAAAACACAAAACAAAACAAGTTTTCTTTCAACAATTTTTGTTTTGTTGATGCCAACAAGCGACGTGACCCAAATAAATTTTGTTGCAGTAAATTGACTTCACGTTAAAGTTGAACAACAATAACAAATCTACCGTCTACAGTCAAATGCTTGTCAATCAATTCACAAAAAAAAAAAAAACAAATTTAACATGGTCATGAGAATTCTAAATGAACAACAAACAATCAAAACAAGTTAAATTTCGAGAACAAAACAAAAGACGACTAAAAGCATAACAAAATACTAGAGAGTAAAGAGGAGATACAATCCTACTACTATTATAAAGGCGAAAGTTTGTAAGTATGGATGTATGGATGTTTGTTACTCTTTCACGTAAAAACTACTGAATGGATTTGAATGAAACTTTACCACAATATAGCTTATACATCAGAATAACACATAGGCTATAGCTTATACATCAGAATAACACATAGGCTACAATTTTTGAGGTTTTTAATGTGAGGTCGTAAAAAAAACACATTTTTTGCGCTTACATTGCAAACGCTGACTGAATCCTACAAGATAGATCAAAACAATTTACTACAGTATTGTACAACTTAAAAAGGTCTACAAAAAAGTCCGTGCTGGTATATGTTTATCTCTTAAGAGTAACCCACAATAACCATTTTTTATCCTTTACTTTGTACGAGAAATAATGGCTTATTTACGAAGCGATTTTAAGCAATACAGTATTAATCCTTATCCAATTAAGTATCTTAAATACATTTTGCATTTAATAAAGATCAATATGGCTTTTTACAGCATGTAAATTAAATAAATATTTTCGAAGATATCACAGATTAAAATACTTTTTAGAGTTAATTTTAAAGAATAAGTTTTTTTTTTGTAATCTTGATAAAGAATTTATTGTAAAAAACTGCGCTAAGTTTTATTTGATGATTTTACGAATTACTTCATTGATAATTCAATTACTATATAGATAGGTTATTTACCGTTAATTATAACAAATTATATAAATAGGTTAATTATAACGAATTACTTCACTTCATTGACAATTGAATTACTATATAGATAGGTTAATTAAATAGGCAAGGATTGCATTAAAGTACAATCATAACAATAACTACCGTACTGTATTTTTTGGAAGTATAGAAACAACACGTACTTAAGAATTATGCCGAGAAAGCGTAAGTCTAATCTTTCCCAAAGCTCTAATAAAGCTCGAACTATGAAAGTAGCTAGACTTAACGAGACGTTTCCACAAGCCGAACTGCGAAGGCTTAAACAAGCAGAGCGTGAGGCAGCTCAAAGAGCTGCTGAGACACCAGAGCAGTCCCAAGATAGACGTCGACAGCATGCTGAGTATCTAGCATCTCAACGGGCTGCAGAGACACCCGAACAGTCTCAAGCTCGACGTCAACAGAACGCTGAATATCTGGCATCTCAACGGGCTTCTGATATCTATATAAAATCGTAAGCCTTTTTGTGTTTGTGCACGCTAATCTCAGAAACGGCTTAACCTATTTAAATGCGATTTTCACTAGTGTATTGAAGCAAGCTGTGTGTAACATTTAGAGTATATTTTATCGATATCGACCGATTTAATCAAAATATATTCATATTTTTAATTCTGTTGCCTACTTTTTGGCTGATTTTCAAATGTTTTCCTCTTTTGCAGTGCAGCAATATTAAGCAGCTGATGATTAGGAAAGAAGTTAACAAAATACACGTTTCGAATACCCCACGCGTACGAAGTCGTGGGCACAGCTAGTACTATATAAAGTAAAAAAACAAAAATAACAAATTTTGCACAGTCCACGACAATTATGTACGATTCGCATTAAGATAGTAGTAAACATCTTAATGCCGTCTGCTCTTCAGCCTGCACTCCTATCTACCAATAATCACTGAGCGCATGCGCAACTTGCAGCATTTTGTTTTTAACTGAAAATATTCTCTTATTTTTTGGTTCGTTTTTTATCTAAAATTAGTTTCAGCTTGGCTTGCGTAACTCTTTGAACATTATTATAGTATCTACGACATATAAAGTGTTGGCATTTCGCTTTCAGTATTTATAAAAACTTGTTTATTGTATATAAGAATATTTTCTGAAGCTCTTCAAGTCTTTATACTGCTAAACAAATGTCATTTACTATAAATAATAATAAAAAAAAAAAATACGAGTAGTAAAGGTAACATTGACAAAGAGACACAGCCACAGGCACGTACGTATGAGTAATAGAAATGGCATTTGGCAAATGAATATCACAGCACAGGTGGCACATATTTATAGAATGTAGATACTTATATGTACCTCTATGTACAGAACAATTTATTGATATTTTAATTTAATTTATTAATTGAACGTATGTGTGTGGCATGCAAAATAGCAAGCGAAAACAAGTTTTTGTTTTTATACAAATTGATATATTTGAAGAGTACAAAGATGACGAATATTAATTAATATAATAATCACTTAGCAATAATCAAGTTACATATATGTAAAATTATTCAGTCTAGTAATGATCATCCATCTTAGTTATGATTTAAATACTGTTTAGTTTTTATACATGACTTTATTTGCATATGAATGTGTTAACTTAAGAACAAAGATACATTTTTACAACTGTCACTTTTCTGTAGGCAATGAAAAACTCAAAATAGAAATAATAAAGAAAAGGATACCAACTGTTACAGTTAAAAATATACGAAGAAACCATTTATGCTAACACTAACAATACAAGAAATTCCCAAAAGTATGCTAAAATAGACAGGCAAAAAGATAGTCACATCACAAGGGTCAAATTCTGAAAAATTATAAATATATATATATAAAAGAAAAGGAAAAGCAAAAATAAATTTTCATATTCCTTTAGCATAATTAACATAAATAAACTACAAACAACAATGTCGTCTAGGCATGCGTGCGTGACACCCAAATCAACTCAAGTCAACTTAAGTCGAGTCACGCCAGGGAGGCAGCTGTCACGCTTAGATGACTTCTGCATTACATATTTCAACTGACAAAAACTTAACTTTGCAAAAGCAAAAGTAATTTTTTTATCTTCCAAATGAAGGGTGTTTTTGTTTTGGTTACTTTATTGTTTTAAGAACAAAACTGAGTAAGTGTTGAAGGGGTTTATTATATTTATGTTTTCTGAAAAAGCTATGCGACCATTTGACTCATTCACCAAAAAAAAAGAATTGCATGTAAAGCTCTAAAACAAAATTAAAAAAAAAGAATCTCCACATTTATAAATAAATGAAAAGAAAGAACAAAAAAAAAGGAAAATTAGGGTAAACATTTTTAAGTACTCAACAATTATAGAGGAACTCTAAAATATTCATATATGAAAACTATATTTAGGAAGAGAAAAAATAAAGAAATAAAGAAAGGAAACAGGAAGTGCATGATGCCATTTTACGTGCAAAAAGTCATTAAATTTAAATATTGTAAATGTATATATTTTTATTATTTTTTTTTTTTTTTGTATTTCATTTTTTTTATTTTTTAATTTTCATTTCTTAAAATATTAGAATTTTATTTTGCTGATTGTAATTCTAAACATAAATAATTTTTGGCAATTACATGCATGTATATCGCGAAGAAAATCTGTGTAAGAATGTCTATTAGTTTTAGATAACTAATTATTTTTACCCATAATGGTTTTGAGATGAAGAACTGAAGTTTTCAACATAGAGTATTTGATTTAAGGTTGATACTTGTAAAACTGAGATCGCAACCTAAATCGCTTTAGCTACGTGTCGGTCTGTCTCTTGGTTTTTCAAACTAGTCATACGTAAGTTCTGTGGAAATCACCATCATAGGCATACTTACAAAGTAGAGCTGAGTAGCGAAACATAAAGATGAGTGTAGGAAAGATCTGAAGAAACTATAAAACATCTTCAAAGGTCAAGACCTGCACTATCAAAAACACGATTCAGACATCTTTGAACTGTTCTATTTAAGAAACTATTGTATTGGGTATACAAGTAAGTTTTAAAAGATTGCCAACAGAGGGCACCTGTAGTATGTAAGCATAGCAGCCCATGCCGGACGAAGTTTATGGGAAAGCTTCATCATTTTACCATTTGTTAGAATAAATTTCACTTAATCTTACAGCATATTTTTTTTGTTCGACAACTATGTCTGCTTTTGTACAAAAACTGTCTCAAACGTGGTCAAAACCTATCTCGATGGTACCGGATGGGAAGTCCCGACCCACCCGCCTTATAGTCTAGACCTTACACTATGAGACTACCATTTGTTCCAATAGATGCAGAACGCCCTAACGGGGATACGCTTCACATCGGTTGAAGGTATCAAAAATTGGATTGATGCTTTATTGTCTTCCCAAGACGAACAGTTATAGTAGCGCGAAATCCATGCATTGCCAGAAAAGTGGGGAAAAGTCATAGCTAGCGATAGGCAATACCTTATTCTTATTGTATATGTTGCACAATAAAGCTTTAAAATCGATCAAAAATCCTTTAAAACTTATTTGTATACCCAATAAATGACATCATATTCTTATTTAACGATATAATTTAGTTGATAGGCCTACCACTTTATTATTATTCCATATGAGATCTATTAACTTAACTCTATTTTTATGCCAAATATACATGTCTATGCCCAAATGATTCTAATCTATGAGATTACAAATCAAAACTAAGTCGCCGCTTTTAAATTTTTTTTTTCAAAACACTTTCCTTTAATACTTTAATCCAAAACGCCTTAAAGCATGCAATGCACTTAAAGTATTTTCCTAATTTTCTTTTCTTTCCTTTGATAAAATTGAACATTTCTCGAACAACCTTCAACCTGGCTGACATGTCATAAAGTCCAGAAGGTGCCACAGTTGGCAACAATCAACCAAAACAATACATTGTACTAGAAGTACAATACATCAACAATCACAAGTAGAAGAACTAAAACCAAAACAAACTGCAAAAGGAAAGACAAAAATAAATCCCCACTCAAAACACTAACTTCTATCATACGGAAAGGGAAAAGAACTTAGTATGTAATTTTGTGTAGTGAAGATTTTTTGTTTCATCATCAAGCGGCAATTTGAAAAAAAAAAGAAAGTACGAAAGTAGAAATTTTTGTGGCAATAACGCCTACCAAGAGTATAGTAGAATGAGGTGAAGGCGACCAGAGTCGAGGCAATGGCAACATGCAATATGAAGCCAGCCAGGCAAGCAGGCAATGTGTACATAGTGAGGCGCAGCAGCAGTACCAACAGCAACTGATGAGTCTTTGCCCTTTGTTGCGCCATTACTGGAACCATGTGCCTTGTATATCTGTGTGTCATTTTGTTTGTGTACGTTTTACCACTAAACGACAATGCATACTTTTGGGCGTCCACATGGCGCGCCTACATGACGTCGCCAGTTATTTTCAACTTCTCCAACAAAGCAACAAACAAACAAACAAAACAAAAAATGCAAAAATAAAATGTAGAAAAATAGCGTAAATATTGCATGACCAGACATAGTTCAAAAGGCATACTCAATAAAAAAGGAGATATATGGGGAATGAGAGGGAATACTTAGAAGAAGTAAGAGTTGGGAGGCTTTAAAAAAATTATGAACAAGAACGACAACGACACCACTATGGTAAATTTTACATGTTTCTGCTATTGTGTGTTGCACATTCTTTTTGGTTTGGTTCTTCTTTTCACCTGAACTCGTTTGTTAATGACTAACTGAATGACTGCCTAACTGACTGAGTAACTGAAGGTAAAATACCATGTGTATACATATGTATATAGATGACATTGCCAAAGCCGCAACACTCACTTAAGGGTCTTTGTTACAACGAGCGCATGATAATAATCAAAGTGTTCATTTAACCTGCACCACCATTCTTTCTTTCTTTTTTGTATTTATTTTCATTTTATTGCTGCAACACAATTTTACTTGCATGAATTTTTAGTTTAATTTTTTCCATTTTACAAGCATATGCGAGGTGCGACTTAAAAATATCTGAGTTCAGTATATAACTCTGAGCTCCAGCTGATGATAGTAATTGTTAATAGGACCACATAAAGCAAATCTAGTAATCAGTTTAGAACTTAGACTTTGGTGCACTCCTCGCATTCTTTTCAATTGACTTAATATCCTTGAAAAGCAACCTTTGGTGTGAAGTTGTGCACGTAGGTTGGGTACTTTTAGGACACATCTCGTACATGTGTCGTTGTTGATTGTGTTGACAGTGGACAGACAGACTGCATTTAGGCGCCACATAAATATTTTTTAAGCAATTTGCAAATTGTTTTCCAAATGAATGAACAACAAACGAACAAATGTAAAACTTATAATACAATAAATTTTTAAGCTTTATTAGTTTCGCTTGGCACATTACTACTATGGCATATGGTAGGATTGAATTCAATTATGATGGTAACCTTAGATGGCCTATTCCACACAAATTTTTCGATCTCAAGTACGTTCTAGTTTATAGTAGTTGTGGGCTCAAATACTCATGATATCTTTACATATAAAGTTTTTTCGTGACAATAATAAGAAAATAATTATAATACATTAAAAAATAACCGTTTACTCATTCCGTGTTTTCCCGAAAACAAGAAATTACTTCCACGAATATATTCTAGATAAAAACAAGAAATAATTCATAGGTTGTCTTCAAATTTACCAATTTTGTATACTTTCAGGCATTTAAGAGTTTTCAGTGAATACAATAAAAGAAGGCTTTTATATTCACTTTAACAGCTGCTGCTGCTGCTGCCGCTGCTGATGCTGCCTGGTACTGCAATTGAATAAGTCCCTTCAACTTAAACAAATTAAAATTCATTTGTCTGTAGGCATACAATGGGACTTTTGAATTTAGTTTCATATTTACTATATATGTACATGTAGATATATGTGAGGGTATATTTACATTTGAATATGTGTTTTTAATAGGTGCAAAAGTAAGTAAAAGCGTAGAAAAGAAACGAGGTTAGGCATACTGCAGCAGAACGTTGCCTTATAATCTTCTCCTTTTCTTCTATTTTTTATACAATATTTTTGTGTGTTTATGCTTGAAATGCATAAAACGCCTAAAGCAACTGCAAAGCATTAGACAAAAGATATGCAGCAGTAGTAGTAGAATAAAAAGAAGAAGCAACAGCATGCAACAAAACGCGAGCCTCTACTGCATTTAGGGTTACACAAGTTGCATGCAATTTTTACTTCATCTTATTCTTTTACTTCAATGCTTGGCAACACAACGATGAATAAACGCAATAATGAAGAAGAAACAGATGAAAATGAAGACAATAATACTAGAATGGTTGGTGAGTCGTTCGGTCGTTTTGCAGGGCCCATTATGATGCTTTAAGCCTTAAAGTATGCAACACTTTTGTTTTTTGTTGTTATCTCCTCCTTCTTAAATTCCATCTCTCACACATTCTCATACAAGAAGTTTCTATTTCTCTTATTCTTTTATTTCACATTTTTATTTATTTTATTTTTCACATTTTTTTTTTTGTTTGCTTATTTTACAAGACAATGAACTTTATGCTTTTCATATTTACACAAGCTTCGTAAGTCACACGAGTCACTCATACTACACTATTTTTAGGTCTGTCAGTCGCTTATTCAACTACTCACACTTATGCACACACATACTATATGCACACATATGCATGAAAGTATCTGTGCATGCATGCAGCAATGACAATGCTAACGTCGCGTGCTCTGAGGTTAACTTTTTGTTTTGCTTTGTTTTGTTTTGTTTTTCTGCTTTTATTTTTCTGTTGGTTTTCATTGTTGCTTGTGCTGCTACTGCTACTGCAACTGCATTTCATGATGACGTCGATTGTTGACTGTTGCATTGCTTTTTGACATTTCGCTTTGGGGGAAAATGACTTTATACACTCACTCACTCATTCATTCATTCACTAACACATGTCCCTATAGATACACTATATACTGTGTTTTGACTTCATGCCACATCTACTGTTCGTAATTCCTTGCTTTCCACTTGATCTGTTTGCTTGGTTGTTTGTTTTTTGCTTCAATGTCTGCCTCACTCATTGACTAACTTAGGCAGTCACTCAGTGAGTTGCTATATGAAGTCATTGTTTTGTTGTTAGTCCGAGTCGGAGTCCTGGTCCGTGAATGAATTAATGGCAAATGCTGATACGGTTTCTGAGATAAAGCAATTGCTTTTGCATGCCATTTTAGAAAGTGAGATAGAGTGTTAACTTCTCATACTTTGTTTTTCTTTTTTGTGGTCGCTTAGTTGGTTGGCTGAATGAGTTTTTTAGTCCTTTGTTTCTATAAAGCATGGTAGAAGAATGAAGCGGTTTATGATAATGACAATGAATGCATTTTGCATATATTCCTTGATTTATTAAACACTATTTTGTCTTTTTTTTACTTGTTTTACTTACTTACTTTAATTTCTAGGGTTCAACATTCGCATAGAATTTAATTGCCTGAAGATGGCATCATTTCCTTAACTATAACTTTTCAATCTTACCTGAAATGAAAAGAATAAATAGAAAAATACAATTTAATATTTATTTTATTTTAATGAGAAATGGAAATGTTCTTTTAAATTTTCTTATAAATTAAAAACTATCTAAATATATTTTTGTTAATTTATTTTCTTATTTCTTGTTTCCCTTATTATATTTTTATAAAGTAATAGAAATTATATATGTATCTTCTTCCATGACCAGATATTTTTTCATAACACTAAAAATGCCGCTGGTCAGTAGTAAGGAAAACATAAAATAAAATAAAACAATAAAATTAATAATAACAAAACAATAAGGAACGAAGAAAAGAATGTCCAACAGGCAAATGAGCAAACACACAAAACAAAAAAACGTTAAAGAAAAAACCCAAATAAATAAACAAAGAAACAAACAACAAACGACTTTAATTGACTTGGCCTCCCTCGCTTGCTGTTTATTTAAGCAGCTCACTTATTTGTCTTTACCATTTTCCATTTATTTTTCATTTTTTTTTTATTAATATTTTCAACGCATTCCCTTTTTTACCAAAGAAAGCTTCTCCACATCTTCTTTGTCTTTGCTTTCATCATCGCTATGTCTTCTTCTCATAGTTTTCTGTACATTTCATTTGTTTTTCTTTATTTCTTCCACCATTTCCTACTTATGTGAAGAAGGAAAAGAGCAGAAGAAAAACGAGGTGGCCGCAGGACACGTGTTAAGGAGAATAAATGAAAAAATAAGAAAAAATAAATGCAATAATAGAGTTTTCGCGCTTTGTTATTCTTTATTTCTCTCTCTGTTTCTCTTTCTCAAGGCAAGAAATGCCTCTCCCTTAACACATACCTTCTTTTTTTTCATCATTTTCCTTAAACTTAGTCAATTTTAGTTCTTGTTACTTGAGTTTCTTGAGATGCTTGGCTTGTTTTGGCTTGCCTTTCTTTTTTTAATAGTTGCGCTTTTTTTGGTGTGTGAATTTTTCTTTTCTTAAAAGAAGAAAGAATTTGTGGTAAATAAGACAACACAAATAATAATTTGCAACTTTTGCCTTTGGCACAAAAATATTTACAATAAATTGAATTTCTTCAAATAGAAACTAACAACTTACAGGACAATTGCTGCCGGCAGCTGAGCTGATGGTGTCCAACAGAATGATAGAACAAAAAATAATATAGTAAAATAGGAAAATAAAATCTAGCTATCTCCTTCTGTGTGTGTGTGTGAGAAAACATAGAATAGAAATAACAAACAAACAAAAAAATATTACGTATACGCGGCGTTTATCGCTGCAAACAATCGAACAAACGGACAAAGTGAAATGAAATGAAATGAAATAAAACGAAACACTTTGACACTTTTTCATTTAGTTTGACAAATGAAAATACTTATTGGATTTGTTGTAGAAAACAAATTGTAATATTTGTCCATATCTTTGTATCTACGAGTGTGTCTGGTATGTATCTTTGTTTCTGTTTGCATCTGCTGCTGTTGCTGCCTTTGTCAGTTTATTCATTTATTGTTTTGCTGGTGTTGTTTGTTGTCAAAGTATTAAGCTTTCGTTGGAGATCGTTGACAAAGAATTTTGTAATGTTTAATTTACATTTTTATTTGATTTTCACAAATATTTCTAAAAATTGTTGTTTATTATTGCATCACAATTCACGCACAATCAGCACAAACTTTTAACTTGGCGCACTTTACTTGAAATTTGGCTAAAATTCAATGAAAACATATGCAGCAGCAATAGCTGCATCAATTTCAGCTTTTGCCATTGCCTTTGGCTATGCATGTTGCTTTTTCATCATGTTTTTTGCAGGTGGGCTGAGTCGATGGGCAATAAACGAACTCGGAGACAAGGGGCAACAATGAGTAGCAATAGTGATGAAGCCAATATCTGCATTATTAAGTTTTTTTAGTGTGAAAAACAATTAACCGCAAGCAATTTAGCAACCACTAAAACAACTAAGTGAGTAAGTTTGTGAGAATGTGTTGCAACACAACGCCAACCATTATATGTTGCATGAGCGACTATTTTTAATAACATTCATTTTTCAGTTCAGATTTCTGAGTGAGTGTGGTGATAAACATTTAATATATTTTGAGGAAAACTCAATGGGCTCTTACAACTGCTAGGCTGATATTAAAATGCCAGACACTAGTAGGATGGAGAGAGTTGCCATAGGAAATATAATGAAAACTCACCGCACATGATTTTTAAATACAATACTCGTATATACAAAATTCAAAGTATGTGATGCAGGTCTCACAGATGATCTCGTATACTATACGAGTATGTCTTTTAGATGACATTAAAGTAATAATCTTAAAAGAAAGATAAATTGCCAATATTTGAGTTATCCAGCTACTTATTTTATTAGATAAGCTTTTGCTGATATATGGTAAATGGAAAAAAATACCCAAACACTCATTTTTTGTCTTTCTTGAAAGCCAAGCCAACTTCAATGGAAATCTTTTAAACATAAGCAGCACTTGCACTTCACTTTAATGTCAGCCTTAAGTATAAGCGTCAAGTGGTGTTCCTTTTAATTTTCCTCTTGATCTGAACTCAAGAAGAAAATGTGCATGCCGAGATATTTGTGTATGTGTTTGTAAGAAGTGCCTGAAGTTTCTAATTGAGTGCTTTTTGCAGTACTTCAGTTTTTGCACGAACCCAACACCAACCTGACTGTAGTAACCAGTAACTTTGAGGAGATTTCACTGTTGACACTTTTACACGCGCACGTCGCCTTCAAAGATTTTTTTTATATATATTTTTTTTTCTTCCCCTATTTTACTGCACTTAATCACATACCGAGGCCCACACACATAGCCATAAAGAATATACACACATATGCATAGATGTATCTGTGCTGTGCTGTGGTGTGATATACTTGTAACCAAAACAAACGTGGCCTCATGTGTTTGTTGTTTGCTGTTTGTTGGCTGTTTTTAGCTCTAATGAGTTGCACTTTATCTGCTCTTGAAGTGTCGCCCAAGTGTCAAAATGTAACACTTTGCATAAATGCTGCAACTGCTTCTGTTGCTATTGCCATATTGACTGCTCACACTAAAGAGAAATGGAAGGTGTAACAATGCGATTTTATGGTGGCATGATGATGACGAAGTCGGAATGAAGTGCTTTGATTATATGCCAAAGGCATCAAGTATCAAAAGGATGCTTAACTTGCTTTGGACTTTTCTTCTTACTATATAATGATTTCTTCTTTGTTCTTCTTGTTTCTTTCTTTACATACTCTTATATGTAGAACACTCAACATCTAAACTCAACTCACTCATTCACTTCATCACTTGAGTCACACAAAATGCATACTTCACTTATAAACATTTCCTTTATTGTTCTTTGAGTACAAGCAACAACTTCCTTCTTTGATAAACAACAATTATCTCAACTATTATTCAAATCCTTATAGAATTACGTAACATTTAAAGTCATGTAAAAGAACTTAAATTCTTTGATCACAATTACAATCTCATCTCATTTCATTTATTTATATTTCATTTGAAATTATTGCCACACTGAGTATATAATTCTATCCTAGAGGATAATTTACTACATTTTAATAAAATCACGTTCAAGCAACAAAATTCAAGAAAGAAATATGTCTGAAAGTTGACAAATTTATGGCTAAGCAAAGACAAGACTGAAGCTCATTTTACAAAAAGTCTTTTTGTACACTACACTTACAATGAAACTATAGAAATTGTTATCACTTAAGTTTGATATTGGTTTCTGACCAATTTATATTTTTTTTTATCCCAAACAAATACATTTATACATCAATTAATTAAAACAATTTGGCGACAGTTCCGACCCCAACGTAGATCAGCAGGTTGAAGTCATTTAAGACGTCTGCGACGGTATGGTTTAAGAATTTAACAGCCGATCGCTGTGTGTGATCTACTGGTGTCCCTGTTGATTTCCTCCCAAGCAGAAACACTTCTAAAGATAGTTGCGTAGTGTACCATGGAGCATTTTCTTTTCTGTAAAGCTTTATTCCGAGCGATTTGTATGCGTTTAATTGGCGAATATGATGCCAGACACTTGAATACTATATGTCCAAGATGGACAATTGGTGTGGAATTTTCCAATAAGTTTTTTCTATTGCTAACAATATATTTCTTTTGGAATTTCTTAATTATTGGAAGAGATAGTCTATGATCTTTAAAGGTGCTATAGTTTTGTACTGAAAGGCATATAAAGTGACATTAAAACTGAAGATTTTGTAAAGGCAATTTTGTCTCTTTCTGGTTTCTAATTGTTCGATAAAACCGAATGCCTAAGTTAAGTTTTCCATTGTCTGTTTATTTCTGCTAACAAAAATGACTTTTAAAGACAAAAATCGTGCTTAGATAAAATATTATGAGTATAAGAATATAAAAATGACAAAGGCTCTTTTTGTTATTATGTATTTTTACTTTTGATATACTGAGATCTGAGTAAGTTGGATGGACGTTAATTTTATATGATAATGAATGAGCTACGTTGTCTACATTGTCTGGCTATCTTTGAAGTAAAGAAAGAGAAATGTCTTGAAAGTAACTAAAGTGAATTTGTGGTCATAAAATATGGTGTGTCCTTGTTGTTCTACCCAAAGGACATGCAAATAAAATTATAGCCCAGTGAACGCAGCAAGTTAGGGTCATTGCATACAGAATATATGTATCTAGATAGTATTTATGTTTGTTACAACAAAACATCATCAACATGAAGAAAGAACGGAGCACACCGCACCACCACACACACATAGTACACACACTTGTTTAAATGTTAAGTACATAAAGAAGTTCAGACTACAGAAGACAGTCTAGCAATCGCTTGCTTTACTTATAACAATAAAAAAAAGAAGAGTGTACAAACATCATAATAAAATGCGCCTTGATGTATGCTTTACATATTTTTTTTGCCTTTCCTTACTTTGTATCCTTTCCTCTTCTCTTCTCTTCTATTATTTTCTTTCCTTCCATTCTTTGCCTTTTCTGTTTTTTTATTGTTATTATTTTTTTTTTTACACAAATAAATATAACTAAATTAGCTGAAATTATTGCAAAATATCCTCATCGTCTGTGTGTGTGTGTATGTGTCATTTTATAAATTGAGCCTTATGAGGGTTGCATAAAAATTTCAAAAAGAAAACAACAAAACGAAATCTCTTAGGTCACAAAAAAATACTGAGAAAAAGGGAATCATTGGGCAAAAAGGTTGGAACCAAACATGAAAAGTACAAAAAACATTGTCGTATGTTTACAGTTAAGCGCGATATAAGCTACAAGCATGACTCATGGCACACATATACACACATTGATATTTGTATACAGTAAGCCTACACACATGAGTTCAAATATTGAAAGGTACGAGTAGTACGCAGCACGCGTCACTAACATTTTGCCTATGCCGCAAAAGTATAGCGTACGCATCATCCCAAAGGACTCATATACAAATAAAACTGCTCACTGCTGGAAGGAGTAAAGAGAGAGAGAGAGAGAGAGAGAGAGAGAGTGATAGAGGAGGGGGAGAGAGTCATGGTGTGGTAGAATGAAACTTTAAAAACAAAAAAAGGCGTAAAGCAAAAACAATTTTCGTTACATGAAACTCCGATCAACAAAGTGCATGACTTGGGGAGCCACCAGACAGTCACCTGGCATAGCCACTCCTGTGTTCCTTAACACACAGGAATAAAGCAAGAAGCAAGGGTACAGAGAGAGAGAGCGAGGTGTGCCAACATGTTACCCTTCTCCAATACTAGCACATATGTACAAACATTCATACATGCATAAATGTAATGAAATAAAATGGCGACTGCAAAAAACAAAAACAAAACAAAAAAGCCTCTATTAAAAAGTATAAAAAAAGACATAAAAATAATAAAATACAAAAAAAAAGCAAAAAGGGTGCATGAACTTTTATGACTCGTAACATTTTCGCTTTGTAGTTCTGTGTTTCTTTTTTTTTTTTTTTTTTTTGTTTAGGATTTTGTATTTTTCATTCTGTTCGAAATGCGTTTGTACCTTACAGAAGAAGAGTTTTACTAAATATACTCGTTGTGTATAGATGAAATCAATCTGAAAGTCAAATGCGCTACATGTACAAATGCACACTAGTGCTGCTGAGTATAGGGTATCAAAATATTAAATTGTTTAACCTTCTGCCAGTCTCAGTCTCAAACTCTTGAGTAGTAAATTGAATGCTTTGGCTAAGCCCCTCACAATATGCTATACATTTTCATATAGTACGATGAGTATAGTGAGATTGAATTGGTGATGCGAGTGTAATGATGGCGACGCTTATGGCATGCATGAACACGTTTACGCAAATATCTCAGCAGACCTATATGTCTGTCTGCTACATTCAGTTAGTAAGTTAAGTAGTAGAAAGGGCAAACGAAGACAAACATAAACGAAGACAGTCATAAAAGTACTAAATGCGTGAAAATCATGAAAAAAAAAACACCAACATAACGCAACAAAACGCAATATGCTGCCAAGTCATACAAATACACACGCAGATACTTATATACATAAAGATATATCCAGACAAAACCAGGAGAATGCGACCGACCTAAGCCAAAGGGCACAATTGGAACTCGCGTATTACCTCCAATGCGGTTTGCCCTTCGCTTTATTCTTCCCATACGCACATTTCAAAAAGTGTTATCATATTTTCTTCTTTCATTTTTCCTTTTTCATATTGCTCTACCATTTTTCTCCTTTTGATTCGTTTTTGGCCAAGCAACATTATGGCGTCCTTACCTTTATTTTAGTCTTTGGAATGCTGTTCCTTTTGCATAAATATTCAGCATGGTTTTATGTGTATCAACATGTGTATGTAAGAGTATTTGTATTTGTATTTGACTGTTGGCTGGTGTAAAATGGGTGACTGCTCCACACACACCTAGAAACATACAGACAGACACAAGACAAACGCATTAAAACCAAACAACACTACAATAAATTTTCATTAATTTTCTGTGTAATTAGAAAATTAAAACCCAGTTTATATGCCATCCAACCCCAAACTCAGAAAAAATACTAACCAAACTAACCAACCTACAAACCCTTCATTCATTCATTCATCCATGGTATTACATTGACTCAAACCAACACCATCAAAAAACAAGAACAACAAAGTATTATAGGAGCTACCATTCATTCATTCATTCACTTGGCTAGCGGCATCCGCATCCGACACATGCCACAGAGTGGCTACACTCCCAATTCCTGTGTTTCAGTTTATGTAACTGGCATTATTATTCTGCCTCCACCATTGTCTGTCTGTCTGTCTTTTTGTCTTTTTGTCTGTTAACCATTGACCAAATGCTGTAGTACACACTACAATTGTATACTTTACTCGTTTACTAAGACTAAACCAAGGGACCAAATGAAACAAACAATCATCATATGACTGACGGTGGTTGTTGCTTAAAAGGACTCTCGACCAAAGAACCAAACTATGTAGTATTTGCTATTCCTGTTCCTGTTCTCATTCTGAACTTCTTCTCCTGTTGCACTGCGCTGCTCTGCTGTTGCCTTTGTCGTAGCACTCATTTTTTTGTATTTCCTACGAGGTCTTGGCATATAATTTCATTAAATAATCAGTTTTGTCGTTGTCCTTGTTAATATTCTTCTCCTCCTTCATTGTATGAGAACAACAATTTAAATGGAATTAAAAAAGAAAAAAAAGGGTTCAATTCGTCCAATTTTATACATTTATAAACAGACACTGTTATTTGCTTTAAGAAAAAAAATATGGAAAACTTCAAGGGAAATTCAACTAACATTTAATATTTTTATCAAAAAAATTTCAATTCTATGTGTCATTCATTGAAGACAAGATTTTGGTATGAAACGTGGGATGAATTGAATTTTTTATATAAAAATATGAAAAATGATCAATTTTTGTATGAGTTTAAAAAGGAGAACAGAACAAGGATCAGACATTGTCATCATCTTTAGGAGAAGAGTAACTTACATTGAATAAATAAAATAAAATATTGTTGCTTTTAAAATTGTTTTAATTCATTGAATTTTGGCATGGAATTTCGGCATGAAATATGGTATAAATGGAAGTTTTATGTTTAATGCGTTTTTAAATAGTGGATATAAAATAATATAGCTAACAAAGAACACCAGAAACAAATAACAAAAACAAAATTAGAATAAAATCACAAAGCAGAACATTTAATGTGTGATCCCCAGGTCCTTCCTTCTTCAGAAAAATTCATCGTGACTCTCATTGAGATTAAATACAAACTAAAAGCAGTCAACAACAGTAAGGCAAAGCGCATAAACGCGTTAAGTGCGTGTATGCTACATATAAATATACACATATGTATTTAGAGACACGTACGCATAGTATGTTTTATGAAAATTTGTATCATAAAGGAAGGTAATGGCATACAGCAATGTAGTCAATGTAAATTTAGAAAATTGATATTGCGTCCTATGTCAAAAAGTCTCGCCCGTACAACGAACATTCCAATCCACCTATGTACACATATTCTCAGGCGTGTAAGAAAAATTCTTGCTCAGGACAAAAAAACAAAAAATATGGAAAATATCACCCTCTAGAGTCGTGTTATAGTTCAAGCAGCAAACGCATAAAATAATGCAGAGCGCAAACTTATACTTACATACATTACAAAAAAAACATTGAAATGCCGCCCGTTTCCATTTTCCTTGGTACACACAACACACAAAAGCGTTGAAGTCATTCAGTCAAATAGTCTGACAGACAGACAAATAAATGAATAAAATACAGAAAATACTAGTGGTGATGATAGTGGGTGAAATCGAGGGACAAACAGACAGAATACAATCACACTAAAAGGTGTTATACCGCAAACGCTTTTATGAGCCAAGCACAATACAAACACAGCACAGCAGAGCACTGCACACAAACAACAAATCGCTCTTACATCCTTAAGTAGTGTCACATAACCATGTTTATGACTAACATTTCCTGCCCCTCAAACAAAATTTACAAATTACTCCACCCGATTTCCTTCCTCCATTCATTCGTCCTATATAGTCAAACATAACACGTAACAAACACACAAATTGCTTAAAAAGAAGCTAACAAAATAGCAAACACACAAAAAAAAGAAAAAAATCACAAAAACAAAACATGCACAATTTGATTTTCACAAGAAAACTATAAAAACTGTCATGATACTCCACCATAATATCACATCACATCAGACCTTAACATATTGTATCATACCAGATCAGACCAGACCATAAGTACTTATAGACCCTGAGAAGCAGCATCAAAAGCAGCGGGAGAATACTTTCAACAATATCAACATATAAAGCTTTAAACACGCACCCAGAACCAAACTATTACGCATGACATACAAAATACTACAACATAAAACAGAGAAAAAGGAAGTTGACTTTATGTCAATACAAATGTCATTCCCTCAGTCAGCTAGTCAGACTGTGACTTAGTCAATGAGTGAGTGAGTCTGTCAATGAGAGAGTCTGTCTGTCAGTCAGTCAGTCAGTTGGTGTCAATATCACTTATACACCATGTTGTCCAACATAAAGTTTCTCAATATCGAAATGAGAGAGGAGTGGAGTACAATCTCTTTCTCCATAAGTAGTATAATACTATATGTGTAGTTGGTGATGGATAAAGTGTTTCCAGTTTTACATGCCAAAATTAAATTTCACAAATTATATGGCAAAATGTTGTAAAAGCATGCAACAAAAAAAAAACACAAAGACAAAGACACAGATAGTGATGAAGAAAGAAGGTTGGAGGAGACAATTTTGCTTTTGCATACATTTTACAAATTGGCAACAATGTTTCAAATAATTCTCCTTGGCTTCTGTAGTCGCACTAATTCGAACAATTTTATTTCTTTTCTTCGTTGTTGTTTTCATTCGATTTTTCCTTTATACATTTTTTATTTTTTTGATGCAATTTTATGAGTTTTTACTTTTATGTTGTGGTTATTTTCAAAACGTGTTTACGCATAAAAATTATTCACTTTGGTGTCTGTCACTCACATGAGCACCAACACACACCAATTTCATAGCATTAAAGGAAGGATACTTAAAATATAACACACCAAAAACAGAAACAGAAAGAAAATACTGCACACAAGTCGTAAAAATTAATTTTATTGAACCCAACACATATGCAGATGATATGTATCTATGTACATATCTATGAATATATAATATCTAGAAACATTGTAATACTTACTAGTTTCTCTTGAATATTTCATATGACAAACAGCAATTGAGCTAAATTTTATCAAGGGATATCGCAAATAGCATTTGCGTGAGTATTAAGAAAAAGTTATTACATACTCGTATTCCTATTTTTATTATTGCATGTATTTTTATCCCTTAAGGGACACAACACCACAACAGCACAACACAAACGACTGAACAGAATATTGATAGACTCTTTATGGAATGGCAATTAAAAAAAAGTTATATCCTAAATGTTTATTTTAAATATCAATAAACCTTTAAATTACATTACTAAATAGATTTACCACAAAACAAAAAGATAATAAATAAATTGAATTTACCTATACACAATTTGATCAATAACAAAAAAAAACTGAAACAATATTTAAATAATGACAATTCTTAATTGATGCAATTTGTACAATATAAAAACGAATTAGTTTCATGTAAATAATCAACAAATTCAATCAATGAATCATTTAAACATATAGTATTTAATTAAATATTCACTTCACAATAAATGAATAGAAGTGTATTATCAGTTTTGAATGATGTTTGAAATTCTTATTTCCATGTCCATTTATGTCATTGGATATTTAACATATTAAAGAGTTGCACAAATTTTTCTATGTACCACACTTCACTACTGCACAGCAGTGCCAAACACTATATTTCAATATAGCATTGATAGAAAATTAGAAAGTTCTGTTTAAAGTTTTTACAGCAAAATAAACTCTGAACAATTTGACAATTTTTTGCTATAGTGCTTGATACTATAGTGTTGTGAAGCAAAAATCCAAAACAAAGCAAGCCTTGAAGTGAAGTAACGAGAAATTGAACCAAGCGAATGCAGTAGAACAAAATAATTTTACAGTGTGCAGTTCTTTACGATCTATACAGTTTCTCACGTTTTAAGATGATATGCTTTCTCAATAAAACATCACTTTTTATGTATATTTATATAAGAAAAAAATTTGTAAATCAAGCGATGAAATATTGGTGACTATTAAGTTTTGGTGATAGAAGACTGATAAAATCTTTATTTATAATTTACACTTGATTTTATGTTTACTAGGAGAAAAGAGATTTTATCAAATGTGTTTATTTTTAAAGGTAGACTGCTGAAATTTTCAATTATCAGGATATACAAAAATGTAAATGCCTAGACCAATTAGACAATAAAAGTTCTATGACAAAATAATATTTCTCAATTGATTAAAATCATGCAAATTGAACTTCTGAAACAACTAGTGTCTGTAACGCGGCTCATTCATTATGTGATCTATTGTAAAATTAGGATGGGAGAGGAAGTTGGTCGTTTCCCACACATTTTACAACCGTTTAATACAATTGCATTTTGCGCGGTATTTTTGGCTTGTACTATTTGCGCGGATAGCATGATGGAGAAATCAAAAATTACTGCAATGCTTATAATTGAAGAAATTTGCAAAATATGTGAAAAAGAAGACAGTTTTGGGGATATCAATACATCAAACAGTCACTAAATTAATCCAGATATGCATATGATTTTATCAATTAACTCAATGGGCTTCAAATTTGAAACATAGTTTTTGGTTATGAAATTAAAGCAGCGAGAATCTCTTTTATAAACTTTTTATTACTAAAATTATAGTTTTAATTAATTACCATCAATTAAAACAAGATATGTCATGGGTTCCTCATAAAGTTTGTAAATCATGTATTGAGACTTTACGTTTATGGAAAAAAGGAGAACGCCACGGGTTAGATTTCGGTATCCCTATTTTCTAGATGGAACCTAAAAATCAATACTTTTACGTAGTACACTAAAGGTTTCAGTTGAAATAAAACGTGGATATATTCACATTTACAGTATAAAAGATGTCCTGTCTTACACAGTGAAGACCTTCCTCGACCTATTTATGCTTCAAAAGTAGTTCGTATACCCTCAGAAACTATGATGTAACCAAATTCGTTGAATTCAGTAAAATCTAAAAGTGGAAGTAAATTTGAAGGTAAAACGCTAATAATGTGTTTCTCTGAAGTACAACATAAGTTTCACAAATTTTTTTACAAAACAATAAGTAATATTTTTCAATAAAAATATGATTTTAAAGAATATACTAGTTATTTTATTCTGTTTTTTGTAGTGTAATATGTAATTGTAGATTTTAAAAAAACCAGATCAAATATTCCGAAACCACTTTCATATCAAGGGCAACAAAACCATTGTTGACCAGTGTTATTTATAAACTTTTGCATTTTGCTAAAAATAAGTATCATTCTTTGTGAAGAGTATTAAGCTATCAATATAAATGAACTTGTTATATATTTCATTAATTAACCCCAGAATGTGTTGATAATAATCTATTATTACGCTTTTGGTAACATGCGAACGTCAATCAACGTCAGCACAACAAATTTTTTAATATTTTTCCAAATAGCAAAAAAATAAAAAGTGCAAGACAAATTGAATTGATACATTTATTGCCATATAGTACTATAATTGCAACTATTGAATTTTAAATATTTCGATTGAAATTAATTACAGGTTTTAATTCTGTTTTTTGTTCTATTTTTTGTATTCAATTGCCAATGCATTTTCATTCATTCATTTGTATTCTCTATCAGATTTCAATTATTCAAACGGAATTGCTGCACTTATGATTGCATTGATCATCATGAATTGATAGGATCAGATCAGGGCATGTCCATCAAAATTGATGAATAGCATAAGCGTAGCAATTAGCAAAACCATCAGATACGTCATCACTCGTCAAAAAATTTACTATTACAAATGGAATTAATGTATTCATGCAAACGATTGTATGCATTTAACACAAGGAGATACACAAACCCACAAAAAAAAAGAATATCAATATTAAATTATCAATGGGGAAAACAAGGGATTTAATACATTTTAGTGTAGCATGGTTGATAATCATTTTAAAGTGAAAATTGCTTTTCAATTTTGACTTTAATAAAGGAAATTTTAAATACTATAAATGCTTCCTCCATTGTAGTTGTTTGCAATTATTATCATTAAGAATAATTACATTTCTTACACATGCAATGGTCCAGACAGATATCAAAGTTCCTTTAGGTTATATTAATATAATAACATGAAAGACAACTAGAAATAGTTGAAGGAATAGAGAAAATGATATGGTGTAGATATGACAAGTGATAAAGACTGGTAATGTCGGGCAACTCAAAGCATTGAATGACACAAAGGCGAACTCTACTCTATGTAAGTATGTAGTAGACATCAAGAAGCGCGCCTCACTCAGTTCTCACACCATCACAGAATTACACAAATTGGCTTTTCTTAAACTTATTTTAATGATTTTCAACAATGCAACCAACCAAGTATACCGGTAACCAGACAACGAAGCCATTCACCATTCCTATGACGGCAACACAGCACAACATTGACAGACAATGCAATAGAGGAGACCATCAAATGGAACTGGATGGTTACCATCATCATTATTGAGGAGCTCAAAACACAACGCGGTTGTTGTCTACTGTTCTTTGGTAATTTTAATCCGAACTACTTTATATTGCAGAGAACTAAAACTATCAACATCATCTACAAAGCTATAGCCGTAGTCTTCTTGTCTTTCACTTTGCCACTACCATCATCTTCATCATCATTATTATTATTGTCATTGTATCATCATCAGCACCATTTTCATCATGAGTAGTGCGTTGTCACAATCCTTTACTTGCTTAACGCTATGCTCTTGCTATTATCACTTTGTTGCAACATCCTTTTTCCTTATTGTCATAGCTTCCACCACTCACCTTTGCAACAAATGATTGCTGCTTTCTGTGTGTTCCATGCTGTCTATCATTATATTTATACCTTTTTGTAAAAGAGTTTAGCAGCATGAAGTTAATGTCCTACACACACTTACATATACCTATGTGTGCTGCTTTCGTCCAAGGGTCCCCCTTCTCATCTTTTTCACATCTCTCTCAGATTCTTAGTCTTTTGCTAACTGACTTTCGACAGTCTTTTGCCGCAAGTTGGCAACCTCAGGCCATACCGCAGCAGTACCTTTCAGAACTTGTTTGAGTTTAGGATTTTGCATGTCGATTTAGCTTGTTATTGTCTCGTGCTGTTTAAACTTTTCACGTTTACTTCACTTCACTTCAGTTTTCTCTTCATTTCTGCTAACTTCATTTCAGTTCCGTTCAGTTGGTTTGGTTTAGTTCGGTTTAGTTTCGTTTGGTTTGGTTTACTTCTATCCGTGTGTCATTTTAACTTACAGAGACTTCTTTCATTTTGCAGCTCTTTTCTTGTTACTCCTCAAATCATCTCCTTTTCTTGTTTGTTTAGTAGTTTCTCACTATATGAGTGTGTGTCTATGTTTACCTGAGTCCTTCGTCTATCGGTTGCTGGAAATCATTTTTTTCTCCACATTTTGCTTTATATTGTTGATACTCAAAGCTTTTATGCTTAAAAGGTTTAAAATTGTGCTATTGACATTTCTTTGGTGAAAATGTGGTCTTTTGTGCGGGTTTACAAAGCATTTTACTTATTGGCTTAGTAAATTAATTTTGTATCTTGTATCTGGTATCTCCTGGCATTCAAAAGTCAATTGAAAAATTCACACTTCAAAACAATACAAAAAACTCCATTAAAATTTAAAATTATTAATCTTGGCACGCGTTCATGCATAACAAAATGAATAATTCCAATTAACAATAAATTAGAAACATAAAATGTCAACGAAGTAAAAGAATGCCACAAAAACAAAAACATCAACAGAAGAAAACAAAAATCAAAAACTAATGGCAACGTACGATAAGATCAAAAGGCATCTTGTTTCTATGGAATTTTTGAAAAGTAAAAAACAGTGACGCACCTCCAATTCTCTTCACATAAAAAACGAGTCAGTGATCCTTTTGAATTTATGTTGTATAATTTTCTATATCACTTCTCAAAAATTCTACCTGCCTGCTCTCATCTCAACATATTTATTATAACCCTTTTTTTTCTTTTGTCTTCTTATTGTAAATATATATACATATGTAAATAAATATAAAGAAACACATTGAATTCATCATTGGACGCATCACTTCAAAACAGCCATCAAAAGCCAATTAAACACTTTGTTGTTTTTGTTGCTGCTCTTCAAAATGTCTAGAATTAATACAGAAAGATTGGCCATACAATTAGAGAAAGTGAACTCTTGAAGCTGTCAATCAAAAAATATTGTATTTTCTACTAAGCTGATGATGCTGGCATGGGAAAATTCAATTTTAAAGAATTTCTTATTGGTTTCAATCTTAAAGTATTAAGAGAAGAATTTGTATAGCAAAGATTTATCCAGTTTTATATACAATATATGTGTATAAGTAAACTTATACATAAGTTTAGTAAATCCAATGGGCGGCATTACTTTTTTAATGTCTAATAAAAATAAAAACGCATAACAGAACATTAATTTCAGTTTCATTGAAGCTCTAATACCTTACACCTAGTACGTAGGGCACTACAAAAGAAAAAACTAGTAATAGAAGATCGGCATGTGACATAACGTGAGATTGAGGCAACTGTGGGCATTCATTCCACCGCAATACATACAATATTGAATGAACACTTAGCTGTGAGAGAGCTAGTTTCGCGTTGGATCCCGCATAATTTGACAATCGCTTCAAAAAAAGGTTCGAGTCGATTGGAGCAAATAAATGCTAAAAAAATACGATCGTGGTGCTTCAAAAGACGTATTTAAGTTTACAACTGGTGACGAATCATGGATCTATGCATATTAGACGGAAAGTAAACAACAATATACCGTATGGATGTTCCGAAAAGAAGACAATCCAATGACAGTTGATAACACTTTAAGCACTTCGACGCAAATGGTATTCTCTTTCTTTGAAATGATCGGACATATTGCAACCGTAACGTAAAACGGTCAATTCTGAGTGGTGCACGTTTGTCTGTTTGCCAAAAGTTTTTGGTAAAATGAGGAAAATAAACGGTTGACGTTGGATAATTCTTCATCATGACAATGCGAGTTCTCACACTTCGGATCAAATAATCGAGTATTTGAAGGCACAAAACGTTGCATTGAACCGAATGATTTCTTTTTGTTCCCAACAGTGAAGAACAAATTACGTGGTCAACGATTTTCGACATCCGAAGAAGCGGTTGATGCATTCAAAAATCATGTTTTGGAGCTACCTCAATCGGAGTGGAAAAAGTGCTTCGAAAATTGGTTTAAGCATATGCAAAAGTGTATTGAAGAATACTTTGAATTCAAACAGTGCGAATTTACTTCCCATTGCAAAACATTTGCCCTACGTATATATTACTTTATATAGCAACTATATGAAATATGGCATCTATAAAGATACAATTTCATGATAATTTATATAACATCCGTTAAGAAAACATATGAAAACTAAACGATGATATTAGTTTAGATTCTAATAATCGAAGAAGTTATGTATTATCAGCATAAGGCAATCAGAAGTGTTTGCGAAAAATTTCAGATCGTTAGCTCAAAGAAAAAAGACACTTATTTGCATGAATGCAAAAAGTTTTATCTATCTCTAAATATGACTGATGAGGTCATAGATACTCGATTCTGTATGTGTTACATACCTCAAGACAAAGTGATTTTACCTAATCAAACTATTGTATATGAAAAAAGGTATGGGAACATACTCTAAACACAAAGGCAAAATGAAGTAAAACAAAATACATAGTTTCAAATTACTTGTCAAACCACATTGAAACTGGTTAAGTAGAGCTTAAAGATTTGGTTTTATATTTGTTACAATTATGCATAAGTAAAAAGAGAATACAAAAAAAAAAAAATGATATTTCACATTAAATATTTCTTTCTATTTTAAATATTTTTTAATTTTGTTACTTACAAATAAATCCTAGACCAAAATAATGACTTCAACATACCTGAAATGACAGAAAAATTAAATTTAATTTAATATTTATTGTATACATATTGTAATTAAAAAAATGTGTTTTTTTTATATACATACTTGTACTATAAAATTCCTTAATGCTTAAAACCACCGCTTTATTTAACAAATATGTATGCAAATGGTTATAGTATTATTCTATAACGACAATGAATTGTGGCAGCAAGTAAACCAAATTCAGTTATTTAATAATAAAACACCAAAAAAAAAAATTTATAAATGCAGGCAAATGAAAAACTATTTGCTATTATGCGGTTTAATTCGCTTTTATACTTGCATTGTTGAGGTTTAAAATTGATTACGACATTTTCACACACACAGAAAAAAAATAACAGATATAAAAACAAAAATCATTCATTCATGGCATTGACCACTTGAGCCTATTTGTTTGAATGCAACTATCCATCAATATAAACTGACAGTTGAATGTAATAAAAACAAATTTTAATGGACCCTAAGATATGTTGGCATCATTGATAATGATTTTTCTACACCGCCATTTATAAGATACCTGGAAGGTCCAACTACATAGTATGCCTTGGACGCTTTGGCTTTATACGCTTTTCAAAGACTTCTGAAGCTTCCGAAGCTTTAAGTTGCAGAGCAAGCTCCTTACTAAAAACATAAAACAGCTGTTGTGAAATAAAACAGAACTGTTTTGCTTTGACATTGCTAATTATTTAATAAAAAAACTAAAAATGAATACCACAATGAACATTAATTTATTGTAATTCACCACAACAACAAACAGTTCTTTTTTGTTTCTATAACAGCTGTTTTCGATTCGCGAATCAGTAATTCGCCCATTCTCAACACTGGAAAGCCACAAAAGTTCAAAGTTGACCAATGAAAATCTGTTTAATTTGCTTCATACGATTTCATACATTTCAACTTAAGTCTTCCTTTAGCATTGGTTATTTTAGTCTTAAACTTTGACTCAAAGCGATGTGTCGCTTGAAAATAATTCCATTTCCCATATTTTTAAACTTATATGTAATGAATGTGTTAGGCAATTTAATCATATCTGATTTCATGTTGATATGAAATTATTTTATATGAGTGCTAAGGCTAAATTTTTTTAGTTGTGTTCTAGGTTCACAAAAGAGCTCAGAACTAATTAAGAATTGATTGTTTCCATGTTTTGGTCAAGCAGTCAACTTTATATTTACTTTACAATATGTCATTCATGACCTGGCATTCACTTAATTGTAAGGTCTTTCTGGTGACCATCAGAGGAGAAAAGGGTTTGGCAAAGAGGTAGGGGTCCATCAAATAATACTGGCAGGTATTTACATTTCTAATTTTATTTTAATATGTAATTTCCTTTGCAGGATTGTCTCACACATTAAAAAATATAACAAACATTTATGTGTGTTTTTTTTTTTTTTTTTAACAACTTTTAACTAATTAATTATTTAAGTGATTTAAAGATATTTTTAATTTAATAATCTACGAACTTTTATGATTCAACTAAAGCAATTAGTTAAATTGATTACAAAAAAGTGTATACAAAACATATAAATAAATTAAAATCTGGATAAAATCAAGCAACAAAAATGGGGATAAATTTGTATATGGTATAAGTATTAATTTTATATTCAATTTCATTATTCATTATTTTTTTGTTTTATACTATTTCCTTTTAATTCGATATAAACTCAACTGAGATCTAAATGGAGTTCATACATAAATTTATTAAAATAATTTCATTAAAATGATACCAACGACAAATTGCTTAACTCGCAATGAATAATCTGTTTTGATTTATATAATTTGTTTTCAGTAAATGCATTTGTTGATAAACAACAACTTTTTATTTACAAAATGAGAAAAACAAAATGTGAAAAAGAGACAACAAATGATAAAAAATAAATAATTAAAACAAATATTTTGCAAAATATTCGCAATGCGATGTCAATAGCATTTCAAAGTTGAAGGTTAAGAATGAGAAAACTAAAGTACAAAAAAATATACCTAATTATTTATTATTTACTTTATTTTAAGTATTTTACTTTTATTTTTACTTAAATAAATGACGCATTGAAATTCCTTTGTTAATTTGCTAAGAAATCATGATCACAAAAAATAAAAAATGCACACCCACAAACATTTTAATAAATAATAAAAAAATGGAAGAAAAAGAATTGTTACAACTCAGCAAAACGTGTAAAATGTGTTAACTGTGATTTGCACACTTGACACAGAATAAATTATTGTTTGGCATGGGAAAAAATTAATAAAAAATATTTAAAAAAAAAAAAGGAAATAAAATATTCACTAAATGACAAGAAAAAACACTAACTCGGGTCAGTAAAGATTACAAACATTTTTTGATGAAAGATAATTGTATTTGAAGACTCTCATAAATGTGAGAAATTTTTGAGATTGATTGATGAGTTTAGCTTCTTCTAAGCCATACAATTGACTAACAAAAGTCACTCGAACGATCATTTTCTAAGTTTAGTTTCAAGCCTTTCTTCACAATAGTATATTAAGTTGTTCTTTAATTGAGTGAATCAGTGTTGTGCAGCGAAGGCTTGTGCTTAAGAAGTGCTTACAAGCAAACAAGCAAATTGGGGAACCAAGCCTGCTGGAGCTTGTGTATTGTTTTCCTTGGCTTGCTTAGGCTTGGCTTGGTAAGCTTGAAAGGCTTGGTGTATGTTTATAGTACTTCAAATTTTTACTTAAAACAAAAATAATATAACAAAAGTGACGTATTTGTCTTTCGTTGATGCTATGCATTGGTATGTCTTATTGTTGCTATTACAGAAAACAAACAATAGAAACAAAAATGTGATGTACTACAAAGAAAAAGGTCAGCGATTGGTCCTGCTGAACGCGCTTGGCTTGCTTAGGCTTCCTTCCGTTGCTTTGATATTTTATATTTACAACTCTATTATCCAATTTTTACATCCTAAGAATTGATATTTCCTTCTTGTAACATGATAAATAGTTTTTTTTTTTCATAGATCAGTAACCTTTGTTACAACCTAATCGTATTGACACATTATTTTCATAGATATTTGCCATCAAGTGCATATATTTAACAAGTGCTACTTGTTCTTCGTTAAATGATCAAAAACCATAATTTAAATACAAAAAATTGACTAAATGAAAGTAAGATAAATTACTCAATTAATCATCATCGTCTTATCTGTAATGTTTTTTGTTTTAGTTAACAGAGTAATAACAGCAAAATTCATATTTAATTTCAATTTTATGAAATTCACAGTAAACTCCTTATTAAGAATTCAAAGAATTTACAAATTGATAAATTGATTTCCAAATCAATGAAACAACATGAATTTTTAAAAGGAAAGAAGGAGGTATTGTAATAACATACTATGAGTGATTGTTCAAATGATATTAATATATATATAAAAAGTATACTAATTTATACTACGACAAGTGGCAAAATATCAAAAGCCAGAAGAAGAATTAATAAAATATGTTGCCATGAGCAACTTTTGGTTAAAAAAAATATGCTGGAAAAAAGAAAAAAAAAATATTTATGATAAAAAGGAGTCAGAGTGTTGTGTGTGACGATAACAAGTGTAATATTATTATATTGTTAACATATAATAACAACAATTGCAACAACAATAATAACAACAAATAAAGCACAAAAATCAACAATATTAAATTACTAAAAATACAATACAATGAAATGAAATGAAACCAAACAAAATAATATAAGAAATAAAAGAAAAACAAAACCAAACCAAAGCAAACAAAATGAAATGAAATTCGCTTTCATTGTAAAAATGCCAACAAATTGGTATATATATATATATTATTATAAATACATGTTTGTATCTGCATATGTATATATATATATATATATATATATATGTATGTGTGCCTGTATAAATCGCAACACAGTGCATTTATTTCAAATAATTCGTATCAAATATTTCAACAATTTGACACGTTCACGTCTCTCGCATTCATCATACAAAACTTGTCCTGTCTTCTTGCCTTTCTCTCTCTCCTTCACCTTATCCGATTAATCGGTAACACTATCTGAGATTCATTCTCCCCTATAATAATTCAATTCAAACTGAAACTCATTCGTTTTGTTGACTCTTTGCTCATTCATTGTTTTGTTTGTTGCTCATTGCTAAGTCGTGCGAAATCAAATTGATGCCATAATTTGATTTTCCTTGTTGTGTTTTGGTATGCTTTTTGAAAATTGTATAGTCACTTGCATTTGCACTTGACTGTCATAAGCTGTTAAACGACAGACACACTAAAAGACAGACGAACACACAGAATGGCATTCATTGCTGTTATTGCTGTTGTTATTAATAGTATAATATTAATATAAATACATTGATGATGACTCATTGTTTGTAGAAAATTATTATTATATATTTTTATTTATTTTTTTATAATCTAAAAAGTTGCTTAGACATTATTATTTATTCAATAGAAATCAAAGAAAATCATGTACATTACATTGCGTATACACAATGTTGATAATTTCAATTGAAAACAAAAGAAGAATCGTACAAATATTTGTTCATTTTAAAAAAATTCTAAAAATATACAGACCGCATGGACGTAAGCAAATGGAAGATTTATTAGAGTATCTAGGGGTACACTCCCACCTCAAAACTATCAATATGAAAGTCATGTTTTAAGTGCTTAATACATTCAATGATTTAAGTAACAGTGTTAAGAGTAATTTAGCTACCGATAGGGCGTCGCAAGCCGGTAATGTCGAAGTTCAGCTAACAATAATATGGCTCACAACATAATTGTGCAATTCAGGTAGTTGCTTTGGTCAGGAAATATAAGAGCGCAATCACAAGGGAGAAACCAACACACTATGAAACCATGGATTGGTTTACATCTTTCAGAAGCCATCTGATTGAAATATTCACTCTCTTGCTTGATTCTACACTCCAAATAGACCAAGAGGAAATTATATATAAAGAGGTCAAATCTGATCAGGAGCCACAGTATCTTCAGATTCATAAGCGTCTATTAACATCATTGTGGTTAAAATCTGTACAGATGTACTTTGTTAATTTGAGCACCAAAAGAATAAATGAAAAACGTAAAGATGTTATTAAAAGCAAAATTTATTATAAGAACCATCAGAAATCCAATTCAAAAAGTAAGAAGAAAAATTGTGTTTTGTAGAAAAACTACACAAAAAAAAATTAAGTAGAAAATGTTATTAGAAGCAAAAATTTATTGCAAAAAATATCAGTCAGGCCCCCCAATAAATAAAAAAAAAAACAGAAACAGGACAATAAAAAAGAAAGAAAAACTGCGTTTTGTTTTAATAATAACAAAAGTTTATTTTCATTTTCTTTTTTTTTTTTTGTTAGTCAGATAAAAGTAACATAGTCATCAACATCAAGTTAACAACAACATCACTAACTTATAGTACTTGACCGTTAGGCAAAATCCAAAACCGAAATCCAAAATAGCTGAGCTCATAAATTGTGCAAGTAAACTGCGTAAATCTCAACAAAGCTTTTGTTTACCCACAGAAGAGTAACGACCAAAAGCCAACAGCCAACGACCAACAAGGAAAGACCAACGCATTTGCAAAGGGACTACAAAAAGTCATAAGAGAATAAGAAAGATAGAAAGATGGAGGAAAGAGAATTACTATCCAAACTGACCGCAGAAAATTTATGAAAATTGAAAGGTTTTCGTCATAAATTTTGCAAAAATAAATTGTCTATGCTTTTTATGGTATGTATACATTTTCATATCTATTCTCATCTTGTATTATGTTGTGCTTGGATTTAGAAAGCGCAAAAAAGGAATAATAAGCGGTTCAAATAAGTTAATATCTTAAGTAAAATTGACTAAATCCAAGAGGAAATTTGGAACAAAAAAAAATTATCGTGGTTTAATTATAATTATTTATATTTATGGTTTGCTTTCAAACTAATGTCAAATTAAAATAAAAAACACACTCTCCAAATTAACTCTGTCTCTCTCTCTCTCTTAGATACATTTCACATAATTATTTATGATAATTTAAAAGATTGAGAAACATGACTTAGAATGATTTGTTGTTGGCTACATGCCATATAAATACGAGATTGCGTCAACAAATGCCGAATGAAAGAAAACAGAGGACTGCAAAAGCCATAAGTAAGAAACATGTTTCCATGTTTGCTTCTTTTGAGGTCTGAGTGGTTGGTCTTCGGATCCTAACTGTCAATGTACTCTCAAAAATCATCTTAAGGTCTATCAGACATAAGCGTATTGAAATCAGCTAGAAAGCGCCCTCACTTAAAAAAACGATTATTTATTACCCTACTATCCATGCTGAATGGAACAAAAAACTTAATTAAGAGCTAAAAATGTATTTAAAGTCTGTACTTAGCATTGTAATTATGAACACCTAATATAATAATCATTATAGTTGCAACAAAAAATTTTCTGTTTTAAAAATTAGTTTCCGAAAATCATATTCGAAAGAACTAGACAAGATATGTTTCCCTTGCGACTGTATATTATCTTTTAATAACATCATTACAAAATTCTATTATGTGTTACAAACACATTTCACACTAACTTGAAGTATGTATATATTTAAAAGAAACTTGTTAATGTTGGGGAAAGGAACAATTGAATAGCAATGATGACGGTTCTTTCATCTCATGGATAAATGCTACCGAAAGAAGAACGAACGCAACACGTGCCGACGCATGTCATTGTGCATTATTATGGGGCTTCATGGTCACGTTAGCCGCGAAAATTTTCATTTTTTTCTTCCTTTTTTTATGTTTTAATAAAAAAACATATGGGTAGACTCATTCACCAACTGACTTAGCTGACTATATGAGCCATTGTTCTTTTACTTACTAAGTACTTACATATACACAACCAAATACAAAACAATGGATGACTACACTAAAGTAAAAAAGTACATAATATGCAGCATTGAATATTGTGTTCGTGTTGCTGCAGTTGCAGATATTTTTGCCTTGCCTTTGCTTTTGCCGCATGTCTCACATTTAATGTTCCATTTACCTGTGCAATGGGCATAAAATATTTGGAACGCGTGTTCGAGCATTAAAGCAACACCAGAAGCACAATTTGAACACTTTTATTCATACATACATACAATACAATAAACTCAGTAATGATGGTGATGATGATGATGATGATTATGATGTTGATGGTGAGGAACGAGGCAATGAGTAACATTAAATTGCTACTATTTGAGTGTGAAGTTCAAATAGTTTACTGGCATTGAACACATTTTTTCAAAATTTATTTTATTTTTCCATATGATGACTCAATAATCACTTGTATGCATTTGAAGTTGAATATTAAATCCATCCATTTATTATGCCAATTTAAATTCTTTCAGAAATTTGTACATTTATACTTATGGTATTTACTATAATTTTTTTTTTTAATTGTAATGTGATGAGAATATGTTATAAACAATGATGATATCATCAATGCTTTTCTGTCCACTTTAAAGTATTTTGTATGCTCATTAAAGAACATTTAAGAATCATGTAGTGCATTTAGTAATATAATTTTCAAAAAGTGAGTTTGGTGTGACACTTAATAAGTGGCAAAGTTTAATTAATTTTATGTGGCATACAACAAAATGACTACATCAATTGGATTGGTTTCTGTGTCGGTGCTCAAAAATTTACATATTTTCATTTTACACAATATTTGAGCAAATAACATTTAATCACAATTCGGTAACGCAGGTACCACCAAACCATTGAAATTTGCGGTTGTAGTAAAATGTAAAAATATTTTTGGAAAATGTTTGCATTTAAAATATGTAAGTATATTCCATGTGTGATGTGATGTGATGTGAGATATTGTATTTCAATAGAAGTTTTTATTTAATATTTAAATGTTAATTGAGCGACAAATTTGGTGGTGGTTTCTATATAAATTATGCAACAAAAAATATACAAAAACATCCTTTATATAGGTATGTAAATTTTGTTAGAAAATGTAAAAATGATGTTTTGATTATGTCTTAAAATTGAAATAAAATTATTTTTAGAGAATCCCATACAAGTCCATTTTGTCAACTTCTGTGCAGGTTTTTCTACTTTTCATAACACGTTATAATTGTACGATTATTGTAGCATTAAATCATTAGAAATTGGAAATCTATGAGTTTTTCTATTAAAAACTTAATTATTTTTATACATTTATGAAACTCAAGTTTTCACACATGAAAACCATATGCCCATATAAATATCAATCTAAACATATATATAATCGTAAACGTCATGAATTGAAGTGTTTTTCACTGTTAGCAAGCTTCCTGTAACATATAAAGTTTGTTCAATCAAAATCGATCTAAAGATATTAATATTTAATTAAATTGCTAACTTTTTGGTAGATTTTCGACTTTCTTTTAAGAATATTGCAAATTTTTTGTTAAAATTTTATAAATGCCATAATACCTTTCATTTTCCAGTGAGTCTATGTTACGATATAATAATTAACAAAGCTCAGGGCCAGAAGCTGAGTGTTGCGGGTATAGATCTTACTTAAAGTTGCTTTTCACATGATAGCAACTCCAGGAAGCTTTATGCTATGCTTTAATCCCTGGTGGCTTTACATTAATGTATCTTCCTAACTGTTACATTAATATTGTAAAATGACATATTTCGAATACCAAGCGTACGAAGTCGCAGGCCCAGCTTGTTCTAGAATAAGTTTATGAGTTAATCGGAATTTTCTTCTCCACTGAAAGTCATGAGTTATCTTATTATTAAGCAAATTTTTATTAAAAAAAAAAAACTATACCAATTATGGATCAAGCTTGGCGTTAGCCCCGCATATATTGACAAACGCTGCAAATGCGAAAATCAATATTCAAAGCAACATAAGTTGAAACGAAATATAATAATATTGTATATCTATACGATGAGTTTGCTGCTTTACTTCCCGTTTACCCAACCAATGCTTTTTTATCGACACATGATACCTGATAAAAAAAAAAAGGTGAAATGGAAAGGGGACTGAGAGGGGTAGGGGCAATCCACAGCAGTCCAAAGTCGGTCCCAGCAATCACCCTCTTTCTCCAAAACCAACCAGAGGAGTCCACGAAAAGAGCCAGGTCCCCCAAATGACATTTTGACAAACTAACCATATCTTCAAAGAATGATTTCCCGAGAACCCGGGTTCTTCTACTGAGTAGAGCTGGGCAATTACAGAAGAGGTGTTGGATGCTCTCTGGTTCCTCCTTGTCTTCACAGCTACGACAGAAGTCATTGTGTGGAACTTGCATGCTATGGGCCTTCAGCCCGATAGTACAGTGCCCCGTCATAACTCCTTTCCACGTTCAAACCCTTTTCTTGTTAAAGTGTAGGAGCTCAGAGGTTCTGTTTAGTTTATAGCAAGGCTAGAGTATTCTCATTTGCCCACTTCCCACCTGCTAGATCTATGGTCTTCATGTCAAGACGACCGACCAAACTCAAGCGAAATCATGATGGTGGATAAATCATTTTTTGATCTTCCTATAACTTTCCAAATCCAGATTTATATAGATTTATTGGGCACCACATTAATTGAGTTTGTGACAAACTTAATGTGAAAATTTGAATACGTCAACAAGATAGTGCATCAATTCACACAACACAATAAGAATTACAAAGCAATTCTTCGCAATAAGAAATATAGCAGTATTGGAATGGCCGGAGTTAAGTCCTGACTTAAGTCCAATTGAGGGCGTTTCTCAGCGCAGGTATACAAAACAGGCCGAGATTACTCAAAGCCCTAATAAATTCCATGACAGGCATGTGCTAAAAATCGGAGACGATTTATATGCTGATTGATTTCAATTTCAATAGTTGTGCTAGAAAACGCGGAGATTTCATTTTTCGAACTTAGATATTTAAAATGCAAATTTATACTTAAAAAAACTGAAATGTTAAATTCTTTAAATGCAGATTATCGAGGAAAACAATAAGCTTTTGGTATTTTATTTTTATAACTTCAATTAAGGGACAATTTAACCAAACCGTATTTATAAACGTCAGAGATTTCAAACCATCGAAAGAGATTTCTGGCACTAGAGAATTGTAATTAGGTTGATATGAGGTTTGTAGCACATACCTTTTAAACTTAATTTTTATTAAGGTGAAATTGAAAACAACCATATAATTCCTTCGAATGATTTTTTTTAAATATTTTTTAGTTGTTAATTTTTGTTATGCATAAGATTATAAGAAATTACTTTTATTTTAATATAATAATTTACATATACTTTCTTCCCTGAGATACAATATAATCTGACAATTCAAATTGTAGTTTATGCATATACGTATAATATTTGAAATAAGCGAATGGACTTTCATGGGTTTATTGCCTGCAATAAAAGGATCCACATAAAACTTTATAGCAAACTTTTAACAAGACTGTATAATTTTTGGTTGAATTTTAAACAATAATATTTTTATTTTTTGTTTTGGTTTCGTTTAATGTGATAAATTTTAATTAATGCATATCAATATTATTGTACAATTTATTGCAATACACAATAGTATCTACAAGATACACTTAATATTGTACCGATTTTTTATACAATTATTTTGTTTATTAATTCATTTATGGATGCGTTGTTAAATCATACAGACGACGCATGTCCATGGCATACACACATGCATATTTATATAGTCATGTATGTATGTTGATGGATGGATATATCTAAATACATATTGAGTTCATATGTATATGCTTTTATATGTAAGCTACTTGAAAGTGCACCAGCTGACGTTCATTTATTCGCTGTCTATATGTAAATGAAGCGTATCCGTTGATGATGAACAACTGAACGATTGAACAAATGAATGAATGAATCAGAGTTTGTTGAATTGTTGTGCAAATAAATTTTTATTTCAATGGAAAATCAATAAGTGAAAAACTTTTTTAATTAAAGAGTTTCTTTCCTTCTCTTTTCATCACTTATTCGATTCGTTGTCGCTGTTCGCCATTCAACAAATTCCTTATACAATAATTAAATCTATTTAGTGTTGCTGCATGCACTTAAAAGCAAAACCAAAAACTGCAAGAACTTGGAAAATTGGATGAAAAAAAAAATTAAAATTTATTTTTTCTGTAAAATAGCAACAAAGTTGATTTTCTCTGCAGAGTAACATTGGATGTGGGTTGGTTTGTTGGTGGCTTGGCTTTGTTTGCGCAAACAATTACTTTTCCGCTGACTAAAGTTCTGTTAATCATACGGTTTTCCTGACAACAATACTATAGTACAATGCCTGGGAGTACCAGTACTTTCTAAACCAAAAACAACAACAACAACAACCCCAACAGAAACAGTGCAAACAAACAACGTGGCCAACCGGTCTTTTCTGTTTGTTATGCCGCCAACAACCCGATTGCCGGCCGGCAAAACATTGCCGAAGCTCATTCAGCCATTGAACCACGCGAGTGAACCAAAAGACAACTAACGGCAACCGAGCGCAAAATGGCGTCAGCCAAAATGAAGTATGCTACAGCAGCAACACCACCAACTTAGTGGCAACTTCATAGTGCCACCAAGTCACGTGAGCTGTGCGAAAATCTTTCTTGAATGAATGAGAATGTTGGCAATTTGACGGCAACTAAACAACGAATCAAATGAAATGAATGCGGAAAATAGAAAGAAGTTTTTTCCCCATATATTTCCATGAGTTTTGTTTTTTTTTTTTTTAATTTGCTGAAATAAACAAATGAGTGTGCAACAGTTACCAATGTCAAGTAAAATGATAAACGAGTATTGTAGCAACCCCTTCTTCTTTCACACAATGATGACGATGACGACGCCACTGTTCCACAGACCATTTGCTTTGTTGGCCTAAATTAAATTCAGTAAAAGTTCAGTCTACCGATGGCCAGACGAATCGGTTAACTCACACTGTCATTTCCAGACATTCACACACATACACCCAGATGCAAATATCAACAAACAAATACTGTTGCATAGAAGACATACACAGAATGCTCACCAAACAACATAAGCTGTGGATGGTGATGGGTAACGCGAGACGAGTGCATTTAAATTCGTTGGGACCGTAGTTTTTCTTCTTTCATTTTCCATTTTTTCTTTTTTTCTTTTTGTTTTTGCTTTGCATACACTCACATAATGATGTATGTATGTATGCATGTATGAGCACAAATATTGTAATAGCCATAACATCAACGTTATGCATCTGCATGAGTTACTTCTACTCACAGCGGCGCATAAATAATTCATGTCTCTGGTGCAACTGCTGTTGTTGATGCCATTGCCATTGCTGTTGCTGCTGTTGATCTTGCTGCTGCGATGTTGATGCTGCTCCTCTGTGCAACATCATAAAGCACATGAGCGCGAGAGTTTGCATTCGCACGCTTACTAAACTCACTTGACTAAACTCAGTTGGTCAAAGATTTGTGTGTGTGTGTGTTTGTGTGTGTGGGTGGGGGGAAAGTGCTACGTAAAGTCTGACTTATTCCCAAGAGAATAAGAAAGAATGAAGGAAAGAGCAGTGGAGCAGTTGGGTACTTGGTAAATCGTTCCATCTTTCAGCTGTGGACTACTGCTGGGATAGCGCCGCATGACGTTGTTGTTATGCTACAGCAGCACCAATGTGCCTCTGGTGTGGGTCCATGCTATCATCGTCATATTGCTTAGAATGCAGCATATTTTTTTGTTTTTTCATTCTTTTTGTTTGCTTCATAAATTGTTTTTTTTTCCTTCTGCTTCTTTTTGTTTCATTCATTCCTCACTTTTTTTCTCAACTTTCTAAAAATTGAATTGTTGTGTTCATTTTTTTTTGGTTTTGTTTTATTTCTGCATTTCATTTCGTGCTGTGAGTGTTTCATTTTTTCATGTTTTCTTTCTATTTTTAACTTTTAGGCTTCTCATATTGCAACAAAAGTTTTGTGTTTGATCAAAGTTTCAAGCATTTTTAAATAAAATTTTATACATATATTTAAATAGAGAAAAATAAAATTTATAAACAAAATGAGAGAAGTGAAACAATTTGAAGTGGTCACAGCTAAAAATTGAGAATTTATTTAAATTTTAAGTGCAAAAGAACTTCGTTCCAAAAATATTAAAATTGAGACAAAATCTAAATCAAATAAAATTAAAAATAATGCTAATAATGAAAGAAATATAAAATAAATACAATTAAAATAAAAGAAAATAAAATGTTAAATAAATTAAAAATAAATAAATACTTAAATTACAGAAAAAATATGAAAAATATTAATAATTTAAAAAAAAATGAAAAAAATAAATAATATACAATTGCATATAAAAGTAAATAAAATAATTCAAAAATAAAATTTAAATTAAAATTATAGTAACAAAATTTTAAGAAAAGAGAAAACCGACTTCAAGAATCGCAAATGGAACAAGCATTATTAAAGATTACTCAAAAAGTACTGGTCTGATCTTGATTAAAATTATATGTGAACAACATGACAAGTACCAGCTTTCAAATTAAAAAAAAATCATCAAAATCTGTGCACCTCGAATAAATTTCAGAGGTAACAAACAGATAATTACTGGTCAGATTTGGTCAAATTTAAATGGGACCACATGACAAGCATTGGGTTAATAAATAAATAATAAAATAAACCAAAAAATTCAATAAACACAGTCAAATAAAATAAATCAAATACAAATACAAATAAATAAAATAAATAAGAAGAAAATATAATAAAATGAAATGAAATACTTTAAATTATAATAAAATAAAGTTAAGTAATGTAACCACAAAAATAAATTGTCAAATGAAGTAAATATACATAATACCACATAATAAAGAAATATTTAAATTGATAATAAGAGAAAATATTTAAAGAAAAAAATAAAATAAATATATGAAATACACAAATATCAAATAAACCATAAATAAATAAATGCGGAAGAAAATAAATAAATTAATTAAAAATAAATAGAATCAATAAAGGTGCACAAGAACAACATGAAATAAGTACTTACATATATGTATATAAATAATTACTAAAGTAAAAAAAAAATAAATTAAAAAAGAAACAACTACAAAAAAATGACATCAAATTTAAAAATTTATGTAAGCGTGCATCCGCTTCAAAGAAGCAACATCAATAAAAACAATGCGCTTGCAACACATTTTTGATTTTTTTTTTCTTTTTATTTTGTAAATGCATTTTATGCGCAAAAATGAAATTTCTGACTTCCGCTAAGCAAACAATAAAAATAGTAAAAATTCCAAACTCATAAAGAAATAGAGAGAGATACACACTCTCTCACACAAAGATACACTCACTCACATAATGTTATAGGGTAAAAATAGAGAAAAAAACAAAAAAAAAGAAAAACAAAAAATGATATAAACAACAACGATAAATATTAAATTATGTTGTTATTTTTCGTTTAATATGCAACTGCATGTATCAACAACAACAACAACAACAACAACAACAAAGACGAAGACAACGATAATAATAATAAAGAAAAATATAGGAAAAACGAGAGCAAGTCGTGTGCAGCTGCTGAACGGAAAATGAACGCGTTTTGCAAATGAATAGTTTTGTTTAGTTTAGTTTAGTAGACCTACTACACATACCAATATGAGTATGTTGTTGTTGTTGTAATTGTCTTGCATAATATCAAAACAAAATACAAAAACAAAACAACAACAAATCATGCCGCCAGTAACAATAACAACAACAAAAGCAGTTGTAACAATGACAATATGAGAAAAGCCAATGGAAATTCAAACAATAAACTAAAAACCTAAATTCCAATGTTTTTATATCCAGTGTTTTTGTTTTATATTCTATTCTCTAAATGCCCTACTACAGGGCACTATGGAAGTCCTGTTAATTGCCCGGCAGGCTAGGATAGATACAACCGAAAGGCACTGCAAATAGATTGCAGACTATATAAGTAATGAAGAGTCAGAAAAGATCACCGATAAACGCTGAAGCTGTATGAATGAAGATGATATGGACCATATGACCATCGCTTCCGATTCTAAGGAATGTGTCACCTAACATCACTTAAAAACATGTAATCCATAAAGACAGGGATAAGAGGTCGTTGACCATAAGTCCATCGCTTCCGATTCTAATGATTTTGTCAACTAACATCACTTAAAAACATGAAATCCATAAACGCAGGGATAAGAGGTGGTTTCTTCTTTCTTTCTCCTCGTCATAGTACAGAATATCAAATGAATATACTTAGGCATAATACTTGATTGATTTTATTTTTATTATTGACTTCGGGAGATATTGATTTATATTATATAAAATACAATATTTATTAGTTTCATCAAATATCTTTGATCGATGAAGACACTAAGAGTTTCATTGAAGTTTTAAGACAGCAAATTATTCACATTTCAATTGTTTTGCAACATGAAACCATGAACTTTAGACATGCCACCCCACCAGCACTATCACTGCTGCCTCCACCAATCAACCAAAACAAAGCAACTAACCGACCAAAACAGACCACAACAAACCGTTGTTGCGCACTGGGATTCCGTTATTAAAAACAGCTACGAGTACAATGCACTTTCTAGTCTCATCATCAATTTCAAGCAACAACGAACGACCATTCTTAGCTATTGTATCTGAACCCCTGCCGATGGTGATGGTGATGATGCTAGTGGTAGTTGCTTTTCCTCTTTCATTTTTGTGTTTGTGGGCCACAGTTTCGTTTTGTTGTTGTTGTAGTTGTTGTGTTTACAACTGTATTCTTTTTTGCATGTGAAATTGCGGAAATATTCGAAATTTAATATCGCGCAATTCAAAGATTGATTCCCATAACCAACATCAGCAGCAGCAACAGCAGCACCAGCTCATCTCCATGTACATTCAACGCGCCCACATTCACTCTCTTATACACAGATACTCATACTAGAATACATGATTGTAGTATATTCTACCTCCAGTACAAAACTTGATATCAATGCGCTTTGCTCTAAGCGTTCATCTTCTCTCCTATTCTCTGCTCTGCTATCCGTGTGTCTGTCTATCATTGTATCTATCGTAAGCTTGAACTTTTATAGCACGCTTGAGCTACCACAGATATATTTGTACGTGCATTTATTATTGTGTATCTGTGTGTATTGAATTAGTAGTAGTAGTCATCACTACTACCGTTGCTACTGTGGTTTGTGGTGGCGCTCACTTTATGTTCAGTTGTTTTTGTTTGAATCATTCTTTCTTTCTTCCACTCATTCATTCATTCCTTCTATTCAATTTTTATTGTTTTTCATACATAGCACATTTTTGTTTTTTGTTCTATTCTTACTCACATATGTAAGATACATACATTTACTTACTTTCACAGATACATGAAAAAAATATTTGTTATTGCTGTTGTTTTTCTGAAGAATGCCTTCAAGTTATTGACTGCAATTTTTGATTAAAAAATATTTACGCTCGGCATACTTCTTCGTTCTGTGAAGAACATTACCACCAAAATGCAACTAACAACAGCACCAGATACAGCAATAATCAACAACAATTAGATGAACAATGATAGGCAGAGTTACATTTTTCGAAGAAAATGAAGATGAATGAATTTATATTTGTTTTATTTTCCATTCCAAAATACAAACTAAAGATATTCTTATAAACGACCATATAATTTAGTAAAGCCATTTATAGGAAGAAAGCTGTGTTGGTTCCCATATCAACATTTGTATAGTTTGAATCTATTGTATTGAATTATTAAAATTATACTATTCCTCAACTTTTTGAATTGTTCCTATATCTGGATACACATATGTACGTATGTATTAAATTCATCTAGTGGCTTTTAAGGGTTCCGTACCCAAATGGTGCCAACTAATCCTACACTGTCCGTCCGTCCGTTCATTAAAGAGCTCTATCTCATGAACCGTAATAGGTAGACAGTTGACAGTCAATTGCATGCATAAGTACAAATAATAAAAATAAAATAAAGTTAAAAACATAAAGGGGTTCCCCATATAGACCCAAATTAAAACTACAGGTGTCAATAGAAAAACTTTTTTGTTTCTATCTTATCGAACTGAAATTTGGACACTATAAATGTGTAATTCATTTTCACTAACCATGTAAAGATGTCAAGATACTACAATAATTAGGAAAGGTACCTCCCATATAAACTCAAACTCAAATTGATTGGTCTTAGAAAACCTTTTTTGTTTTTTATCTTATCGAACTGAAATTTGGACGCTATAAATGTGTGATTTATATTCACCAACCATGTTAATTTCAAGATCCTAGAATAACTAAGAAGGGTACCTCCCATGCGGTGGTACGGAACCCTTCGCGAGTCCGTCTCTCATTTGACCGATTTTTTAGTTTTGAAATGAAAAGATTCTTGATTTATAATTGTAATGATTCGCTTTTATTTGCTAACATATTGGTGCAAGTTGTGAAGTTTGAACTCACTCGTAGTGATAAAACTATTGTTTTTGAGATTATATGGTAGAACTACAAAATGTCAAAGTATAATCTTATAAAATTACTTTATGTACATATATCAGGCAGAATATCGCTCCCTCAGTTGTAATATTGTACATTAAATTCATTTATACATATAAACAAATAAAAAGAGTCTTGCAACAATTAGAAAATACTAGAGTAATAGGACCGTAACCTCACTCTATAAATAATTAAGTTTCCTTGTAACAAATGAATAGAATTTCTGTAAAATTAATTGACAACTTTTATTAGAAAATTGTTGAACAGAATAATGAAAAAATCAACCAAAGAGAGTGAGAGAAAATACTACCATAAGTTCTGTGCAACATGAATAGAAATGGTTGGGTTTCGACTCTTTCCTTCATCTCACGACAAGTAGCAAATGCAATAGAACGAACAAACAAATTAGCAAACAAAGCCACACTTTGGAAAACTTGGAACAGCGCAGAAAAACAACAACAGAAAAAGGAAAGGAATAAAAATTTAGCAACAAATAAATGAAAAGAAAATAGAAATAGTAAAACAATGAAATGAAATAAAAAGAATATAAAGGATGATGATGTTGTTGATGGTGATGACGAAGAGAGACGAGAGATGAAACACACAAACGAAATTAAATTGAATAGTTTTGTTGAGTGGTCAAAAGAAATATGGCCGCCAGACACAAGTTGAACAAAAGTGTTGTAATTGTAATGATAGAACTAGGAGAAATTAAGAAGGAGGATAAGGAGTTTTTGGTAAAGAAAAATACCCGCAGACTAAAAATAAACTAACAGCAACAATAATAATAAAAGCGTATAAAAAACAGCAACGGTACAAATAGATGACAAGCACTCAAATGTTGCCTCCAGATAAACAGGAAAATAAAACAAATAATAAAAAAGAGAATGAGAAAGGTTGTAGCGGGGAGAGAGAGATTGGTTAGACAAAGCAACCTTCAGTGTAAGAAGAATAGAAAACAATTTGAGAATCAAGCTAAACTCAACTGAACCCAAACTAAGCTGCTGAGTCCTTTCACTGTCGCTAACAATTCTTAAAGTATCTACTATTATAATACATACATTTATATGTATGTACACCCATCAACAGTTGTCTGTGCAAAAATCGAGCAACGTTACCCTCTGAATCACACAGTTAGTCTCACATCTCACTCTCTCATTCTTTATAGATTCTCACAGAATCCATGGACAGAGCGACAGGCAGACAGACAATGGTACAAACATGCTTCATCTTAAATACTTACTATAAAATGAGTTCTTCTCCTATTTTTTATTTTATTCTTATTTTTAATTACTGGCATTTTTTCGCTTGAGTACTGCACTTGTAGTCTTTATGGTTGATAATTATAATCGCCACAAATAATAATAATAATAAAATAAAATAGAAGAAATGTGAACAGAGAAGAGCACAGTAATGCAGAAAAATATGATAGAATAATTGAAGAGGAGAACTTTCCAAGGGTAGGGGAACGACAAGGGCGAGCAAATGATTGTAAGCTCAACAAATAATATCAAGAAGTCTGAGCTAAAGTATAATAAAAAGTGTTGATGGCTATAAGAGGGGAAGAAAAGAAAATAACAAATAAATTTAAAAAAAAAATTTAATATTTAGAAATTATGATAGAAAAAGAGAATGTGCTTTTTGTTCAAGTAGTTAAGTCAATTCAAAACACAAAGACAGTTCTTTTAGATTATTTTTATTATTTTATTTATTTAAGGCATACATGTTTTTTTATGTAATTAAATAATAAAAAAAGCAAAAACATGAACTTCGGTTTATTAAAACTTACATTCCCCCATTTAAAGTCGGTAAGAGAAATTTTCTTTTCTATATCTTGAGAAATACACGGATTACTTAAACCGAACTCTAAACTTAAATCATATAACACGTGATGCCATCTATTAAAGTTTGGTCGTATTGCATAGGTGCATTTTTCTTCTTTTGATCTCAGCTAAGCTCAACATTGTCAACTGACAAAGTTATGTATGTTTTAATAGGACCTACAATATTTGGGTGCTTGTGTTGTAATGATGAGTGTGTGAGTCGTATTCAAATTTACACCTTGTTTAAGCGATTTAAATTATGATCCAACCCATGGACAATCAGAAGCATCATTTCGTCCTGAGTTATGGGAAAAAGTATGTGAAAATATCTATCGATGCTGGCAGAAAAATGAAATTCATCCTACTGTACAATTTACACAGTATTAAATGAAGATTTAGAGAAAAGAAAGGTCTGTGCACGTTTTATTCCTTATTGGTAGAATGAAGATCAAAAAATCGCTCAAAGAAATGATTTCAACGAATTTTTGATGAAAAAACGAATTTGTTACATCCACCACCCTAACCTTGGTCGTAGCTTAATAATTTTATGGATGCTACCATTTCCACTAATCGAATAACTCTGTCATTTTGTATGTACATAGTATGTATGACAATGAAACTGTTCTATGGTTTTTCTTAATAGCTCAAAAACTTGGCGTAAAGCACACAAAGGTACTGATAGATATACTGTTCGACATGGCTTAATTGAATCTTCTCGTCACGCTGACCATTTCCATATTCTTTAAGCATTACAAATTTTTACATAAAGTATGAATAGATAGATATTCATACTTCGTGTAAATATTTATCAAAGGTATAGACAGCAAATTTATATTAAGCAATAATTGGAATTCTTTTCATCAAATCAGTTAAAGGAATCTTAGAGAAAACATTTTTATTTAAATTTAAAGTTTATTATACATTCCTTATAACAAACAATAGCATCCACTTAGAAAGGAAAACGTGTAACAATTAAATTAACCGATGAAGCAAAAACATAATTAACTAAAAATTAGCACGTTTTACGCGTCAACTCCATTCTCGTATTATTTTTTTTATTTGCAATTACTTTATTATTTACTAATTACTAGACAATGCGTCAATTAGTGGCGCTTCGAACAATTTGAGCGTACCAAATTAAAAAATAAAAAAAATATAAAAAGAAGGAAAATACTGCATAATTATAAACTAAAAACAGTGAAAGATGATAACTCAATAGGAAAATATAGAAAGAAAAAAAAATATCATATTAAAAAAATAAAGAAAGAATAAAGTATGTAATGAATGGAAAGTATAGTAAAGGAAAAAATATGGGGGATAAATGCACCTTACCGTTAACACTTCTTTAAGTGTCAATGGCCAACGGTGAAGCAGATTTGCTGTTGCTTGACCTGCGAAAGAGGAGCCCAAGCAAATGAATGGAAAAATAAAACCGTTCATCATCCAAGTTATTGTATATTCTGCTGAATGTCTAAAGGTACTCGCGCTTAATGATGACGAAAGTGATGACGATGACGATGAAGTTGAAGCTGCTAGTGATGACACAGCAATGTGCTTACCAAATCCAGAGTGGAAGCAACATCAAGTGTTGTTACTATTTGGCATTGCAGACAAATTGCATTTGCGTTGTAAGTAGATAACTTCATTTTATCATGAAAAATATAGAAAATGTGCACAAATGAAAAAAGAAAAATGCAATGGAAGTCCATGAAAAACGGGAAAAGAGAGCGCGACAAATAATCAAAATCCAATAGTAAAGTGGGAAAAAGTCATTGGGTATGTAGTGACGACAAGACAACATATTGATGAACTTGATGATGCGCTTAATGAAATTATTGATAATGAAGCTGCTGACATTGCAGCAACAGAAAAAAACACAAGCAGCAAATGCATGCATATTGAAGTCGCTACAACATCATCAACAGCAGCAGCAACAACATCATCAACAACATCATCAACACTCAACTTTACCATAAGAAAATAGAAGTGGAAAATGATGAGATAGAATGCAATAATAAAAGCAAAAAAACTAATGACTTCATCTTTGTTGCCGTTACAATGATGTTGTTGCTACTGATGTTGCTGATTCTACCGTGGATTTGCTTACAATTGACAACTAACTATGCGGTAAATACAATATACAGAAGACAACTTTAACCTTTCATAGTACAATAAAATACCAAACTAAATGAATGTCACCGTTTTTGAATCACGAGATGAGCAACAACAGCAAGAGTCTTTCAACATTTAAAAATTTAATAGCAATAAACAAAATAAAAATATAATCGATGAATCAATCTATCAAAAAAATCATTGATTTCAGTTGAGTTGAGTTGAGTTGCGTTGAATTGAATTGAATTGCTGTGCATTGATTACTTTTATATCAAAGTGTAGTATGAATGAAAGGCAGCAGAGCATTAAGAATTCAGCAAGTTCAAAATTTATCAGGCCGCTGACAGCAACAATAGCCGCAATGGCAACATCAACTGTACTGTCTAACTGACATAAACATGGTTGGCATGCATGCATGTTTGTGTTTCCAACTTGAACTGATTGCAATTGAAAGTAAGACGAAATTTAATACTCACTTACTCACTCACTCACTCTCATACATACCTACATACATACATTGAAAACTAAAGTGGCGACCATCGCATGGACAAGACAAACAGCAAATAAACTTTAGCTGCAACGCCAAAAGCAACATCATCAACTGAGGCAGCAGCTACAGCAACTGCAACGGCAACCACAAGTCAACCAACATTGTTGACAGCAGCAGCAGCAACAAAACTTGTTTCATGATTGCCTCCTTCTTGGATTCCATCTTCTCTTTCTTCCCTGTTTGTCCATGTCTCAGTATCAATCTGTATCTATGTCTATTGGACACTAGTCACGCTGCCACTTCATGTTGCTGTGTATAACTTGGCAACTCGCCGTTTCCGTGCGGTCATCCAGCTGACACTTTTTCCACCACTTATTTCTTCATCGATACCTCCTTCTCCCTCAGTTTTTTTGTAATGCTGCTGCTGTTGCTACAGTTAAAGTATCTATGTATCTAGAGTACCATGCCCATGCTTCATTGCATAAGCTTGCAACAAGCAATTTTAGTACTCTTTTTCTTTTTATTTTTGTCTTCTCAATTTTTTACGATGCACACTCTCTTTTGCAGTACAGTTGCCGCTGAATATCATTATCATCATCGTCAGCAGCAGCAGCATCCACATCAACATCAAAATCATCATCAGAATGAAAGAAGCATCATCAACAACATTATCGACAGCAACGACAAATCGTTGCTTTTACAATGAAGGAGCTGCAACAGCAGGAGCAACAAAACAATAAAAATAAAAGAAATGCTGATAAAAATATGTAATAGGAAAAATATAAAAAGAAAATTATAGACAGACAACAGCAGTAGCATCAACAGCAGCAGCAAGCAACTTGAATAGGGCTAAAGAGTGTGGAAATGCAAAGAATGCTGGATGCTGCTGGGCAATATTGACGTCATCACTGCGTGCGATATCAAAGCCATTACCGGCAGTCATATAATTTGTATCCTTCTTTCTTTCTAAAATATTATATTGGGTTAATTGGGTTTACAAAAGAAGTTTGTAACAAATATTACAGATCATTATAGATCATGATGCCCTTGATACTTGTACTAGTTGATATTTCTTTAAAAAATTCATCATTAAATACAATTTAAGATTGCGTTTCTTGTGATTTTTAAGTGATTTCTTTACTTCTATATAATGAACATTAATCCATGCTATATTATTCTGGCATCTCGCATCGAATTTTATTATACTGCATTCAAAATTCCTATCTTATTTTGCGTGAAACATCTCAAGATGTTCTTGAATGAAGCAAAAAAGCCGCATATTATTAGGATCTTTTTAGTCCCTATATATTTGGCATATGTTTGCCAACAGGACTAATTGATTGATGCAAAACAGTTTGTCAGTCTTTCGAAATATGAAATCCATATACTACTTAGCATAAACTACAATGAAGATATTGGTGGTGGGTGCCTTATTATTTAAATAGCATTTCAAGTATCTGAAGTAAGGTATGCAACATTCGACATTACCAGAGATCCAGACTTATTTGGTTTTTATTCCTCGCTTCTTTTTATCGACAACGACATTGCGGTTGCCGGTTATATATTTGTTATTGTCGATGTTGTTGCTGTTGTTGTTGTATTTTGGATTCATTTTTTCCTTATTTCTTCAGTCGCTGCTTATCGCTGTTGTTTGTGAAAATCGATTTGACGCTTGCCGCTCGATTGCATGCATTACAAATGCATCGTTACTTGACAACAATACTCTCACACACACAATGATATTCTGCTACACAGATAGAAATATATGCACAGACAGTCAGTCATTCACACTTATAGTAAAAGAAATTTTTAGCATTATCTGTTAGATACTTCCATATATATATATGAATGTATTTTTTTTTTTTGCATTTGTGAATTTTTCTTTTTTTTTTTTAAATTCATAGAAATTTTAACACTATTTGCTTTTCATTTGAGGTGAATGAATGAATTCGTTATTGCAATCATAAATTTATAATCACCAATTGTATCTAGTTACCCATTATGATGCTGCTAATGATGATGACCATGATGATGATGACTTCATTAACATCACACAATTAATTGGATTCAATTTATTCTTTATTTTTTTCTTATTGTTTGTGGTCAATAAACATTAAAAATTGTAGTTTATTTATTCTTGACTATGCTATTGTGGTTCTTGAATTCACAAATACACTACAAAAATACTAATGACAAATAATAATTGCTTGCAATTTTTTTTTAATTTCATTCCACTTGAGTATAATTATTGTCTGTCGTCATCATCGTTCGGTTAGTCTTTCAATCGATTGTGTCCTATTATGTTCATTCCGCATTTCCCTTCCCTATCACTTTACTTAACATCTTTACTTCCTTTATTGGTATATGTATGTTGCCCATAAGCGGGTTATTAATAAATTGCTCTGTTGCTATCGGTTTTCATTTCATGTTTTGTTCTTTCTTTCACTACTCTTGTTCTCTGCTACTAGTACTTAACTTCTGTTTTAATAGTTGCAGATACTCTAGCTATGGTTGTTGTTACTATTGTACTATATTGACCACCACAGTCAAGTACAGTATCGTAGTTTATTTCAAGAATTATGTTATTTTTTTTTTTGTTTTTATCATCATCCTCATTACCCCTCATTGAATACTCTTATTCCCATTACAAATTCCAGTTGAATATACTTCGGAGTATTATATACACAGAACTAAAAGAAGCTATGCATATTCATTGAACTAATTTCATACACAAGTATATGAGGGATTATTTTCACTTTCTCATTCTCATTTTAGTTTATAATGAAATTGTATCTATTAACTAAAATACTTACGCTTCATTGCATATCTAAAGATACATGCTTTGAAAAGCAATGAGTTTTAATTAGTTACCTGTCCCTCCTTTTCCTAAACATTTTTATTAAACTAATTAAATTCATTCATTGGTCAGTATTTGTTTATTTACAAGTAAAAAAACAACGAAAAAATATCACTACTACAATGTCAGTCCCCCCATTGACTCACTCAAATGGCACTCAAATTGAACGCCATTTAATGATTGACGTTATGTGGTTGGATTTGAATGAAAAAATAATAGAATTGTTGTATTTAACACTTAAAATACGAGGGTGGTCTCATAGATTCCCGATCATAGAAAAGAAGGAACCAAAACAGAAATGTTTCCATTCATGTTATTCGCATAGACTAATCAGACCAAGATGGAGCTAAACGGAGTAGTTGGCAACTGAGTACATTTAACGAATTTCAAAAGCTTTTCTCCACTGCAGAGGACTCTGTCATCTTTCGGAACTTGGATACTCTAAAGTGTGTGAAGCGTGCTTTTGAAAGTGGTAAGATGTTGAAACGTATCTAAGGCTTTTAACTGTCTATACATCTTTTTCATACTTGATATACTCAACTAAACGGCAAACATTGAATTTTTCCTGCTTACACCATTGAACCGATTTTGCAAAAAAAAAATACCAATTGAAAGGTATTCTTCGCAAGATGTGTACAATCTCAATTTTATCAAAATTAGTTTAGTGGTTTATGTAAGAATAGGTGTTAAAGATAACCGCTTTCCAACAACAACAACACACAGTCGTTGATGTTGTGAATGCAGTATAATGGGAGAATATATAGGTTTGTTCTCTTCTGTTCTATTGCTGTACTCTCATTGGTTGTGTGAAGCCGTGTTATAGTGTTTTCGCAAAGAACATTGTTTATATAGAAGTTATTCTATTAGCACTTTTTCTAGAATGCGGTCGATTGTGTCGGCCGGGGATTCCTCTAGTAGTCATTAATTCAAGTACTCTTCATTCTAGGAACATCTTTTCTTACTGAGCTTTGTTGATCTCGATAATATAAAATTAAAGACCTATCAGTATTGATGGTCATTATCTTCGAATACTTCTGGGACTACCTTCTTGTCTTAATCATAAAAGGGAGAGTATTTCAATAGACGAGATGCATTGAAGTGTGAAAATAATAGCTACAAATACTCAAAAGACAAAGGACATAAATGAATTAAATCTATAAGACCACCAAAGCTGTCTTGAAATCTCATTCATGAATTAAGTCATTGGCCTGATCCATTTACAAACAAAGACTCAAATTCAAATGATCGCAAAACAAAATAAATCGCTTACCTAATTACATTTGTTTTTGTTTGTTTTTCATTTCATTTTTTTTTTATAGCCCAACATTTTGCAAGTTGATCGTGTTACGTGGTGGTGTGCTAAACATTGGACAAATGCCAATAAACTGCAAAAAAAAAAACTTAGAAAAAGAAACCGTCTTCAGTCTTCAATGAGGCGCATATTTTTCACATTTGTCAAGTAGCCAAAAGTAAAAAAAAAAAAAAAAAAAACACAAATAAAGTGAACGTGTGGTTTTTTGTTTGTTGGTGGCGTCTTCTTCGTGTTGATCGTGTGCAATTTAATGCCTCAATTTTGTGGGATTTTCTGTATTTTCAAAATAAAAACAAAATACAAATTGCATGTTTTACTCTTTGAATGTATGACGTTGATTGCCTTTGACTGTCAAGTTGTCGGTACTCGGAAAGATACCTGAAGATCATCACACATTTATCGTGTCGTGTAAATGTTGAGCTAAGGCAGATGAGATACTCGTGTAGATGGCGGTTTAAGTGTGTGAAAACAAGAAATGTACCAGCTAAAATATCTTGTCATGTATTACATTGGGCACAAGTATCTTTTTGGTTTTTATTTTGGTTTTTCTGAGGCAACTTGGGCGCGTGGCTTGCTTGCCAGTTAAACAAAACCAAAGAAAATAAAAGCAAAATGTATCTTTTCTTATTTTAAAATAAATGTGTTGGGAAATGGCAATGAACTTGATTAATATAAATGACTTTAACACATACCTAATTGGTTAAAGATTAAGAATTTTTAAGATTTTTATTCACATTTTTATTTGATTTTTGTTTTTTAATGAAAAATTTTGTTTTTATCATGAAGAAACCAACGTAAAAGAAAATGCATATAAAGTGATTATGTTAAAAGTTCTTTACAAACACACAAGCACTCATTCTAACCAACTTCTGGAAACTTATATTGTATGTCGCTTAATAAGCCTTTTAACGCTGATTTACAATAACAACCTTGATGATGATGCTGATGCTGATGATGCAAACATACATAAATATACAACAACTGAAATAATAGCAGCAGCAACAACAACAACAGATACAACTTTGATGTTGTGCAGCATAATAAAATGCACAAAATTGTACGCAATTTACGTTAAAAGACATAACAAGGAAGAAAGCATAGCAAAAGAAAAGCAAGTAAACAAACAAATAAACAAACAAACGCTTAAATGCCAAAGGCAACGAACAACTTGAAGGGAAACTCGTTGCACTTGCAACATTGCGTCTACTGTATAGTTAAAGGCACACAGACGCACATAGTACATACATAAAAGGTTGATTAAGTGCTACAGACAAAGAGAAAATGCACAAGGAGGAAAGACATTTTACAGTAGCTTAACACCATCATGTGCACACATATTAGGTGCACACACAAAAAGTAGTCGTAGTAGTAAATTGAGTATATGTTGCAATTTTCTACGCGTTATTTTCACAACAATTTTCGGCTATGCTTCCTCTAAGTTTTTTTTGTTTAATACAATTTTCTCTTCTTTTCGTTATTATTTTCTATTTTTCTATTTTTGTATTTTTTTTTTTTTTTTTGAAGCCACGTGTCATGTTTTGAAACTCAATTTTCGTCAAGTTGGCAATGCATAGAGAGAAAAGTGCCAAAGAAAAATATTTAAAACAAGAATGGCAAAGTAAAAAATGAAAAGAAGAAATGAAAAGGAAAAAATGTAATGACATGAAATGAAAAACGCACTGTTTCGACATGACATGACATTTGTCTTTGTCGGCACTTATACAACTGAATATTTATGTGCCGTCATTTCTCTATTTGCTCCTACTTTCATATTAATCATTCAATGTATCTATGTCAGGCAAAGTCAATAAGCTCAAACAAATTACTATTTATTTTTTAATGATATGAAGAATTTCTATAATTTTCATTGAAATACTCTTTATCAAAAGATACTCAATACAATAGTTTTGTTCCTAAATTTTAATTCAAATTTCTCTCTTGTTCTTTTAAAGTTGTGAAAACAATTAACCCAAAATTTATAAAATCATTGCATACCTTTTTGCACAATAAAAACCCATGGAAACCCATGAAAATCTTAAGCTGTTTTAATATTTGTTTATATGCATTATTGTGTCAAAGTGTTGCTGCAAATGCCGTGAAACATTATAAAGACAGAGAAAATTATGTTGAAAAATAATAATATCTGAAAAGAAAATCCACTTCAAGTTGACTTTTTATAAAGAACAAAAAGAAAACAACAACGACAAGTTTTAGGTAAAAAAAACAAAACAAAATAAAAATGCTTTTACTTGCAAGTCAAGTTGATAATTTCGTTGCTTGTCATGTTGCCACTTAACGCAAACACTCACACATACACACTAAGATACTTACACTCACACGCAGAGATACCAATACACACATATTCAAATATAATCACATACATGTTTATATTTTATTCTATTAAAGTTTCTTGAGTGGCACTGCACAGATTTTTCTTTTTATTTTCTTATTTTTTCATATTTAAGCTGATTTTTAAGCACACAAATATGTATGTGTGCATATGAAAGTGTGTTTATGTGTGTGCTTGAATATTATGTATTCTTTATAAGTATGTCTAAGTATTAGTTAGTGTATGTGTGCATTTTACTTTTAAATAAGACGACAGACACCATCATCAACGTTGAAATTAATGCGATTTTATAAAATTTTCTTTTGAAACTTTGTAAATATTTTCTTGTTAACAGTTTCTGTGAGATTTTCTTTTTAACGCAACATTGCACAAACAATGGCAAAGTTAATAATTTTATTTTTTTTTTATTTAAGCAAAGAAAAACAATATTTCTACTCATATATGTTAATATGAAAGCAATATGCCAATGTGTGTATGTGGTGTTGGTTTATATAATTTTTCATTTAACTAAATAAGTACTTAAGACTTTATTTGAATTAAAGAAAAACACATTGAATGCCATAAATACAAATAATATTATGTGTGAAGAAAATCAGCAAGTGTCACCTTTAACATTCGTCGAATATTTCAAAAAAAAAAATCAAATCATAAAAGGTCAAAATAGATTTGAAAAATAAATTTCTTCATTTAAATAATATGTAATTTGACTTGATTTTTAAATTAATGGGGACCATTTTATCAATAATAAAAATTTTCCATTTCCATTTCTCCTTTGGGTTTCATCATTCTAAAGCAATCGATGTCTGTTTGAGTTACTTGTTCCAATACTTAATTAATTATTATATCTTATAAAACTATAAACCATCATCATAAATGCTATAAACTTTCCTTCATGTTATGAATAGACATTAGAACCTTGCACGAATGCATTTGAAATGGCAGTAGATTCAGTAATATTCTAAAATTAACCAAATGCGAGGCAATTTATTTTTTGATTGTTTTTTTATTTGTTTCTTTTGTATTCACTTTTCGAATGAACCAAGTGCCCATAACGAACAAATACATACCATTCGTGTCATTTGTTTGGTTTTTTTTCGGAATCAAACGAAATGAATTGTCGAATATACTTAGAAATGAACCGTGTAATGAAAAGAAGTAAAAGTGATTACAATCTTAAATTCTTATGAAAAGATCTGGACAATTATCTACATTGCTTGGTAATAAACAAAAGTTGAAACGTTTGATGGATACGAAGTAAGTATTAGACTATTTCAAATTTATTAATTATATAAAGTGTATTTTCTAACCACACTATTGTATATTAATTACAAATGTGTTAAATCAAAGTTTGTTTAAGTGTTTTCCAGGAAATGACAGGTTTCATCTCAAAACTTTTATCCAAATATGATTATTATACTGTTCCATTGTACTTGTGTCAATTGTTTAAAGTCTAAATTACATTTCAAACATTTTAAATTATTTAATAATATTTTGATTTCACTTCAACTATTTTTGGTTTATTTTTAAAACAAACCTTATAATTTTGTTGTATAAAACCGGAATAGAATATTGTATTGTAAGTAACAAAGTATCATTCATCAGATGCTTTTGTTCTGCACTAACAAAGCGTAAAATTACAGTTTAATTTTAACAAAACAAAACATCCCTTTCTTCTTAACTACTCCTCCACACAAAGTACAAAGTATTTTTAGTGAATACTCACATATTTAAATTGTTGTACAATATTTTCATAACATGATAATTCACATGACGCTAATTAATAACAAATTAGAAAAGTACAAACCTGAAAAGAAAAACAAGAAAATATTATTATTATTATTGTATAATTTAGACAAAATAATTAAGGTTAATATGTTAGTTAGTCAGTTAGTTAGTTGATAAGTTAGTTTAGCATTACGAAAATATAATATTTCATAACATAACTACAAAATTATTTTTACCAAAATTACTATTGTAGATATAAAGATTTTCATTGAAAGTGGTTTGTTGCTATTGCTGCTCCAAATAAGTATAGTGGTAGATAATAAGATACAATGGATATTAAGTATGTTTATTGTAATAGGTGACAGCACCCAAAATAATGATGATTGACATGGTACATGGAGCAGAAGCGTGTTTATTGGCATTTATTGTGAATGCAATAAAAAAGGAAATTACGCATACGTCATGTGTTGCGCAAACAAATATGTATATGTTTCGTTGCTTAAGTATGAGAACTACGTACTTACTTAGTATCTAGTACTTCTTCCTGTAGCAAAGAGAAAGAAACAGGAAAATAAGTGAAATTGACTGTTAGAGGCTCAAAAAGACTTTGTAAAAGTCACACGCCCATGTTACAACAGCGACGTGACTGAAACATCACAACGATGCGTGACGAAATCATCAACAACAAAAAGGAAACATCATGACAACATACAATATACAAAAACAAGACCAAATACAGGAGACAAGAGAACACAAGTATAAGTACAAATATGAACAGATACATGACAACTCTTCTAAGTGCAACAGCAACAGCAGAGGCAGCAGCAGCATTTGTGCGTGAAGCAGCAACAGCAGTCAATAAATGAACTTGATGGTGATGTGTATTACAAACCCAAGAAATCTGTAAAATCAACCTCGAAACCCAGTCCAACACAACCCAAACCAAACCAAGCCCAACCCAATCATGTCACAATCCTCTCAAGTAGCTCAGCTCATCTCATCTGCTATTTACATCCACCCCAATCTCTTATTTACCATTCTCCTCTTAATGTATCAACAGTTTATGGGTTGCGCCATGTTTTTGACATAAATTCCGTTGCATTTTAAATGTCACATTTATAAATATTTAAAAAACACAAAAAACTTTATATGCCCCCTCCTGTCGCTCTCTAAGACATTTGATGTCAATATTTAATGCCAGAAGTAAAAGTAACTTGGGCATTTGAAATTATAGACTAAGGGCAAACCTTTACAGCTCCCCATGGGCGCATTCATAAAGTATGCATGTCATTTGGATTTCATTTAGATAACGCAAAAAATATACATGTATATCAGAGCATATCTACTTACTTAACAAATGTTAGATCCACAGTGTATAGAGAAAGAGATACTGTCAGAATCGTCATCAGAGTAATTAAGATGTATGTTTGTATTTATTTATATACAGTAGTTAAGTAATTAAACATAAAAGAAAAAACAAAAACCAAACAATAAAGTATCTACAATACTTATGTCTATGCCAACAATATTCGACTTTAACTTTCTTGTTGTCAAGTACTTTCGCTTTTAATTAATAATAGTTAATTTTATTTGCAACATGTCACTCCACTTCACTTTGCTTGTTTACCAAATGGCTCCAAATGTATTTTTATACTTAGAATAAATAAACAAAGAAATGAACGAATAAAAGAACAAACAAATGTAGGAGGGGACGGACGAACAAATGAAAACATTCGAACAAAGTTGCCTTTCGATAAGATATGCATACCCTATGCCTTTAATTACAGATACGTGTTTAGTTTGAATAAATCTTATGACTATCCTATTATGTTTGTAACACATGAAATAAGAGCACATACAAAACCTTATAAAATATGCTTAGTATGATCAGCATCACGATCAATCTAGGCGTCATATCTGTATCATACTTATACGGTATGACAGACAGACAACAACTTCACTTACTCATGCTTAAGATTCAAAATTTTATTGAAGCTGATGATTTTACTTAACTATACTAGATAGAATTAATTGAACTTATAGCACCTATAGATCATAAAATCTAGTCAAATAAATTATGATATTCATAAGAAATAAGTAGGTTAATTTTATCACGTTTTCATGTGTTAAAAGTATGTCAATTTCAGTGAAGCTTAACCATATAATTTGACTTGTATTTTTTTTTTCTTTTTCAGATTTGGTTGAGTATTTTTACGATAAGTTTTTAACACAATTTAAGCGTACCGGCTTACGCTATGTACATCTAACTAAACACCTCTGTACATATGTATTATATATGTGTATATGTGTGTAAAGTTAACTTGTAGACTTAATGCACACAAGTGTTCGTTGTTTGCAGTTGATGATAATAAAAAAAAATTCGAATTCTAGGAATGTACTCAGTCCTTAGTTACCGTAGGTGTCATAGCAAGTGTAGTATGTATTTTGTTTTTGTTGTTGGTCAACTTGCACTTGTTTTGCTACGTTTCTTTTCTTTTATGAACTGATAAGATACATTTCATAATCTTTAGATAAAATCTTAGTACTAAAACGAAGAAATTTTTGAGTTGGAATACAATTTATTGAAAGTAAACTGGAATTTGACTAAGAAAGACACTCACTCACTTACGTCTTAAGTATCGCAGTGCCTAGAAATTAGAACAAAATCATTTCTGCTTATGGTACTTTATCATAGCGCCAAACAAATATCAAATAGTAGCTAGTAGAGTGATGTATCTATATACACATGTACAAGTATATAACTATCTACGATTGCTTACAACAATGTGTAAGTATACTCAACGTATGTAGCTATATTTACAATGCTATCAAAATGCGCTCATGCTGCTACTGTTGAAGATGACTATATTGACAATGATGATCATGATGATGTTAGATCTGCTGTTATTGACAGTTGGACACTGTGAATTTTACTTTGCCCCCTTTGTCGCTGATGAAATTTCTTAATAGCGTTGAAGCATAGTGACATTGAATTGTTCCTGTTTCCGTTTCATGAACAATTCAGTGTCACGCGCTCCATGTAAAAGCAGAAAAAAAAACCACACGAAACGCCCACAACAAATGCACGCAACTTTTTTTTCAATATATTTTGCTTGCTGATTGTTTGCTGGCTTTCTTGCTTTCTTACTTTTACTTGTTGTTGGTGTTCTTATAATAAGAAAGAAGCGTGTCTAGATTTGTTTTGTTATTTATGTATGGTATGTATGTACTATATAGTTTTAGTTAGATAGATATATTGTTAACACCCCATAGTCTATCACCCTTGTCAATATGCTGTCATGCTGTTTTGTTTTTTTTTCAATTATATTTAAGATACACTCTACCTTATAGTAGTAGTCATCACTTTGCTCTGATATTCTTGTTAATATAATATTTGTTGTCTTTCAACAGCAAATTTTTCTTCAAATTTCTTTAGTTAAAGTGCGGATGAGATGAGATGAACACAATTTTGACAAACGTATAAATGACAAAGTGTTTAATATGTTTATTTGTTCATTCACATCAACATCATCATCATCAACGAGCATGTGAAATGTGACATGAGAAATGTCATCAACAGAAATTATGTCATTTGTATGATAAGCTTTGATGACTATTGTGATAATCATTTGATGTCTGTTATCATACGTGACTGCTCTTAATTTTAAATTAAAATTTAACAGAAAGCAAAAGAAAAGTAAGAAAAAATAAATAAATATTTTTCATTTATTTTTCACATTCAAACAAAATTTCATTTATTTTTTCATAAATTAAGCGAAAATAACACAAGTCACGTATAATTAACAAAAGCAAGCAAGCAACAACAACAATTTGTGTTGTTATTATAATTTGACGCAGCAAAAAACAAATTTTTGTTAAATCAACTTCATTGTTGCATTCAGTCAGAGTTCAGTTGTTGCAATACAATACTCGTATAGGATTTTTTGTTTAACACCCACGCGATTCTAAGATACCATTTACTTGAAAAGGAAGTTGTTGGTTGACTTTGCAAACACAGTTTCACAGTCAGAAAGAAAAGGGGAAACATCACTTTCAATAAAAGTAACGAACAAAACGAAGGCTTGTCACTTCACTTCACTTTACTTCTTCTCTTTTGCTTTTGCCATAAAGTGTTGATTATCACTTTGTATTTGGCAATTTAACAATTTCAGTTCCTCTAAGATATATTCATGCTTCGTCGTATCGTTATATCTTTTTTGCACAATGCATACAACTATGTTTGACTCTTTAAGTCTGTATGGTACTCTGTTCCTATCCTACTATTTTCTGTATTTCTGACATTTTGTATCTTTAATGCCCACGCATGCAATTCCTTTTTTACTCGTATATGAAAATTACTCTTTAGTTTTGTTTGTTGTTTTGTATCTTTTAACTGCAACTTCAATTCAACATTTACAGAAACAACTTGCACTATTCAACTTAATGTTGTGTGCTGTTGTCGACATCAACGAAAATCTTAAGCGATATTTAATTGAATTAAAAATAGTGTTTCGCTTTTTTCTTCTTTTTTGTTGTTGTTGTATGTTGTCTTTAGAATGCCATAAATGGTGGTTTTTATTACATTCAAACGCAAATTATTGTGCAATAAAATGAAAAGATTGTTTCTTTATTTGTTGTTTGTTTTGTTTGTAGTGAAGTTAAGGCCAATTATATTTCATTAAATTGTTCTTAGCAATCTTGCACAATTTTGTACATTTTTGTTTCTTTTTCGAGTGTTAATAATTTGCGATTTTATGAGTATAAAAAGGCAATTATGAGATACATATGTACATAACATTTGTATGTTTTCTTTATTTAGAATTTTTGATTAATCGATTGTTAGACAGTGTCATAGATACAACTTATCATTATGAACTCTTTTATATATATTAATAATAATTATTAGTCGAAATTCTTTTCTGAATAAAGAGTTTATTCTTTCGGATAGGAGACTAAAATGACACACACGATTGTCAACAAATTTTTAATAACGGTAGAAGAGTGTTTTCACTTCTTTGGAACAGTTCACATCTGTTTCTGATTAACAAACTTCTGCTTTAAAAGAAGACAATCAAAACCAATTACCTAAATCAGAACCAACACATACAATATAACTCGACGCTTATATTTCCATAGACTCTAGTACTATTAAACTCTAGTACTCGTAGATGTGTCCATGAGTGTTGTAAATGTTCATACGACAAGCATTGAGGTACGTGGGGCAACAACAAAAAAAACACTATTAGATGCATTGGCTAATCCCGGTCAAAGGCGACGACAAGCATAATTGTCTGCCGATGTTTAGTAAGAGTGAAACTAACAAGTAGAATACCCACAAAGTTATTTTTCTTTAATAAATTAAGGATGAGAAAATTACACTTGAACAAAAGACCAGGTATGAATGAGAATGTGAAAAAGGGGGCAAGATTCTTTGGAATGATGAAATGAAAATGAATTTGTCTGAAAATAATGCAGAAAGGAACATTCGTTGCCCAAAACACAAAGAACCCTATGTAAGGATAAAAGAACAGTAAATTATGTTGATGGAAAGTAATGGTGTGGGGTTGCTTTTTGTGGGAAGGATTGGATTGATGTCAACATGGATAGATTCAAATATATGGACTTGTTGAATACAATAATGCCATATACTGAGAAAAAAAAAAACCGCTTTTATTGAAGTTTCAACAACTCAACCAATCAAAGTCTTCATTGAATTTGCTACAAAAACATAATGTGGAAGCCTTTGAGTAGCTAAGTATTGATCTGAACTCAATTCCTAACGAGAAAATCGACAAGTTTCCAACCAGATCTTCAAAAACGAAATCCAACTATGGGAAAATGTCCATAAGTCATAAGTGAATACCACAAAAGAATAAGGGCAGGTAAGTACTGCTCACTTATGAATACTTATAATTTTCAACAGAGCAGAAAAGCACAATAGGGAAGGAACATGTTTACTTGCTCAGTTTAGTGAGTAACTCTTTTTTGTTCACTTACTCATGAGCAACACAACGCAAGTCTGTCTGTAGACTATATTAGGTTAGTCTTCACTAACTCAAAAGGAAGGGAGCCATTTAAATTTCCAGAATACCAATTTCATGAATTGTTACTATTTTAAGTTTTTCTTTAATACTGCAACTTCATTTTATAATTCGTTTTGTCGATGAATTATGCAAGAAAAAACTGAAGTAGTGGATATCCAAATTCAAAATGCTTCAAGATGCATGACACAAACCTTGAATTCTTAGTATTTTTTATACTAAGAAGTGAAAAATGATTTAATCTTTTTAAAAAATTCAATTAAATTAACATTATTAATTAACATGACATGTGATGTTTTGCTTTATGTTTGTTTGAATTTAAAGTTAAGAAAATAATAATTATAAAAGATTAACATTCCACGAATTTCAGCTGCAGTTTTTTTATATTGAAAGCAAAATGAATTCTTGCTCAAGTGATGTTTTCTGTGTAAATTGTGATGTTATTGTATTTAAACTGATTGTTATAATCAAATATCAAACCAAGTTAAGCTAAACTGATTGTTAAAAATTATGTTATACATTTAATCAAACTTGGAAAACAATTCTACTGCACCCCATTATCCATAATTTGAATTATTTTCTATTTAATAATAATTTATTTGAATTGCATAGAATTTTTTTTTTTTGGTTTTAATTTATTACAAAATAACATTGATCAATGCAAATTATCTAGAACGATGAAAATTGTTTACATTTCATTTGCTACATGAACAGAAGGACAGAAAGTCTGACAGACAGACAAAAAGATATTGAAAATTATATAATTGAAAATTGTTTAATGAAGTGTGCAGGCAGACAACAACGCATCCGATTGTATTATGAAAGCAACAATTACAAATTAACGCAAACAAAGCTAAGTCGAGCCAAGCTACGAGAACATGAGATACAATAACAAATTTATTTATACAACCATAACAATAAATGTATATACAACAATAAAGTATCGGTTGTTGTTGTTGCTGATGATGTTGCTATTTGTGTTGTTGAACAATTGAACAGCAATTTTTCTCTATTTATTTATTTTTCTTCATGTTTTTGCTGCTATTCCTCTTCTGTTATTCTGTTATTCTTTTATTCGTTATTCTTCTTTTTTACTTTTTTGACTAAAGCGATAATGAATTTGACGTCAATCTTTATTTGGCACAGTGAATGTCATTTAAGATATCAACGCAGCAACGTTGCGCATTTTAGCTCAACATAACACACACATACACATACACACACATGTTTAGACATAAATACATAAATAAAAAAAGTTTGAACGGAAGTGTGGGGCGATAACTGAAGAATAGAATAGCGGCAGCAGCAGCAGCAACAGAATATGCCAAAATGAACAAAAAGAAAATAAAAAAAAATCCAAATAAAAATACATAAAAATTGTTGTACTGATTGGCAGCGCAGAAATAGCAACAGTCAGTCAGCAAATTAGCCAGCCAGCCAGCCAAAGCGTCAGCATCAATGCGAATATATAGTATATCAAATACAATACTAGTATCTCACAAATGCTCATACAAGTTTAATTTAATGATACTCCATGGTGCAAACTGAAAAGCTGCTATATATGGACAGTTAGACAGACAAACACATCAGTATATAAATAAATAATTGTGCATTGAATTCTGTGGAAGTATAGTCTTGCTGGTTATTGTACTATACTGTATCTATTAAGTGCTTCAGTTTATAAAGATTCACACCTACATGAGTCTTAAATTAAACAAACGCACAATAAAATGTAATTGCAAAATTGAAGAACAATGTTGCTTTATACTAGTAGTTACAATAATCAACATGCAAGAAGATGAACAATAAATGTGGGGAAGAAATTGTATTTGTATCTTTGTAGCTATAGTGTAACTTCCGCATTACGCACACAAAATGATGCTGCTTTATCTTCTGTTTTTGCTGTCACTTCAAATGTCAATTTATAGAAAACAATTGGGTGAAGAACATATACAAACATAGAAGAGAACAATTTGTGTAACTTATTGTATCTCTTTGCTATTAACAACTCTGTCTGTCAGAGTCAGCTAAATGAATGAATGAATAAAGTGCCTGAGTGAATGAATGAATAAATGCTTTAGTGAGTGAATGCCACATTGATTAAATACTATCTGACTAAATGAAAGATTGCATGCAACACTTAACACTATAGCTAAGTATATGAAAATAGATTTGAAGTGCAACAACTTGTTGTGTGTTGAATGCATTTTAATGTAACTAATTTAGATAAAAAATAACAAAATAAAAACGAAATACATTGTACAATAATTAAATTAGAATTAAATGTATCTTGACAAGAAGAAAGTTCATTCACATTTCCACTCAATGATGATTAAGAGCAATTTCAAATTGTTAGTAATAGTAATTTTTGTTTAAATAAACTTATCAAGAAACAATCACTTAATTCGTAATAGTATTCAACGCCAACATGAATTCAACACAAATAAATGGATGTAGATGTATGTCGTAGATACCAAAAGAAAGAATATCTATACGCAGATTTAAATGAATTTATTAAGTATGCAAACTCTGAACTCAACTTGAAGGAATATATCTACACAATAATGAACAGAAAATATGTACGAGTATATGGTATGTAAAAATAAAACAACAGCAACAACTTAATGATGCCATAAATGGCATACAATTGAGAAATAAATAAAAATTGCTGCTTATAATTTTGCGCTATGTGCCATTTTTGTGTGTATAAAAATATACTTGCAAAGTAAACTAAGCTTCAATCGTCGTCGTCGTCGTTGTCGTCATCATCGTTCATTTTGGTTTGTTACACTGACTGTGTATATGTACAATATAATTGTATCTGTGGGCATCAGGGAAAAGCCGGTTGCCATATGCGGTTAAATTCATTGCATTTCATTGCACTTAAGCTTATTTCAAATGCGCTACGCTTGTCTGTTTTACCCTCCCTCTCGCCCCCTCTGCGTATTATCTCATTCAATCTATCTACACAACAATCTTTTTAGTATGACTACTGTCTACAATGTATCTCCTCTCTCTAGTACTCGTAGTGCTAGTATTTCATTCTGTGTTCTATATTCAAGCACGATTTTGTTGGTATTTCTTTCCCTTTCCTTGCAGTTCATTCTATTCTTATTACGCCAACACTCATTGGATTGAATTGGATTGGATTTTTTGTTTTGGTTTTGTGTTTCTAAAAAGCGTCCAAAGACCAACGACCGATCGAACGACCGACTAGACCAACCAACCAACCAACGAAGCAACCATCCGGCATTCCATCAAATCGCAAGCCAAAAATTACTACATTTTATTGGGTTTTTACTTTCAAGTTTTGCGCTGTGCTTTGGTAACTGTTACCATGTGTTGTGTCTGTCTGTCAGACTGTCTGACCCAAAAGTGACGCTTCTAGTCGCCGCCCTTCATTCCAATGCAAGTTGCAGCAGCACGTGCACGTGCAGACATTCAAACGAGTTGGCAGTTACTTTATCTGTCTCGACATTTTAAGTTTTGTCTTTCTTTCTACTAGTATTTTATTCTTTTTATTACAATATTTAACCTTCTTTCTGTTTCATCTTTGTTTATGCCAACAAATACAAATACTTACTTAGAAAGGGCAATAAAATGACTGAACCAATAGAGAAATCAAAGGTTATGGATCTTATTGCTTTGCTTTGCTTTGCTATTACAAATGAAGTTTCATCACTTCAAATTATATTATTTTTGTATCTCAATAGTAGAAAATTTATTGAGTTTTGTGGTTTCGAAATTGAACATGGTAAATTACTTATGAAATGTAGAAAGAATAAGATACAATAGAAGCTTCTCATACATAAATTAGTATAGTCGGTCATATCTTAAGAATATGCTACAATAAGATGGATCATATATCTTTCTAAAAACTCCTGTATAGTCTTTTCATCTTAAATCATATTATCAAAAGTTTTTGTATAAAATTTCAGTTCATTACCTCGAAAACTAAGGAACGGACTTACATAGAAATTAAAATAAATGTATTCTCCATTGATAATGATCAATATCATGAAGTCTTTGAGATATCATTCACTGGCGTAGTTAGTTTGTTAAATGAAACTTTAATTTCTTGTTGTAAACCTTCGATCATTTTATGCAAATTATCATTTATTATACTTGTGTGTCTATGTGGTTTTATGTATCTCCTTTAAGTTTCATCTCATCTGCCTTTGGCTAATGTCAGAAATTGTATTTATTATGTTCCATTGACAACTCATGTGTCACGCTAAGCGTAAGGCATCACATGAAAAGTCAAAAATGAGCAAAAGATACAACAATAAGATACAAAAGCAGCAAACACAAATATTCAAAACAAAATATGTAGTATGTTTGTACTATATACCATGCTACATAAAAAGCAGAGCATAGTAGAGAAATCATGGCATCAGTCGACACTACGACGCCAACGCAAAACTTCAAATTTAAGCAAAGCATCGGCATGCTTTGCTTCGAAGTTCGGGGTATGGGGTTTGGGGCTGTAGGCTTTGATTTAGTTTGGGTTGATGGTGTGCTTCTTGGCAGTTCAAACTTTTGAGACTGTATCAAATTGCGTTAGGCCTCGGGACCATTTTGAAGTATTACGATACGAATGGAATACAAAAGGGAAAAAAGGGATCACACACAAAAGATGGCGTACAATAAAGTTTAACTCCATGTTATGTTGGCCTTTTAAAGCCTTTACTTCTTGAGAGAGTGCGTATAGTATGTGGGTGGGTGGTTGACACTAAAGTCTAAACTCGCTCGTAATCGATGTTTTTTTTTTTTTTTGTTTTGTTGGCTGGTAAAGTTCCTTCTTGCTTCTTTTTCATCTCGTCAATGATGTTGCTAAGTTAGTTGTTGGTGATGTGGAAATGGATGGAGATGGGATGGTGGTGGTGATGGAGATGGCAATGCCGCCGCCGTCGCTCATTTGTTATGCGACAGTGATAAATGTCATGCAAGTGTGCAAAAGTTTCGGCAGCTGTCAAAAGGCATGTTTTTGGATTTTTATTTTGAGATTTTCTTTGCAAAAAACTTTCATGCGTTTATGCCTCACTGGGCAAAGGATGTTTTCTGATATTTGTTATGCCACAAGGGACTATGATATATTAGCAATTTTGTGGTTTGATAAATTTCATTTCATGAACAATGAAACCAAACCAAACAACAACAAAGGCAAATGAAACAAAAATCAAACTCTTAATGAGTTGAGAACTTGAAATATACAATAATAATTTTTAAAAAGTCATCAATTCTATCTTGTACATATATCACAAGTGATTATTTAATGCCATCTGATGATGAGATTTTAAAAGAATTTTATGCTTCAATAAGGAGAAAATTGAAAATTTTAAGGCTATAAAAAGTTGATCCCAAAGAAGAAATGTAATCAATTCAATCAAAGGCAAAAAGGGGAGCAAAGAAAAGAGTCCATCAATGACAATATTAAATATAAAGAACAGAAAATAAATCACATCATTTAAGAATAAGTGTCATGATGTCGCAGTTATCATAAAGACAACATCACCAACAACAATTTCAACTTTAACAATTCCAACAATAACAAAAGCAATGATGAGCATGATTATGATGATGTAGGGAGCCATCACGGACAATAAAGGAGTAGAAGCAATGATATTTCCCCCTTCATCTCAACCATCATCTTCATCAGCACCATCAGCAACAAAAGCAGCATCTTCAAGCTCTTGGGCTCATGGATGGTCCTCAAGGAACAGTAAAAGTAGAAAGCTGCAAGTTATGTAAGTGTTTCAATGAAAAAAATTTCGCGCCTTTATGGTTGAATAAATTTTTATTTACAACTCATACAAGATATACGTACACGAAGTGTAAATGCGAATGAGGATTAGTATGTGTGTGTGTGTATGTGAAGATGAAAATTTCTTCAGTTAGATTGACAAAGTATGTCGATGTAGAGGGCGAGCATGTGTAGTAAATCAAATAACGCATGACTGACTGACTGACGCAGCAGACAGAGAGAGGCAAAAATCAAAGCCCAAAATCACTGAATTGCAGACAAAATTGTCAAGTAAAGTGATAGATAGATATTACGCACACAAATACACATAGTAGTACAATAGTCGTACTACAAGGAATGAAAGATAGATTGAAAGTAACAGGGACTAGAGGAGAGTATAACAAGAAAGAAATATGTGAAAAAATCAACGACAAACATAAAAATGTAAATGGTGTTAATTTTTCAAAGCAACAGCGTAATCCTTATACGTTTTTATTTTCCTAGATATCGAACAAAAAACTGCCTTAATATATACTAGATTCAAATGTATCTAGTAGCTACTGGCATCTTTTTTTTTTTACATTTTTTTTGTAACAAAATTCTTAAGGAAATCATTTTGAAGGCACTCACAAATATGGCGGAACTAATACGCGTAAAATTAGAGAAAATATACATATACTGATGATGGGGGATATACATAAGAGTAAACGACAAAAAATACAGCTACTACATATGTAGAGACATGTGTTTAAATAAATGTATTGCAATTTGGCAAATGTGTGTACCGTGCGCGTTTGAGTGAATCTAAGTGTATTTGACAAGGCATTTGGCATGGCAAAAAGAAGTGACTTGAAACGCAATCAATGAACCGACACATGGCGCTAGAAAGCGCTCAGCTGGCAGCTGTCATGGCTAATCACACGATCTAATGATATTAAAGATATTGTTTAGATTTAATAAAATCAAAATCATGAGAATAGAAAAATTGTAGATACTATGGTAAGTAAGCCACTCATAATAATGTTACATAGTACATTCTCATCTACAATTATACTAGAAGCATAGAAATAAAAACCTGTTTAAAAACCCACGCGACAGATGAGTCAACTCATGTGTGTGTCTTTATATTTAGCTTAAAGGTACATATACAAATTCTTCAGCATAGCATAGAGTTTGGTATTTAAGCCCAGCCAATTTGAAGAGCTCAAATTAAAAAAAAAAAAAATATTTATAAAAAAAGATACAAAAGATGAGTTGAAGAAAGAAAGAAAAATTAATAAACATATTTTATAGAACTTTATTGTTACTACATTTTTATTTTCCTTCTTCTTCAAACAAGCATATTTATACATACTTATGTTACTTATGTATGTACAGTTTGTCCTATAAATGTTCGCCCAATGAAGAAAATTATAGCAGAACTCAAAAGAATACTTCTAATTTGATTCAAAGATGCTCAATGAGACAATTTCATTATTGCAAGTACAATGATCCCAAATCTGAGTCCTTGTTATACAAAATATTACTTCTCTATCGCCTTAACATGGTTCAGTCTTGAATGGTGAAAATTTGGTTTTCAAAAAGCATTAACCTGATGATTCTAACTTGAAAAGACTAAATAAGTCAATGCAAAAATGTTTTCAGGCTTTTATTGGTGCCAATGGTAGATATACCTAACGTGAAGTCGAACGGGACCGTCCGGACGCGTCCTTTTCTCCTTCCCGGTGTCCCCCAATAAAGCTGCGGGACTCAAAATTGTTCCGTTTACCCAATAATCTAGTTCACAAGTTGAAAAACATTTAATTCCTACAGCTAGTTAAAATATTGTTAAGCAATGATAGCTCATTGGATTCGTAATAACGTCTAGAAAAACGCTCTGGTACATTCAATGATAGCTTATAAGCAAAATACCCGTTTATTAAGCAAGAAAAATACGCCTCCGCCAAAAATGATGCATACAGTTTAGTGCTTTCCATGTGGTGCTAATGATATTAAACAGCATTTAAAGTCTGAAAAACAGGTCCTTCAATGTTAAACTTTTTGTAGAAATCGAACGTCCCAACTTCAAAATATTTGGACAATACTGCGGCGAAAGGCGTTTGGATCTATAACACGATCCCAGAAAACCACAGTTTTCGATACAATGTTTGTGCGTCGAAATTAATTCAATCATATTGTTGATCAGAAATTTATATGCGTGCGTACGAAAACAGAAGCTTCTGTAGAAAATGTTTTGGCGATGAAAAGATTAATAGATTATCTTAGTAAATCCAACTTTACGCTTCAAACCACTGTAACAAGAAAATATATCCTATTCTATTGCGATTTTTCCAACCTTATAAAGGTGTGCAAGTATAAATTTTAGACCTCCAAGACCAACCCTGGGAAATTTCTGATATCATTGTTAATTATTTAGAACAAGTGTTACCAGATGACTGCAAAAATCATGGCATTTTGTAAGGACAGTTATTATCACATTATTTTTGGAACTATTAATGTGTTAGTGCAATTACAATAATTTCTGGAAAAAAAATTGATAGGTATTGGGTGCGGAGGCCATATAATTCGCAACGGAATAAACTCTGCCGTAGATACCAGTATATTACGAATGTATTATTGTAATGACCACGTTAGATAAACCATAAAAAAGCTATAAAAAAGTATCTTAAAATATGGAGATTTCACTTCCTTATGTGTCTTTAGCAAACATGAATATATTGTTTTATTTTTGTATTTTGCCAACATTTATGTGACAAATTGTATATTTCTATACACATGTACCACAGCACTAAACAAGTTCAAGTGGAAGTAGCTGGCTAACATAACATATGGTGAAGGAGAACAACAAGAACTTGCTTAATTCATTATGATATGATAAAAGCTTTAAGCAAAGTTAAGCAAAGCAGACTAAAGTAAAGTAAAGCAAAGTAAAGTAAGTAAGCGAAACAAAAGTCAAAAAGAAAATATTCCCCATGCAACATCATAAATGTTATTATGTTGTTGTTGTTGTTGTTGTTTTCGTTTTTTGTTGTTGCCCGCCTAACAGCAGAAAGTTGATTTTCTTAATTAATTCTTAAGCAGATATAAACAACAACAACAAAAGACCGGCAGGTGCAACATGCAACATGGACGACAACAAAATTGTATTGCGTTGAATAGCAACGATTATGCAAACGCTTATGAGATACTCACACATATACACACTTATATGTATGTACCATACTTCCACATATGTATCTAAGTATCAGTTTGTGTGTGTGACACAGCTTGTCGCCTGAGCATCACTTCAATTAAGGCACTTCAATGTGGGCATGTTGTAATGGAAGCAAACAAGGAGAAAAGAAAATAAAAGTGCAACAAAAATCATTTTTCTTCCCATTTTTTGTTTTCATTCAACCCACTTCACTCGTTCCTCTCCTCCACACTTCACTCTGATTTAAGATTCCTTCTTGTAAGTAAGTACTATATTTGTGTAGGTAGATAGGTTGGTAGGTAGATGAGTAGATGGTAGGTGGTACTGGTATGTATGGTACTATGTTGATATGCAATGATGATGACTTTGTGGCTTTGCTTGGTTTTTGGTCTCGCTATGGTTCACCACTCACTTGTCTGTTGCTGTCTTTTTGTTGCATTGCAAGTGTCAAGCGCTGATTATGATGAAGCATCTTGTCATAAATAAACACGACAGTGCACCTCACCCTCTCTCAATTACATACTCTTCCATTCTTAGCCCCCCTTTATGTCTTTGTATGGTACTCGTATTTATTCTGTTGGCTGTTCTTTGACTTTGTTGGTCTTGTTGATGTTCTTGTTGTCTGTTTTTTTTTTACTTTTTTTGTATTCTGTTCTGTTCTTGTGTTGTGTTCTGTTGTGTTATGTTATGTTATGTTGTGTTGTGTTATAGGGCTGCCATCATATGCAGAAATCCTGTTGCTCTTTTGTTGATTAACCCTTTTGTAATCCAAGCCTCCTGTACTTGCTGCTTGTGCTTGTTGTATCTTTCTATGTAGTGCAATACCTACATCATATATTACCTACTACTACCTTTTACCTTTTACTTTTTTCTCATATCATCTTTTCTTTTCATTTCATTTTTCTTTTCTTTCTTATTCATTTTTGTTTGGTTTGGCAAGTGGTGGACGACGACGATGACGACGACATACCATACCACATCATTATAACTTAACAAGCCTTCTGGCCCAGACGAACAACGGAGAGAAGTACCCTGCAGCTTGTAAATACATACACACACAGATACACTACACATAGAATGATGCAAATGCACACGACACGCTTTCTGAGCTTCAACTGCTTTTAGCACATCCTTCGTTCTAACCTTTGAACATGAAGGTATCTAGATGCATACATACATATAATCATAATACAATAGTATGATGATATAGTACGTAGATGTAGCAAGTTTCCTGACTGTTTAACTCTCTGTCTGTTTGTAAGTATGTCGTTGTACTGTTGTTCTGTTTTGCTGCTTTAACGTAATTTCTGCTTTTCACCACCGCCGCCGCCTTATTTTGCTTGTTGCATTGCATTGCCATGCATTTTGCTGCGTTTGTATCTAAAGTGTGATGCGGTTTTTTCATGTGGTTTGTTGAGTAGCATCGCATTTTCTTCAACACTTGTGTGGTTTTTAATTATTTCAAGTTTGAGGCGCAACATAAAATACTTGTTCATACTATAAACTCATATTAACACACATAGATAAAAATACACTTATACTCGTATATTCCAACATAATCATATGTGTATAGTATATACATAGTTTGTTAGTTACTATTGTGTGTTGTTCATTTTTGGCTTGGAAAATTATATTTAAGTTCTTAACGACTTTCACTGCAATGCATGCATGTGTGTGTGCGTGTGTTTGTTTTTGTATGAAAATCGTGTCAACTGTACTTTAGAGATTTAAGATTTTAATTAAGTTATGAAAAACTTTTACCGTAAATTTTATGTAAATTTTTCTTTCCTTGTTTTTTCTCTCAATTTGTATGAGTGATTTTTACTTTCCTCTATTGCCATAAACAATAGCTGCAGTCACACAAAAGCGGCAAGTATTTTTAGCCACAAACATAATAAAATAAAAAATAAAATAATAAGAAACTTACAAATTTAATAGAGAACAAACTTAAATTTTAGAGAAAGTCATTCCATTTTACCATAGTTTGTTATTCCGAGTGCAAAGGGTTAAAATTAAAATTTACAAAATACTTACAACTTTTATAAAATTGTAGCATAACTTTAAATAGTTTAAGGAAAGACAAATAGATTTTCTCTTGGTTTTTCTAAGGAATCTTCTATATATATATAATTAAAGATATGTATGAGGATATGTGGATATGTAACCTACGGATTGCAAAACTGCTAGAGAGATTTTGATGAACTTTTAAGCGAAACTCTAGCATAGTCTGAATTTTGGTATGGATCGAACCTGCCGTTGATCTCATGAATTAAAGGGATTAAAATGATTTTAAACAACTTAACCTAACCTTTTTTATTATTACAAAGGAGGGTTATGTGTTTGGCCGATAGGTATGGATGTTCATCTGTTCCGTCATAACTTCTAAACTAATTATTATAAATTGACAAGTAAGGTATCGTTGGATGTGTCTTCATTGTCCGCTGGTTATAAGCTGTGCGACGTCACATTAAAAATAATATGGCACCCTCTAAAGGACATGAAGTCAAGAACTAACCATTGTGATATGCCATTTGGGTAGGTCCGAACAATAGATAAACATACAATTCAAACCCATATACAAAGCGATCATTACTACTGTTAGAATAAATTGTTCGTTATGGTAGATGGCATATGACCATGGCTATCATATTTACATCACTATGAATATGTATTGAATGCATTAAAATATATTAGTTATTTACTGAATGGACGGTAAACATTAAATAGTTTGTGCATAAAAATTTCAGATGAGAATATAAGAATAAAAATCCTTTTTAAAGCGTGATTTAATAGTAGTCGGGTTTTATTATTTTGAATTTAAGTTTTATTTAATAGAGCAAGAGGCTAAGTGACCACATTCATTAATAAAATCGAGATGCATGCACATATGTAACCCAAAAAATTGAGAAATAAAGTCGGAGGATACATTGAAGTATTAAAAATCGTACTTATAAGTACATATAAAAAAACCTACCATTTGGAACTTCTGACAAATCATTAATTATGCTAACTGGATATGAGTGCAAAGAAGATGTGTGAACATCAGTTAAATAAGTGATGTCATCGCTGCCTAAGCTGAAGTCCAGCTGCTTCATGATCACTAAAGAGACGACAGCAGATATGATCTGACGTTGATGACTATCCCAATACAATCAAAATTATTACAAAGTAAAATATGAGTAAGTAATCTTTAAACTTAATATATTTATGTCTTATAAATTGAAATCTCTTTTTAAGAAAATAATGAAAAATGAAATCTAACAAAACAAAATTAATGAATAATTTTGTTTTTTGTGTTAGGTAAACTCAACAATTAATTTCAATATTTTGTAAGCCTATCATCAACAATGAAATCAAGTAATTATAACAACAAATAAATTGTCAGCAACTCAACTCAATTTTTTGCACTATTTTTTCTTATTCTCTCTCTATTTTGCTGATCAAATAAATTTCAAAAAACACAAAACAGAAAATCAATTTTAAAAATTAATTTTAACTACAAACCCACTTTTTCACAAAATGCTATTGTAAGAAATAAAAATACAAAATATAAAACAAATGTCAATTACATGCTGCGGTGCATTTAACATCGAACATCGAAGGCTGTGGCACCACATACAAAAAAATCATACGCCCAAACACCAGAAAGACAGAAAATGCACGAATGAAGCATGGAAAAAAAAGGATGTAACTTTTGATTTATTTGCATGACAAACGGGTTAATTACAACATGTTGTGGCTACAGCGCCAATATACAAGAGAGCTAAAATAAAACAAAACATAAGATAAAAAACCAAGCCGAAAAAACAACAAAACCAAAGAAACACAACACTCAACATCAACTGATATTGGCAGCCAAACGCCATGCCGCCGCCGCCGTTGGTGGGCAGGCAGGCAGTACTATGGCAACATGCACCATGCTGCATGCAGCAACCAACAAGAGAAACAGGAGTCAGTATTTGCAGTCAGTGGCCACCAACTGAAAGTTAGCAGCAATTGTGAATATAACATTTCTGTTATACCATGTGAAAAATCGTTGCAAAATTGGCGTGAGCACATGAAATACAAAACTGAATTGAACAGAACTGGCTGAAAAACAAAACAAAACCAAACAAAATATAACGCAGGACAAACCGGCTGAACAAGCCAAATAGTAACTGTGTGTGAGTATATCTATGTTTATGGGTCCCGCTCATTGTATAGGTAATAAAATCGAAAACGACGATGAACAATTGTTGCATGCAATGACGCAATGTAAACGATGCAACAGCAACAATAACAGTAACAGTAACAACAAGAATAAAGACCACAGGCAACATTTCATTGAGGCAATAAATACAACACGGCAGACACAACAGACAGACAAATAGATACATATGTATGAGGAGACAAAGAGATGTAAGAAGCATGCAACCAAAGATGATGAACATGTATGTAGGTGTTAACTTGTATGTACTTTTTGTGTTGCATGTGCGATGCGGCATGGATGTTATGTGTCCTTTGAAATTGTCGAGAATTTGTGATGATGGTGGTGGTATAAATGGCATAAAACCAAAGGTAAGGTATTCTTCAATTAAGTACTTAATAATAACTGATATCTGTGCGAATGTCGTCGGCCACGTTGTCGTTGTTGTTTTCTTACAATATTTTATCTTTGAGCTTAAGTTTGAGCTGTGTTCTTTGGGTGACAATAAGCGAGACATCATTGCTTGTACTATACATACATATGTACATATTTTAAATTAAGTTGCATGTGCCGCATGCTGATAATTAATGTTTCATTGTGTGCATCATGAGTCCTTTCTCTGTGTTTTAGTAAAGGAAGTATGTGGCATGCCAAAATGCACCCACGCATTTCTCTCTTTGTTAATAATGGATTTTTTTATTTATGTATTATACTACGTGAGCGTATAATTTATCAGCATAAAATCCATATAAAAATAAACAACAACAAAAAACAATACCCAGAATCTGCGTTTTTATACACACGCTCGTTAACGATTTCGTGCTCTTAACGCATACCAAAAAAAAAAACCCAAACACATTCAACATTTATTTATGCATGTTGTTATATTTGTATGCATTACGTCAAGGATTTTATATGGGATTTATTACTTTAAGCTCTCTCCTTTTTTTATATAACACAATAAATGTTACTTGATGACGATAATTCAGAAAACCAAAACAAACAAACACACGTTATTGTCTTTTTAACTTGTAATTAATAAATAAATACAAAAAATTTAAGTATTTCTTTTTCATTATGTTATATCATGTAAAGATTATTTATTTAATGAATTTATCAAATTTGGGAAAGAAAATATAATTAATAAAGTCTATCAAGGTAAACTTGGGAGTATTTTGAGCATATGTCACAACAAGTATCATAGTCTTATAGCATAGTCAGTGCCTTCCTAGTATACTACATACATATATATCAGCAGGTATCGAAATGTAAGTTGAATACAATTAGTCATACAACTTTTACCTTGTTAAACAATTGTGTTTATTCATCTACCTTTTTTATCCACATGTTTACAGCACACAAAGTCCTTATACGAATTCATATAAAGCAGAAAAACGAGCATGAAATGAATTAACCTCAAATACTTATGACTTTGTTAGGTAAATCAATAAATCTTCTTCAAACTTAACTTGTCAAAACAGAACTAACCCCACTGCCTATTGAATGATAGTAGTAGGAGTTCTAATTATACGATCTTAATCAAATTTTCCAGATCTTCTATACAAAGAAAAACCCTGCTGATCATCAACATTAATTTTAATACATGTCTGCCATCAATAACCAACCATCTGTATGCTTGGTGGCAATTGTCCCCGTTTCGCTAGCAATCCTGTTGAAAGAACCGATGAATGTGGTGGCAATAGACACCTTCCAATGCCATCGCTGTGTTCAATTCACCAGTTAACTACATGTAAAAGATGTAGAAATGGAAATAGAGCTGCTTTCAAACTAGTGACGAACTAGTTTTGGATCAAAGATTCATACTAATGGGTAGTGACATGATTCTCTTACTTAGTCAATGTGGAAACTAAACTAAATCTCACAGTCTTCTATAAAATATCAATCCAAAAAGAATCTTATGCATCGAAATGATTGTCGGATTACTAAATTTTATCCGTCATCTAGGGAATATAATAGTTTTTTACTGTTTATACGTCATGGTTGGGATAAATGATTTTTAATAATAATTTTAATATTTAATTTGAAAATCTAAACAAAAAATCAATAATAAAGAACGTCTTTATTCAACAATTTACCATACAAGGAGTTAACACAGAATAAGAATATCTAATAAATTAATCCGAATTATAGACATAACACTCCTACAATTTCAACACCTTCCAATTTTTTTATTTTATAAATGAAATTTATTGTTGAAATTCCATGTCATCTTTTTTCTTTTTGTTCACTAAACTTAAATCAGTTGATACAACAAAAGATATTGTACATACATACAATAAAGCAACCGTTTACTATCTCAATTTAAACATTATAAATTAAGCAAAAATCACTTCAGCGAACAACAATCGAATGAATAAACTCAACTTACTTGCTCTCAACTACATTAATACTACTGAAGAGTGAAGATGCTTATATTAAGAAGTACATTTGGATCGCATTATCTAATGTAGTAAATTATGCATTAAATAACTTAAATCAACTGCACAAACTCGATTTAATGTAAATCAGCAATACGAGTAAAAACAACAACAATAACTAAAGAAAAGACTTAAAACATACCATACTATACACAATTACAGACAGCAAGATGCAAATACATTTATATATTGTAGTATATGCAAATGCAACGCATAAGATACAAAACACAACATCACATCCATTGTAATGTTGCGGCTGTTGCTGCTCTCTAGTTTGAGAAAAAGATACAAATAAGATGAAGAATATGATGAAGAAGGAATTGAAGGAAGGTGGGTCGGTTGGTTGGTTAAGGAGGCAACGAAGAAGATTTGTTGCGGTATTGCAAAATTATGTCAGTTTGTTTGGTTGATCGTTGTTTGGTTTTCTTGTTGTCTGTCTCCATGCTTGCTTGGTCAGTATGGCGTATGGCGCATGGCTATGTAGATATGCAGCAAAAGAAAACAAAAACAAAAGTCACCATAATCTAAGCTAAATGGAGTCCAACGAACATACTACATAAGTTTGTCTATCTTTAACGCCATAATTTGCGTGTGAGCTCATATAGCATGTCTTTAGATACATTTTTATCTCTTTTTTTATTTATTTATATGTAGTTGTTGGTGTTTCTTTTTTATTTTACTCCATAGTAGTTTTGCATCGATTATGCAAATGCAAAATTTCCATTAAATTCATTGAATTCCATTATGATCACATCAGCCATTTGTTCAAACGAACAAAAGCCACAAACTGAAAGATACTCTCTTACTGAAATAACCAGACAGACACATATTGACTAACGGAGAATGAAGAGACATGAGATCTCACATGTAGTAATAATAGTGCGTAGTAAGTCTGAGCCCAAAACAGAGACATCGTCGTTGTCTTTGTCGATTATTTTCGAATGCAGGCAAAACCAAGTCTGTTAAAGGAAAGCAGCTTTAAGTGATTGCGGTTAGATTTCCAATATCTGTATACATGCTATTATGTGTGTATCTGAAGGCATTAGTATTGTCTTCCTTATTACAAAGCAAATTGAGTTTTGTTGGATTGAATTGAATTGGATTCGATGGGTTGAGGTAGCCTTGTTTAGTGCATTCATTTGCTTATTGCGATTGAAGTAGTTTATTACGAGTAAGTATAGTGTACAATTGATAAGATGACTACTACTCAGACTCGCCTACTCACTCAATGTATGTCAGTAAATGCAAATTATAGTTATAAATACTATATATGTATATCATTTGATTACAATTGATGAAGTCAATTTTTATAGATTTTTTATTGATTAAACATTTTTCTTATTATTTTACGAAATGATTTTTTTGGCATATCTATTTTTGTTGAATGCAAAGTATTTACAAGTTTCTACGGGCAACAACCTCTTGGACAGTCAGTCAACAGTCAGTCAGTCAAACAATCATACTTATGTAGGTGAAAATGTAAACGCTTTCAAAGTAAATATTTTATGAACATTTTACATATTTTCATTAGCTAAACACAAATTGATGCGACACGTTTTCTTGCAACGATCAACAGCAACAAGAGTCAACAATCAACAACAGTAAACAACAAACACACTACATACTGCAATAACAATAAATCAAAACAAAAATTCCATAAAGTAAAGATAAGTGTATAGTGCACAAATAATACCCTACTTGAGTTAAATAGAACCTTAAAATATTTTTTAGAAAATATGAATTTGTTGAACATACAAACTGTTAAAATTGTGACCGAATTATTTCGTTTGAAATCTTCTATATGATTAAATGGCAAACACGTGTTTTGTGAATCCTTTCCTGGCTAAACCACTGAACCGATTTTGATAAAAAAAAATACCAATTGATTGACATCAGATCAGCGCCATTTATCACGTGAAAAGTTTTTCCAGAGTATTTATTGGCAATTAGAAGAAACAAATATTTTTTTTTAAATGTGGTTGATTGTGTAGGCCGCGGATATTTAGTATTTATTAATTTCAGGATCATTTATGATAAAAATGGTACATTTATAAATAAAACAATTCAATGTCAAACTTTAAATTCCTTTGATGCAAAGATTTGATAAAACCAAACTGAATTCTTGACTCTAGTAAATGGCGCAAAAAAGGTTGCAAAGAAGTAGGAACTTGGTTAGTGGTCTAACCTAATGGATTTGGAAACTACAAACTATGGCTTACTTAGATCCATTTATCTCATTCACCATCTACCAATTTATACATTTAATTTATTATGTACTACTTATATTCAAGATTATAGACGAACGGCTTAGCAAAATAATCCTAGAGTAACCTAGTAATGAAGGGTATAAATAAACACATATTGAAGATAACTCAAAACACTTAACATAAACATGAAAAAGGCGCGAACTAAAAATGAAAATAACAAGAAGAAAATAAAGGAAAAAACGCTACAAGAAAAATAAACAAATAACTACTGTTTAAACATTGGTTAAAATGTTGTTTGTACTATGCTGCACTTTAGTCTTCTTACTATTACATATATCCAACAACAGCAACACACAACAAAAAACAATCAAATAAGACCAACTCAGTTGAGTTGAGTTAAGTTGACTCAAGTTGAATACAGTCGAAGAAAACAAGATTCAAACTAACTTGACCAAATACCATACATACTCATAAAACTCAAACTCAAAACCATTTATGTAGGTAGATAAATAGAAAGACAGTCAAACAGACAAATAGACAGACAGTCCGACATGAATGTATCTAGATATGGAGGAATCACAGTGGTGTATCACCAACATGAACAACAACAACATATACAACAAAAAAAATAACAATCAACATGATGGTGATGACGGCGACGGCAACAACTTGGGCCCACATATACATTTAGGCCATTATGGTCGGTCGGTGGTCAATTTTATGAGAAGTGGAAAACGTGGCTCAAGACAATCAAAGTGCTAATAGTCGCAACGAACGAATCAACGAAGCGTTGAATGAATCCGATTTACATGCATTTTTTATGTTGTACGACAACAATAACAATAACAACAATATCAACGATAACAACATTGTAAATGTTGCTGACCAAAGCAATGTTGCTGGGTGCATTGTTGCTGTAGTTTATGTTGTTTCTGTTGCAACACTTTGATAATGCATACCAAAGTTATTGTATGTATTTTGCTGGTGTCGGCATCATCATCATCATCACAGTTGCCACCACTGTTGTTGCTGTTAGTGTTGAGTATTTATTGCACCTCGAGGGTTCAATTTGCGTGGTGAGCATTAAATGAATACTGACTGGGTTGGGCACAGTGGATTGGCCTTAACAAAAAACATACAAACGAAACAAAAAAATTTGTATATTTTTTTAAATAAAAGAAAAAGCGTTAAAAATCTGTTAAGTCTCACAAGTTTTGTTGTATTGTATTGTACTGTATCTTTTTTAACAACAAGTTACTAATTTTGATTTTTTACATTTTTACAAGTTTTATTTTTTAATTTTTTGTTTTCATTTTCTATTTTGTTTATGTTTATATTTTGTTTCTCTAAATGCAACAAGTGAACCATTGAAAACAAAATTTAAAAAAACCTGCATCTATCTTCATTGAAAAGATACACATGGAAAATACAATACAATATCTTATTTTTAGTTGGCCATGAGTTTTTCTGTTCACTTATTTTAAAAGCCACTGAACTTTATAAACTTGAAAAAAAAAAAAATAAAATAAAAAACAAAGTCGTGCCAGTCAACTAATGAAACTGTGTCAGCTTCAAGAAAAACTTATTTTTGTTAGAATAAAATAAACAGAAAATTTTAAAATACAAGAACAAATATCAACTGTGACGACGGCAATTAATTATTAATCAACGATCTTTGGCATATACAATATCAAAAGTTGAGAGACCAATAATAATCAAAAATACAATATGAACAATGAACAAAGGAAAATATTCATGGCTGTACTCTTATTCTGGGTTTTGCTCGCAAAGTTGGCTACAGTAATACTTAGCATTTATTTTTTAAGAAAAAAACTTACCCAGTGATTTTCAATGTATACAAGTATTAGTTGGATAAAGAGTAATAATCATGTAAATTTCCATTGAATTTTTCATTACCTGTAAGAAAAGTGAAGAGAAAATAAGTTATTAATTAGGATACCACCTTAAATTTTACCTAATTAGGTGCAAATATATAGATATATTAATGTGCTACAGCAAGTCTAACAGATGTTATTAAACCCTCTTATAAGGGTCTCTCCACTCATGACACTGACAAATGCACAAAGGAGTTTTAATGACAACAGCAGTTGGTACCTGCAACTGCTCAAAAAAAAAAGCCGCCACCACTAACACCGCCAAGTGTCAAAATAATATGCATTGTGATCAAACTAAAAGGTTAAAGTTGACAAACATAGTCACTGTCAGAGTCAGAGTGGTGTTGTATGGTATGGTATGGTGTGGTCAGGTTCTAAAGAGTTGTGAATTAAATGTGACAAAGAGCATGAATAAAGAACAATACAAAACAAAAGAAAAGAAAAATTACAGGCGCAACTGTCTTTTGGCCTTCAATATGCCCTTTGCGGCAGTTACTTTATGGATCAATTTACACAAGACACACGCTGAAAAGAAATTTCTTCTCTTTTTTTTCCTCTATGGGATTTTCGACGAGGGTTGACTCTTTGGCATTTGTTGGAAAATAATAGGTAGATAATTTTGTATTGTAAAAGAGTGAAATCTAAAGTTACACCAGAGAATCACTGTGATCTCAGTTGGACCTGTTGTCACTAACTCTAGAATTACAGATGCTCTGAGAGTATGATATTTATAAAGAAATGCAAGATCTCTATTGATTCTAGGCAATGGTAACCAAGGTACCGAAGTCTTTCCATTTTCTAATGGTTATCAATGTACCTGGCTCTTTTCCATATTCTAATCTGATTTTAGATCTTTCCCCTCTCTCAGCTATGATCATTTTGTAACCTTACATCTTTTCCATCCAATATTGATATGATTAAATAATTTCTTTTAAACTCTATGTACTTTAATGATCCTAATACCCTGTGTTTTTGATATCAGCAAAGCTGTCCTAGGAAATTGAAGTCTTTGGCAACATATAAAAACATCAAGAAACCCTCGTTGTACTAAGTGCATGAAGAATGTGTGTAAATTGAAACTTCTTTCGTCCTGTCGTTCAATTTGAATCTCTCCCTCTTACTAAGTAGAATGCTTACAAACAAACTACCGCTCTCTGTCTGTGTGTGTGTGTCTTTATTCCTTGTTCTCTTTTCCTTCATGTTTTCCATTGCTCTTTTCATTTTTTTGTGTCTTGTGCATAATTTGCGTATTAAATTACAAAAGGCGTTTATTAGCCTTTTTATGACTGTCATTTGACTTTACTGTCATCTTTTGTCAGGCTTTATTTCATCTCTTTTGGTTTACTTTATTGTTTTTTTCTTTTATGTGTGCTCAATTTTGTGGTATCTTTTTTTTTTTTAAACGCAAAACAACACTTAAGGCAGCAAATAAACAAACAAACCAAAAAACAACCAAATAAAGAATAAGAAGAAAAAAAACAAGGAAGGAGGAAGATTGGAAGAAATAAGGCAAAGTGTCATGCTTAATCTTAGTGTAAATGCAATTTTTGTGCTTGATCCTGCTGGGTCCTTTCTTTGTATATGTGTAGCTATGTGCTGATTACAAGTGAAAATCATATCATTTAATGCTTTTGCAACTATAATTTGACAGCTTACTTAGCTGAACAAAGGCAACCATAACCCACATCTAGTAAGTTTGCTCGGTCAGTAAAGAAAGTGACAGTTTTCATGACCGAGGAGACCAAAGCCAATAATAATAGAAATGGAAGAAGATCAGTTAAATCGAATTTTGTTTAAGATAACGAACCTCCAGTGCATCTTTGGAGATGTGGACCCTCCTGCTTTGGGGTTAAATCCCAAGCAGATGTGGTACAAAGTCCTATGCACCACACAACACAAAAAACTTTTATTAAAAACTGTCAACGAGTTCAAAATTTTTGCTTAGATGAAAAATAAAACCCCAAAAGAAAATTAAGGAAAAGCTTTGGTGCATGTTGAATGGTAAGGACTACGAAGCGAGGTGGTGGTAGTCAAGGGCAGAGAGCACGCTTCACATCATATGACATATTGCTGCTGTACCTTGTGCGCATACATAATAAAAATGCTTCATTGCAGCAGCAGTAGCTTCAGGCTATATGAGTGTGAAAAATGAAAGCCACGCGCTGTAGAGAAGTATAGAAAGGGAGTTAGAAACGAAGGGGACTAAGGAAGGGGAATAGAAAGCATGAATATTGCGTTCAAAGTAAAATGTCATTGTGGCTTCATTAAAAATTCTTTGCGTTTATTTTATGCTTTCTCCTTTCTTTGCTCTTCTCTATCTTTACTTTCTTGAGCTTTTTGTGTTGCTACTTTCATCATCCCGTGTCTCCTGTATGGCATGTCCTCGCTCGTCTCAAATTTCGCGTGCGCTCTTCTTGCAGTCAAATTATTATTTCTTTCCTTTAGGTAAATTTAAACGAAAATATGTAGACAGCAAAAAAAAAAAAGAAACACAAAATGAACAACTTAATAGGGTAAAGATGAGTCGCAATATTTCCTTTTTTGTTTTTTCTTGTTCCTATCTTTTTCCTTTTTTTATGTATGAGAATGTGTGCTTGCAAACGTGTGTCCTTAGTATGTGAATGTGTGCATATACTAGTAGTGTGTATGGCGTTGATAAACATATTTACACTTTGTACGTACATAAAAATGTTGAAGCAAATTTTCACCTGTTTTTTTGGGGACTGAAATTTTCTTTTCTTTTTGTTTTACTAACATTGACATTTCGTACTTTCTTTTGCACCAATTTTTATATGCCCTACAATAAACAAAATTAAGGATCTAGTAAGTTTTCCCAATGAACAAAAGTTCGCATCATTCGTAAGGAAATATATTTAAGTAAACAGTGGATATGATCTCAATCTGAGATCCACCGATCCGCGCTTTAATCTTTTTGAAACACAGTAATATTCAGATAATTATAAGTAGTTTTTGAGTGCTTTCCTTGAATTTTGACTTCTATAACTTCCCTGATCTGCATTAATTCGTTAATCAATCCCCTCCATATGATTTGAAATTAAATTCGTAAAGAATAGGATATATGAAAACCAGGTTCGTCCACTAAATCACCCCCACTACTAAGTTGTTTGCTTTCGTCTCCTTCTATGATGATTTTTGCTTACTTAGCAGCTGCTGCTGTTGCTTTTTTTCTTTATTTTTGCTGAAATGCGTTTGGATTTTGAATTTTGAATTAGAATTCTGTCTGTACATCGTTGATTTTTGTGTGTGTGCTCTTTTCTTTTTGTTTTCCTATTCACTTTAAGCAATTGAAAGTTAGGCTGGCTTTCAGTTTAACAAAACGGACTATCATCACATCACAGGGAAAGAAAGAAAGGCAGCTGCTTACTTTGTATGATGTTAGAAGTCAACGCACGTCTATGCTGCCGCACCTTTGATGTACACTTTTCAGTCATGTCAGAATATAAAAGGCATCCACCAAGCAACACAACCAACCAACCAAATCAACTTACCAACTAAGTCAAAAGCAACAAACCTGAAACTGAAGGTCTGTTAGTCCGTCTCTCTCTGTATGTCTGCCTAAACACCTTCAAAAGGTTTAAAAGAGAGAAAAAACCTTTACTACTATGAAATTAACTTTATTCCAAACTAAAATGTCTATGCCAATAGCAAGCAAAAATATTCACGTTCTTTTTGAAATAAGAAAGCAAAAACTCAAAAAAAAGGTCAAAATTTAAAAATTCCTTTCTCCCTTTTTGCAATACATACTACATATTTCTTTCATTCTCAAATTGATCAAGGAACGAACAGCTGTTCAAGCAATTTAATGCCAAATTTTGTAATATTAATAGAAAGTTTGTCAAATATACCTTTCCGTATATACTTAGGGGAGATGATGGTGATGAGCACAGACTCCAAAGTTGTGTGTTTTATATTCACACAATTGAACATCTTTTGACAATTAAATGTCGTCTGCAAACAATTAAAAAGCACTTAACATTCCTTAAACTATTGTAAAAGTAGCAGCATTAACAGAAAATGAACTTATGTACTTTATATTGTATATTGCCACATCAACAATAAGAATTGAAAGATGGAGGAAATAAGGTGGATGGAGAAATGGATTTGGATGGCATAGATGAACCCTTTTTGTCGACACTTCGAACAATTAATTTTGGCCTCCAGAAAGGCAATAACAGCAGCCATGGAACAATAAAGAAAAGAAAAGAAAAGAAAAAAGGAAACAACAAAACAAATAATGATAAATTGCGTTTCAAATGGTTAAAGGCGTTTAAGGGTAATCAGAATAAAAATTTAAAAAAATATATATATTTATTTGTATGTAGAAATAAACTTCGGTTTTAATGAACTCTAGATACCTTTCCACATGGAAATTAAAATATAAGAATGAATTTGAATAATCTTATCTTAAGGTCCTGTAGTCATAGCTTCCAATGAGCTTTTTATACTATATAGTCTATAAACTGTTAATAAATACATAAATAAATAAATAATATATATGAATAATCTATCTATTCATTTATAAAAGTATTATTGGGATGCAATTGTTAGAATATTATTGAAATCTTGGTTCTACAAAATTATCTCAGGCTGAAGAAATAAAGTAGTTTCCCACATATAATCCATAAAATTTACGTTAAGTTAGTATAATCGGTACAAGGCTACTGTCAAATATCTATTCGGAAATCTAAATCTAAGTTTTTCATACAGCACTTCTTGATTCCACTCTTATTTTATATGTGATCTAACCTGATCGATTCAATTTTAAAGATTTGTTTGGGTGAATTGTAATTTTATTTTATTTTATGAGTGTCACACAGATGACCATGCCTAAGGTTTCTATCAGAGAAACTTCGACCAAAGCTTGTATCATCTGAGACCTCCGAAACTTCCTCTAAGTCATTCCAAACAACACCACAAAGTAATCAACACCATTGAATGTGTGAAAGGTATTTAGAACAGAGAAAAGGCGTCAAGAAAATTTGAAAATAAAACAACAACAAAAACAAAATGAAATGAAATTCGAACGCACACAAGAATTTAAATAATTTATTTTGTTTATTGTAAAAAAAGGGTTAACAAAGCATTCAAGGACAAAAATCGCAACAACTCAATATGAAATTTAAATCTTCCATGCCCACCACATCCATTTAAAATCCTAATAACCAATCCAAGTTTCACAAATTTCCCTCCAAAAGACCAAAAAAGTTTTAGAACAAAAATATTTTCTATTTTTTTTTTATTTTATATATTTTGGTTAATTATTTTAGGTTCAATTGATTAATATCCTTACATCAATATTATGTTTTTGATGTTTGAGTTTTATTACAAGGACTAAAAAGGAGATGAGAATATTTGCTTCCCTTCTCTTTAATTTTTTTTTTTTTTATTTTTATCCTTTTATCATTTTACTTTTGGTCAAATGAGTTTTGTCCAGTTCAGTTCTACTTTACTATGGTAAGTACAAATTGAAAAAGGCACTAATTGCTCACAGAAATTTAATTAAGAAAACTTTTGGTGGAATTAATTGAAAATTAACATGCATAAAGTATCCGAAAAAAGAAATTCATACAAAGAAAATATGTTAATGAATTTAAATTTCTTTTTCATTTTGTACTCGTATTTGCAGCTCCTTTGGTTTTTTGATGGAAGTTGAAACAACACCAACACCTAAGAGTGCCAAATGAATGTCAAAATCAGTAGATTGAAAAGTTAATGATTCAAAAGATGTTCAAAGTAGTAGTTAAATTTGCAGTGATTAATGGATAAAACTATGTAATTAAAACATGCCATGTATTTAGCACCAGTTTGGTTCGTTTTGGTTTTTATTTTTGTGAACTGCGTACAGAAAACATTCAATTACCCTTTGGCCTTGTTGACCTTTTGATATTTTGGTATTTGGTATTTTTTTTTGTAATTTCTTTTCTTGTTTTTCTATTTGAAGCTATAACAGCTTTACATCATTAATTACCGGAAAAACCAATAAAAGTGTTACTGGCAGAATTTGGTCGAAAATATTTCGCTTGTTAACTGCTCAACTCAAATAAGTTGTCATCATTAGTTACAGCAAAACAAGCTGTACAACCACAATAACAACATTACATAGACACAATATGTGAAAAGAAAAAAAAACATGTATTTATATATGTACTATATAAATGTAATTGTGAAATAAGTTACAATGACCAAAAGAAGAAGAAATTTATTGTAGATGTAGAAGGAAACATAAGAAGCTTAGGACAAATTGCCAACAATTGATGAATGTCCAGTAATGAAGCAAAAAGAACTCCTCTTGTTAACCAACTCAGTCGTCAGTTCACTTTGACTTTGGCCACCACCATGACCATCACCAGCAGCAGAAGTAACTAGAAAGCAATCTGTCGAAGACTTCAATATGCCTACAACTTGCACCTTGAGATACAATACTTCATGTGTATTTGTGTGTATCTACTGATTTTAGGTCTTTAGTTTATAGGCCTTTTAAGCACACATACTCATACAACATCCATCCAAATAAGAAATGACCAAATGAATTGAAAAAAAAGGATCACACAAAAACTCAACTGAACTGAAATGAAACGAAGAAATGAAATGAATCCAATCTTTACAGCAAGCCAAGGAAGCCATTAATCATTATCATATAAACATCAATGGCTATTTAGAGCATAAAACTTTGGCGGCCAGCAGCAGCCAGCAACGTCATTCCCTCATTCACTCATTTGTTCATTCATTGATTCATTCAGTTAGTTAGTCATTCAGTCATTGAGTCAGTTAGGCAGCAGTTTGCCTGCTTTTCCTTATATTTTGCTTTGCTTTATTGATTGGCTATTGAAAGGAGAAACAAACAAAAAAAAACAGGAGACGACACACGCTATAAGCAAGGAGCAGGACCAAGATTTGGGGTCGAAAAAGAAAACTAATGAAATGAAATTTTCCGTAAATAAAATATGTATAAAAAAAAATAGAAAAGAAAAACCCAATTGAAGAAGAAGACCATGATGATGATGACGATGATGATGTGATGAAGCAAAAGAAACGAAAATTTTATTTATAACTACAGTTTTCTTTTTTGCACTTCCGCTACTTGAGTTTTTCAGTATTTCTTTCAAACGCATTTATTTTTTTTCTATTTCCTTAAGAGAAAAAAAAAACTTTCAAAGGTCTTCGCTTTTCTTTCTATTATTCTTACTACAGCTGATATAAGTAGCAACATGTAGTAGAAGTAGTAAAGTAAGTAAAATAACTCAATTCAATGCATTAAGCGCAGAACATTATTTTGTTAGATAAAAAATAATACAAAAAATACGAAAAAATAAAATAAAAATAAAATATTAAATGGAATGAAATAAATTGAAATGAAATAAAAAAAAAAAGAAACACAAAATTCACATTGAGTGAAAAGCAACTAAAATACATTTTTCAAAAAATTAAATGAAGTAAGAGTAAAGAGCAAAAGGAAAATCTTCAACGGAAATAAGTGGCCAAATGTAATGAAATCATGAAATGGGACACAACAGAGAACAGGACAACAAAAAGAAATTTGAGCGCACATAAAAAAGGAATAAAATAAAATTTGCCCAAATTACGTGTAATCAATTTGTCATAATAACTTCGAACCGTAAAGAAAATATACTACTGCTCATATATCTTGGTGTGTGTCTTGTGCCAAGGACATGAAAAATACCTAAATATTTATCGAAATATATACTATACTTAGACACACATATACATATATGTAAGTGAAACATCAATTCATTTAGTAAAAGCACAAATTAAGACAATTTGTTCGATCTTTCACAGTTTATTTCTTTTTTTTGTTGTTGTATTTCCTTCCTATATTTATTACTTTATTTATATTCTATATATCTTTATATTTTGCTATAATTTACTATATAAATAAAATCACTTTAAGTGGACACATGTGTATGTATGACGTCAACAAATTTTAGGTCAGTCTTTAGCTACTACTAACAAAAATGAACAAATGAAGAGGGTACTTTGATTTATATTTATATTTAAGTTGTCAAACTAAGGAAAGACTAAAACCTAACTTAATCAAACCGAATTGTCAAACAGAAAAATACTCGTATAAGAGAGAATACATATTTAATATGAAGAAGATATATCAATTTACGTATATAGACTTCTTTATATGGTATACGAGTGTAATTGAAAAAGTGATTCATCATAAATATTAAGATACCAGGCAGGTAGAAGGGTATATTATTGGTGATCACTCAAACCTAAGGGCTCAGTTTTATCAACTTAACGAAGATTATGGATGTGTAGTGATCATTTTCTGTTAATACCTATTTTTTTTATATTATGAAGTCACCCATTGCAGAAATACAATAATTTTTTTATCTAAACCAGAAACAAATCAATGAAGATCTAAAAAATCTTAAAATTCGAACCCCATATAATAATAAATATTAATTATAACGATTGTCTGTCATTATTCAATTTAGCTGAAAGTTAACAAAACACAAATAGCATAAGCAGGTACAAAATGCTCAATTTATATTTGCCAAATTCCTTCATTCCATCCTACTACAATATATTTAAATCCAAAGTATTAATTAACTCTTTAGAATTCTTTGGAAGATCATTAAATAGTCGATCTTTTACTTGTTCACAAGTTGACCTTCACATAATACAATATTTTTAATTAAATGTTTTTTGATATTGAAACTTTTTGATTAAACCTCGTGCAACGAAAATTATTAGGCACTGATTACACTAAATAAATTTGCTAATATTTGTGCTTAACATTCAAGGTTTTTGGTAGATATTTCTTCTCTTCACCTCTCTTGTCGTGTTTTGCATTAAGAATCGAACTAAGGTTAATACAATAAATAAATTCTTTACGGTGTTGATGGGTCGTTCTATATATACCTTCTTTGGTTTTCTCTGTAAACAAAGTCCTTTTGTCTCTTATTATCTTATTGGTTTTTATTATAGTACGATTTGTTGTCATGGCACCAAAATGTCTCGACTTGAAGAATATACTAAAACTGAGAGCGTCTCTTTAAATTTTGTATGACTAAGTAAGTAAGTAAAATTAGAAGGAAAGCGAAACAAAAATATTAAATTTAAAAATTACAATAATTATTCAAATATTTAATCTTAAATTAAAATTTTAATTATGAATCTTCTTCAATAAAATTCATCAAAATTTGAACAAATTATTGCTGCAATACAGAAAATGGAAAGAAGGCCTTTATTCAAATCAGTTAACCTTCATTTGAAAAATATGTTGTTGTTTTTTTTGTATTATTAATTTATATCTAAATATGATAAATGAAATATTTGCTTCATTTTTTATTATTATAAGAAAAAACAACACATCATTTTTATCAATTTGACTTTTTTGTTGAACTTTACTTTACTATCAATAATACATAAATACATGTTGTTATATTGTTTCCTTTCGTTGTTTTTGTTTGTTGTTTTTTTTTTTTCATTCCAATTCACTTAAAGTCTTTAGCTATGAATCATTTTAGCATTTTATTTTTATTATTGATAAAGTCGAAGCAGATACATTCACAATACAATATAGTAGACGCACCCGCGGAAGTCTGAAGATTGTAAGCAATCCAGAAAAAAAAAACCCAAACCCAAACCAAACTAACTTCCAACCACCAGAAAGAGCAACTGAATCAGTAGCTGCATTGGTAGGCAGGAGTAGCAGGCATGATAATAATAATTTGTACATAATAATAACTCTTCAGAAAGCCATAAGCAAAATTTTTATATTGCCTTAGTCTGTTGTCCTCGGTCGTCTTTGTGACATTTTCTTTATTATTATCATCATTTACAATTGCAATAATGCCAAAGATACAATTTATAGTTAATACCCCCAACGGCAGTCGACAGCCATCAATCATACTAAGGCAGCCTATGTCTGGCATTACTTTACTTAATTTGGTGTTTTTGTTTTTGAGGGTTTTACTATATGTATACCGTTGCTTGTCTAATTCAATTCGAATTCAATTCAATTAAGTTGTTTTGGATCTTCGATTTTTTTTTTCCATTTCTACACCATACAACATCATTTTGTTATGAAACATGGAAGTAAGCACATACAATATTTCAAAAATTTATAAGTAAGTCTAGACCCAAGTTGATAAATGACTTATTCATTTATTATTTATATATTTATGTTTTTCTTTTATCTGCAATTTTTTTTAATTTTATTATTATTTCTTTTTTTATTTTTAAATCCATCATCGCTTTAAGTTAAACAATGAGAAAAAAAATCTGTTCAAAAATTAACCACATTTTTCAATTACAAAATGTCGTGGTGTTTTGTACGAGTATAATAAAAATAAAATTCTCTGATGTCTTGAGTTTGACATATTGACAGGAAAATACAATACATTATTTTTTTTTGTCGTTTTGTGTTAAAAAGGACTTTAATCTATAGAATGTAGATTACATGACATGAGTATGTTTATGAAGATTGCACAGATTTTTGTCAATACATAACTTAGGCTTCGTTTATAATTTCTAGATTAAATATTCCAGCAAAATAACTTAACTCTTGTTATCAGTGGCGTAGCGTATGGGTTTCCCCATATTTTATTTTGAGCTTGGATTGTTTATGACTGTTATTCAGTGAGAATTATTTCTATCATATGATATAAAGAATAGTGTATTATAACACCTGCAGATTACAGTACGGATAAGTTCGTTCAGGGAAGTCCTTCAATGATGCTTTAACAATTCAAAGAAAGTTTCATTGAAGGATCGGCAGTCGTCCAATTCACTTTAACTTAATCGTATATAGGATGCGCTTTCCAAACTGTGATTTTTGTGCTTATAAATAAGTATGTATAGTGATTGGGCGCGTTCATCAAGACCAATCGCTGATTTTTTCAGATAGATTCTTGCTTAAAAGTTGTAGAATCTATAACGCTACGCCACTGATTGTTACTACGAGTATCTAATCTGTTTATCTATAGACAATCTTTATAACTATCTTTCAAAGTATTTATACAACAGGCTTCTTCAAGTAAATTACCTAATTCAAAACAACAACTATATGTACTTGGTGTACTTCTCAGAAATAAAAGTGTCTAAATGAAAAAATGGATAAATCTGACTTATAGCCGAGTTAGGCAGAGCTATGATTCGAATCACTTATGATGCGACCAATGATTCGCATCACAATTGCCAACAACAACAGGGAAAACTACGAAATTGAGGTGTTGTGGTTGTAGAAGTGATTCGAATGAAAGATTGATACGCTTTGATTCGGTTGATTCGAAAAGTCACTCCCAGCAGTGTTGGGAAATTTTTCAATATAAGTTGTCAGATGTCTTCTTTTTCTTTTTTTTTTTGTGCGCCACACAGAATCAAAATAAAAAGCAGCTGTTCATGATACGAAATGGCGTGTCTAAAAACCAAAGTGTATCATCGTGATTCAGTCCAATCTAACTCGGCTATTATATCCATAAGGATTACAAGCATCAAAATCATGAATTTTCTCTAATTTCAATATATTTAATATAATAGTTCTGCCAAATAATTAGCTATTGTTCCAAAGCTATGACCTTAACGAACGGACATACATTTGAAGCAGTTCTTTTAGTCATGTGGATAACGACTGTGCTTATATGAATTCCCAAAAGGATATGTCAAAGGTTCTTTAATAAGTAAATACAAAATGTTTATCAATATTTCTATAGTAATCAGAAACTTAATAAATTTAATAAAAAGTATCCCTTATACTACTTAGAATATCCATAAATGCATGAGAGAATTATGTTTATGTACTTAGACATTCTGAAATCTGACACATAAAGACAATCCCATATTTTTCATAACGAATCCATTGACATTGGACTTAAAATTAATTGAGCAGAGCTTTAAACATAACAAACCTACCCATTATGATGGGTTTCATGGTTTTAAAACATAATAAATATAAAATTCCAAATTCAAGGGTGTGTAAATTGACTTTGAAAGCGACTTAAGATCATCAGTGTGAAATACAACACGCAGTAGCATTTTAAAGAATATACATATATGCACACATACATATCTAAAATAAATACTTAATGCAACAACGAATGATGACAAAATGTTGGGAATGTTGAATGACCCTTCCCCCTACGCATGTAATGAAACAATATCATAAAAGATATGATGAAGCACATTTGATTGAAATAACGATGTGGAGGAGGACGAAGGGAATGACACCATACCAACAACCACTGTTTCAAAATGCATTTAAGTTATTTGTTCATAGTAGATACCAATGAGTGTTAGTCAATATGAATTAGGAATATATTGAAAATTCCCATGTTGTTGCAATAAGCAAATGGAATTCGTTTGTGATGTTGAAAGAACATTGAAAATGAATGGCGAGCCTTAGAAAAATAAAACAAAATTTTGTAAAAAAAAAAAGAAAAAAAAACATATTCTGTGTACACATTTGTTTATTGTACAAAAGTTGGGATATGACATTCAAATGTGCCAAGACTCTATTTGATTTTGTGCTTAACATATGGTAAAGAAATCGATTCAACAACAACAACACAGATACCAGTACCAACAGACAACAAGCGAACGCAACTCATAAGTTTTGTGTTAAATTGGGTGTGAGAAAAAAAATTTATGTGGAAAAAACTTAAGAATGATACAAATTGATTTAAAAGCGTTTTTATATACAATACTCTTTTTTGGGTGCGTTTTCAAAGAAACAAATGTAAATGCAAAATGAAGCAGTTGAATCAGCCAGCTAATAATCAGCATTAAGTGTGAGTCACAAAGTTATTGACTCTGACCAAAACACATCATTTCTTTCTTTGTTTAAAGTCAAACTAAAGATAAAGTAAATAAAACAAGGTTGCTCCACTAAAATTTGCTTGTTTTATTCACTCAAACAGTCATTTCAATGCTTTCATGTCAATGAATTGATTTACCCAACTAACTGACTGACTGTTCGGACCTGACCTGTCCTCTGACCCAACCATTAAAAAAAGCAAATCATGTGACACGCACTTCTAACACTTTGAAGCACAAGGAGTGTATCAACACATAACAACAAACATCAACATCAATACAATAAAAAAAATAAGGAAAATCGGGAAAAAGGAAACAACAATAACAGTGCTCAATGTGAAATACACTCAATGGATAAAAGATACTACGCCCATACTATCAAAAAGCAACAACTATGAACAATTGCAAGTACACTAACTACAACAAAAATCAACAAAGAAGAATGAATGTCATTCAAAGCTACAAAGAAAGCAACAAAAAACAATCATATCAGCTTAAATGGCGCCCCAAAAAGAAAACGAAAAAACCCTCACACACAAAAAGTATCTGCTAGCTAGATAAACTAAGGCAGCCCTTTCACTCAAAGCGCGCAATTTCGGGAAAAGAAAATACAATAAAAAATAGAACACAAAACAAGAGGAAAATGTTCGTAAAGCGAGAAGAAAACACGCTTATCGTAACTTGAAGGAATTAGCTTAGGCTTGGGCATGGGATTTGCCCAAACAGATACACAAACAACAACCGAAAAAACATGCAATATCGCTTAAAGGGTTTCTTACAATCTCTTTCTTTTTCCTCCTCCTCCAGCTACTCTTAATACTTGTCATGATACTGCTGGTATGAGAGTGACACATTCAGAATGTATGGACGGGGGCGGCGGCTGACTATAGTAGTCAAAGTACGATATGTGTAGATAGATACAAAGCCACCAATGCCAATGCCGCCGCCTTAGACATACCATAAAGAAAAAACCGAAGTGAACCTTTCTAATGTATTGAAGTAAAGTGTAGGATAATATTGTGTATGTCTGTTATCACTTATCAGACATCATGCAGACGGAAGCAGTAAGTCGACTTCGTCTATATCTTTTTCTTTTTTCTTTCTTTTCTTTGTCCTTTAATTTTTGCTGACTTTCTTTTTTTTTCTCAATATCTTTAGTGTCTAAGGTTGTGTATGGCATAGGACTATGAACAAAGAGAAAGTAAACAGACATCACCACTCAATGGGCGGCTGTTTAAGTCGACATTTGGTCTAAATGTCAAATGGGAATGGCATATTATGTAATTTATGTTTTCAGCTTAACTCTGTCTGTTGTCTTTCAACTATTTTAACATTGAATGAGACCTCCATACATCCATGTACATATCTCTCCTACTAAGTTTGGTGTTAAACAAAATAAAACCCCTTAAAATAAATCTCCAAATGACATATGGTCAAATGAATGAGTGCGACTCCTCTAACACAACCTAACCAAATACAATCCCAAATTGTAGAAAAGTCCTGTGAAGCAATAAAAAAGATATTACCTAAAATATATGTGATGTTGATTATCCACAAAAAGTGACAAATCAACAAACCAAATCAGATATACAACAATAAAAAATACAAAAAAAAAAGGCTTACTAGTAGTTTTATCCTTTCATTGGTAGATTCTTTTATATGGTATTGTACTATATTGTTTGGTTGCCGCCTTCAAGGATATAAATCAATTAATCAAATTCCTTAATAGGCAAAAAAGCAAAACAGAAATAAAACAATAACAATTTATATTACTCAAGTCTGATGACAAATCTTAACGAATCAATTGCCACGTACATGCTTACACACACAAAGAATGAGAGAGAGATAGGAAGTACAAAAGTATCTAAATACTGGTGCAATTATAACGACGACAATTTGAATTGAGTTTTAACGAAGCATAACATCAAACAAAGTGCGTTAACTTTATTGCCATTTTTAATTGTAAGTGCAACATTGTCAACAGCATGCTACAATAAACATTGACAACATATTTAAGATTGAGTTACAACAATCAGATAACCTCAGACACTCACTCAACTCACCCAGTCAGTTAGGCAGGCAGGCAGTCATTCAGTCATATGAAATAGTCTGCTGGCAGTTCGTCAACCATTCTGTTGAAGTCGTTATATGCCCGAGGCTGACACACTTCCGAATGTGCTATGGTAACAAAATAACAGAACAACCAAAGAAAGTATATAGTGTAAAAATGGACTTAACTCTCATCTCATCACAACTCAATTCAACGGATCTGAACTCATCCCATCTCAACTAGAGTGTAACACAATAAAAAAGGCACACAGAAGGAGCGACATTAAAACATCCCCCATGGCAAACGACGACTATGACGACTACAACACGACCAAAGCACACGTCCGGGCATTCATATATTGTAGTATATAAATTCATAAATATACTTACTATGTATAAACAAATGTATATAGTATATATATACATACCATTCCTTTGTGGAAATATATGTATTGTATGTTGTGTAGAACAAATTAAACAAACGGCAAGTGTGCAAAATTTTAAAATTTCTTTTTGTGCTTTTGCTCCTTTTGGTAAATTTTCACATTATTTGACATTTGTTTTGGTTTGTGTGTGTGAGCCCTCATTGTGTGTGAGTGTGGGTGTGAGTGTATGTGGGGTTGCTCTTTATAAAATTGAAAGCATATACGCCGCCGCCGCTGTGCCTACTGCAACACTCAACTCAAACTCAGTAATTTATTTCGTTTCATTTCACTTTATTTTGTTATTCTATTTTTCATATTGCGGGTTGCGGGGGTGGTTGGAAATGTATTTCCCCTTTTTCCATTTTGCACATGGGCAAACATTTAATTTTTTGGACCATTTATGTTTACTCGAATGAATTGAACACACATCTGACTCACTCACTCACTCACTCACACAGATATACTTATACGCATATCTAAATATCAAAAAAATTTACATAAAAATATATATAAAATACAATAAATAAATATGTATTTATGTAAATGTTTCTTCTAGAAGTAGTTTTCCTTTTGTATTAGATACATATGAGTATACTTTGTATCTTTATGTCATTTTTGCCATTTCTGTTAACAGTTAAATGCCTACTACAATATATTGTAATACAAAATACAATATCAACTTAAGCCATTTACTATTGTTTCTTATTCTGTAAACATAATGTAAGGATTATGTATATACAAAGATATTACAACAACAATAACAACAACAGCAACTTTCTATCCATCTCATTTTAAACTTAGCCTTGGGACTTTATTTGCCAAACATTTAATAAACAACTTATTTAATTGTTTTACCCTTACATTCAACTGACACGTGGCCTTCATTCTCCTCATCTGCCTTCATCTACATCCATTGAAATATCTATCTATCTATCCATCCATTTATTGAGTGCCAATTTATGGTAGAACAACAATATTTCCATTAAATTTTTCTCCTTTTATAGAAAATTAATTAATTTTCTTCTTTGTACAAGAAAAACAAATAAATATTGGCAAAAGTAAAATAAATCAATCAATATATTTTCTTTATTTTTTTGCAAAAATTTTATGTTCAAAAATGTATTGGCATATGTATAATATATTTTTATAACCAATGAAAAGCAATCAAAAATCTGGTCAAAAGATAATGAAAAACTTTGGTCTACCATACATGGTAGTAGAAAAACCTGAAATGTGTGTAGGAAAATATAATTTACCTACTATAATATGAAGAATAATTTCTTCTCTTCCTTAAAGAAGAATAAACTTAAATTAATTGTATATAACATATCCACTCATTATTAAAGGATTCTAGATTCTATTCTGTGTATAAGAGCAGACACATAGATCTTTTAGTATTGTAGTAACAAAGTTAAGTCAGACATTTTGCCGTCATCATTAACATCATAGTCATCATCATTCTTTGTATAATATGTAAAGAAAGCCAACTAAGCGTAATCAAGCCTTATATCCATCTAAAGTGGAAGGCAAAACTTCTGACTATATCAGTACTCATATACACACACATCATATAGATACTACTAAATGTATTCTTTTCAATTGAAGGGGAGAATAGACTACACAAAAAAGGATACCAACTTGATGTATGACTCTAATAAATACAAATTTATCAGTGCGCAACCGAAGCATACGTAATCGTGCAACCAATTAGGAATGGACATAATTCAAAGTTAAAGCAAAATGTTAAACAAATTTCACAAAAATACAACTGAATATGTATGAAGTACACAATATCATCATCATCATATACAGTATCTTTTATCTAATAGCCAAAGTAGTACAACAGTTGTATGTGTTATCCAATTTTTTCGTATTTTTATCTGTTATACACGTACTTATTACAATACAATACAATTTACCTTATACTAAAAATATATTTTACTCATTCTTAAGCATGATTAAAGACAAAGGTCGGAAATTAATCAAGATTAACGCGCACACAAAGAGAGAGAGAAGCACTGGATTTAAGATCATTAATATGGGGAATGTGGTGTGCTCTAGGCAGGTGGTAATTAGGGTATGCAATAAAGAAGGATATGAGGATAAATATATCTTATGAATATAGAAAAATCAACTTAATTATAATGAGATACCAAATTCTTATTGTATGTATTGTATTACCATTGTATAATAGCAAGCAATGAGAAACAACAAAGCACAGCTGCCCAATGTTTATATAGAAAAGAATATGTAATTTCATGTGTATGTTTGGTGGGTGGGTGTCATGTGTCGCTGCTAATATTTATGTCTCCGAAACGTTTATCATTGTCACTGATTATTATAATTATTAAAATATCACAGATTTTTAACAGATGTAAAAGGAAGGAAATACTATATAATTTAAGATACTACTTCATACACAACTACCAGACATGTAATAAAGAGTCAGAGAGCAAAAGAATAATAAACAGGAATTCAAACTTGGCATTCTTAATGAGCTAGTAAGTAACTTAATAATGAACTGAATTTAGTCTTCAACAAAGTTAAATGTGGCATGCGATACACACAGCTATCAAATGTTTCAATGTGTTTGAGTACATTTACATTTCTATAACTTTTCTTTTCTTTTTTCACGTTCTCTATGAACTGGCAGTTATACTGGTAAATATTTCGTATGTAGAGTTACAGACCAACCAACCAACCAAACCAGTCAAAGTATCTGTCGCCTTTTGGGTTCAAAGGCACGCGCGTGCTTTCGTCGTTTCGACGTTAGCGCATTCTCTTTCAATTGCCTTCAAACCAAATACACTTCCAGACAAACAGATAGATAAATAGATAGATATGTACATATAGAAAGGGACATAAGGACATGCTGCTCACGCTCATATACCATATATGACCGCCCATTCTGCCTCCACCTTCAGTGTTATGTTTGATGATTAATTGCAGCCAAGATGATAAATGATTGAGGGTAATAGCAAAGGTCTGGTGAATAGTGAATAACGAATAGTAGTGAGAATGTTTTAGTCTCTGTGTGTGAGTGTGTGTGTGTGTCAAGAATATGATATGCCATACAGTAAAAGATTCTAATGCAAACTACTTTATGTACTACTATATACATATGTATGCAAGGATTTTATATTGTTACTTTATGTAGCATACGTGCCACCTTCATGGTTGCCACAATCCACACTCCATGCACTGCACTGACTATTATAGATACTCTTAGTACAATTCGCAACGTTTTGTTGTCATTCCATGAACGCGCATACTATTTTCAGCAATTGCACGTATTTGGGATTTTTTTGTGCTGCCGTTTGCTATTTTCACTCTAAGTATGTTTTTGCATGAATATACTTACAATATTATATACCTTTATATACATATATAGATATCATAGATACTTTACAAGTAAGTTTTTCCTTACATTTTCTCTACTTTCTTTCGTTTTTCTTTTTATTTTTCTTCGAATTCTTCTTTTTTATTCGCTTAACGTGTTAGTGAATGAAGGCAATAGATCTGTGATGCATATTTGTGGTGTTCTTTTGTTTTACGTGTTTTTTCATATCTTTTCTTTTTTATTTTTCTGCTGATTATGTTTGTCTGTGAGCGTGATTATTTTACTGAGCATTACTAACAAGATAGTAGTTTGTCATTATTTTTAAAAGATAATTTTCTTCACTATATATAACTTTAATATGAATAAGATGGCACAATATGTTATACCACATTTGAAAGTCTTTTAAAGATACATGGTAATGGTTTCTTTAATATAGTAAATTACACTTAATATTGTTCTATGCATATTCACAATGTTGGGAGATTGTGACAGATTGTTTTTATTATTTCTCTCGCTAACAAATCCGACGGCGAGGGGATGCTTTACCCGCCAAAAAGTTGTTCCCTTAGTAAAAATATATGGTCCCATTACAAAGTAAGGCCAGAAACGCTTTTTTTAAACGACATTATGGAGATATTCTGAATCCAAAGCTTGAAGACATTATTCAGTCAGATGGCGACCTAAAGCATGCAGCGCGTGAAACCCACACATCAAGTGTTGGAGTGGCCGGCTTAAAACGCAGACTTCCGAGCGAAAATCTGGGGTCATTGGAGAATCAAATAGAGCATCCACCGTGGAATATTAACTTTTGGGGAGAAAACAGCATAAATGGAATAATATTGTCAGAACCCATGTTCACAAATTGGTAGAAAATATGCCTAAAAATATGTAGGTACTGATATAAAAATCTAGGGTTTTAAAACAAATTTAACAAAAAAGAAACTATAGTAATTTTAAGCGATGTGCAAAACTAAGCAAATACAGGTAGCCCCGGTTTTTTTTTTTTTGCCACTACAATTTTTGATAAAGTGACTTTAAGAATCATTTACTTCTGATCTTAGGCATACGTGGTATTTTTTTTTTCAAAATTTTCTATTAACCCGTTTGCTTCCAACAAACCAAATTGAGCAAAAAGATCAACATTTACTCAGTTTTGCTCATTACTTTATGTCGATTTTGACCAATTTTCAATGTTTAAACGTGAATAAAAAAAATTGTGACATGATACAGCAAAACGAAAATCGTCTTTCTAATCTGTACAATACAAAGGGGCAAAAATAAAATTTTGCAGGCCTGTGTTATTAACTGAGTAGTGCACAAATCGCTCACGTGTGTTGCGTTTAAAGGGCGAATGGAATATTAAAATATGTATGAATTATTGATAAAAAATAATGAAACAAAAACCAAGTACTAACATCCAGGCGGGGGTGTAGCAAGGCGTGCCGGAAATGCTAGTATTATACTAAAATTATTTGCTTCCATCATTAGCTGTTTTCTCCCATAAAAAGTTGGCAACAATGACAAAAATTTGGTAACAATGGGCAAAAAGTTGGTAACACTAGCAAAAAAAAAAATTGGCACCACTCTCAGAAGTTTCCCAGCTCTGGCTAACTTCTGCTTAGCTATTTCTATGTAAGCTGAAAAAAAACTGAACCAAAGCAACACAGAAATTTGAAAATTTGCGTGATGTTGTAGAATTTTGAAGGTTTTTACAGAAATTTTTGGAGTGAATAGAGAGCCAATCGTCTTCGTTATGCTTTTGTCTAACTATGCTATTTAATTCATTCCATTTATAATAATCCAACCTACATAGTTCAAATTATTTCTATAAGGATGATTGATATACAGTGACCTAAAAGATTTGTTGTAATGCCCTTGTTAGATAAAGATTTCATATAGGGACCTGTAAGAATTTCTATTAATTGAAAAGATCCAGATGAGGAGTTTCTCTTTCATTCAGAATATATTTTTTCAAAAATACTTGAACTTTTCGCCTTTTCCAAATCACTTTACCCTGCAACAAGTTCCCAGTTAAGTTTTTAACACAATTATAGCCTTTGATCAGGTCATATTTAAGACTTCACCTATTCATCATTTTTGTGAAATATAAACTTTGTTTAATTAAAATGTCACCAAGAAATTATTTTACTATGCTCATGTTGTCAACAACATGAAATAGAAAACTTTCTCTTCAACTTATTTTCATCAAATCTTGCTATTTTAATTACAAATTGCATAATTATGATGCTAACGATAATAATGACAACAAACTTCTCAAATTCAATTACAGTAACTTACAATTAGTTTGGCATATTCATTCAATGCACAACTTTTTCCAAATAACACCGAAAATTAAAGCATAAATTTAATGTCATCACCATTACCATCATGATCATCATCAGTGAGTAGTTAGTAAAACAATTACAACAAAACAACAAAATCACAGTGATTAATTAATTTACATAGAATATTCTATTGTAATTATGAGAGCTGAAAGTAGAGAAATGAAAGGAGAAAACCCTAAAATTTAATAAATTCTATAATTCCGTTCACTTCCGTTTTCGGTTATTGTGTTTGTTTGTTTGTTTGTTTATTTATTTTGATTATTGTTATTGTTTTTGCTTTGGTTTTCTGCTTTTGTTTTCTGTTTTCATTGATTCATTCATTTGATTTTGTTATTTCTATATAAATTGTACGCAACCAACAGCAAACACAACCAATGCGATAGTTAAACAAATGTTTGTACATATATTTGTATATTTTATATACCCTATACCATACACAGATTTCATCTGTAAACTGGAAATGCCTACTTCTATACTAATATATAATAATAATATTTAATTTATATACATACAAACAAACACACACAGTATCTCTTCACTGAATGTATATCTCTGAAATACATTTGTATATTATACGTATCTGTGTACGTGCGTTTAAACATGTTTCCATATATTAGATTATTTTAACAATTTACGCACACATAATAGCTGCTTGTATATGTATATCTTATGAGTATGTGTCTGTATATTTGGATATGTTTAGATTAGCTGGAAAATTATGCTACTGCTGCTGCTGCTGCTGCTGCTCATATGTGGCATGTATCATATAAACAACTAACGTAGTAAAACCAAAACGAAAATATGCTTATAAAAATAAATACAAATTTCTATCATTTTTCCAGATTTTTATTGTGCATATTTGGTTTTATTTTCTTTTCGTTTTTTTTCCAATTCTTTAAAATTTCTTTTCTTCTTGTAAACTACATACAATAGTATTATATCTATGCATCTGTTTGTACATATATGATAGCGCATGTGTGTGAATATTATAATGTGCGAGTATTTATTTTATGCGCTGTGGATTGATTTCATTTTATGGTAAATTTCCATTCAGTAATTTGTATATCTTTTTTTCTTTTTTTTTTTAGTTTTGCTATATCTCTCATAATTGCATCTATATTATTATTTCTATTATTACAATATTCAACTTAAATCTGAATTTAATCCAAATTTTAAGCGGATTTGGTATTTCGTTTTTTATAATTTTGTTTTTGTTATCATAAAATTGCAAATTGAACCAGTAAACCACAGTCAGTTTCAGTTTTTTTTGTGTATTTTAAGTCATTAAAATTTTGATTCACTGAAAAATTCTATTGTACTCTTGAACATTTTTCAATGAAATGATTTAATGATTTTATAACTTCCAACACATCATAGTAACAAGTTGGGCTTTATTTTAATCACGTAATTATCAGGTGCATATGTGAATAAATGAAATCATTTCAATTACAATATATTCAAAATATTGTACAAACAACAAATAATATAATAATAATTAAACCATTTATAGAATTCTAATACTTTTTAATATAATGTACCAATTGCAAATAAGTACACAAAATTTTTAGTGAAAATTTTCTAATTCACTTATTTTCCAATGCAAAATGTTTTCATACAAAAAATTCGAATCGAAATTATTTTAATAATCAAAAACAAAACAAAAATACAAATACAAATACCAAGCATTTTTGTTTGTTCAATTCCGAATGTGTAGATCTGGGAAGTCTAAAAATTTATCAGCCTAAGGGTGAAATAGAAAACTGCAGAAACATTAAATCAATTCATGAGTTGCCTATAAAATCTGCTATGTTCAATAATTGTACGGAGTAGTAATTATTGAATCAGTAACAACAACAAAACGATCATAGGACAGTTGACAAAAGCAATCAACACACCAACAACAATTTCAATTTGCGCTTTTAAGGGCAATTAGCAGATTCGATAAAATTCAGAAGCAACGAAAAGCACGTTACCCAACTTGCGAAACAGAAGCTTAGATAATCAAACGCAAGTCAACTAGACATTCATTTTCAATAAGAAAGTCGACAAGATCGGACTCACCACTTCCTCATAAAATGAAACTCAATCTTCTGATCATTTTTACTTCGTCATATTCGTTAATGACAATAACTTCAAGATCTTTCTACTAATCTCCAGCTACCTTTCTATTCATAGTTCAGCAAGTTCTCTAGCAATTTTTAATGAACTAATGAAAAGTGTTTGGTATTAGGCTCTTTCATATCTCCAGAAGATTCTCTTTGATAATTTTGCTTTATTAGGCCTCATTACCAAAGATGACTCTTGTTCACACTTTCTATTAAAATCCAGATGCACTCTGAAGCCAAAAATACCAAATACTGCTGAAATATATTTAATGAAACTACAAATTTTGTGTTCTACTCTCGTTCATGGACTTCTGAGTATGTGTGTATGTCATCTATATAAAATTTTATTATATTAAAGTGTTAAAGGAGTAAACACACATCGATTCATTCAAAAATACAAAACAATTTCCAAAAATAATTTAATGATTTGTTTGTCGAATGGAAAAATAATTTAAAAAAAAAAACATTATAAAGGAAAATTGTATTTATATTTCAAATAATTTTGTTGAACATGAAATTTTGAAAAATTTTGCATTCATTTTCAAACAAAATTGTCATTATTTTATTTTACTTTTGTGAGAAACTTATAGATAAAATGTTATTTTGCATAAAAAACAAGATACATATATACTTTTTGTGCTTATACTATTTAAATTTATTTTTCTGTTTGTTTGACTTGAGTATTTTTCTTTTTTCTTTTTTTTTTTTTTTTGAGCATACAAATAAAAATGTTCATTGTTGATAAGCGTTAAAAATAAATGTAAATAAAATGAAAAAAAAAAAAAATAACACAAATATGCCGACGACGCAATCAGCTGTTGAAGATAAGAAGACGAACAGAGAAATATTTGTTATCAAACAAAAATGTCTATTGAAAGGAAAAAGATGAAACAAAATTAAAACAGATAATAAAACTTGCAAAAATAAAATCAACAAAACATAAGTTAAGAAGAAAAAAAAAAAATAAAATAAATGGTTGACAAGTGTAAACGAACGAACGAAAGATTATAAACTGTATCGCGCACCATTCTTGATGTTTGGAGAAATAAATAAATAAAAGGAATAAATAAATTTAGGAATAAGCTTTCTTCATAAACTTATTACTGGTATTGTTGACTCACCACGGCTTTTGAGTCAACTTAGTTTCTGTGTCCCTAGTCGTACTACTAGGAATTTTGTTCCTCTTTCTCTAGGTAGGTGCACAACTAACTTTGCCTCACATGATCCATTTCGTGTATTATGTGATAATTATAACAAAATTTACCACATCCTTTCTCCTGAGATTTCGCCCACCGCTATCAACGCTCTGGTCTTGCAACACCTACGATTCTCCATCCACCGTGACTGAATCTGGACGCACAATTTTGGATGGGGTGTCTAAAATCTGTCTCTGACCACACATGCTGTGAATAGGGGCATAGCTAGCTATTTAGCAAATAAATTTCCCCCACCGGGTCAGAGACAGATTTACATTCTTTTTGCTTAATTAGTTGTAAGGCTTTATTTTAAGTATTTTTAATGTTCTTTGTTGACAGTATTTTGTCATAATTAAATTAAAATAAATAAAAATAAATAAATAAAAAATAAAAATAATAAATAATTAAAGAAATTCAAGAAAAATACATAAATTGCGCTTGCAAAAGCAAAAATTTTGTTTAGAAAAATTTTAATAATTCACAAGTGTTAAATTTTTTGCACAAAAAAAAAAATAAATAAATAAATACATAAGCAAATACAAATATACATACGTATACACAAACAATAAAGAAATTTTTTTGTTTGTATTAATATTGTACGTGTATATTTAAAAATAGTACATACTCGTATAAATAAAACGATAAACTTAAATTGGAATCCATAAATCATTTCAAAACGATAGACATCAGGGCCCTGCCCTATTGGCTTTCTTATTAGTAAAACTACTTGATCTTATAGCATGCGAGATCTATTTTTTTGTATACTTATGTAGGTATATCTATTAACAGAGTTCATAACACTAAAATTTTAAAACTCAACAAATCATCATATGATCTGAAAGTAATGTTAAAGAAAATCTTAATATGATTAGATAAATTTAACAAATGATTTATGAATACAAACGAGTATATTGTACTATAATTTTCAACAAATTTTGTTTAAGAATTGTGAACATTCCATTAGTTATTCATTTTTAAGGTTCTTCCCAATTACATTAAAATTTTCTTAGCGAATTCCTTAAAGAAATCTTTTTTATTATCCCTTTTTATCATTGCCAGAAAGATACTTGTTTCTGAATCTAAATTTTGATCACAATCTCTCCTCTTGCACTTCATACCCTAGCAATGCTATAAATGCCTCAAAAAGAAAAAGAATAAAAAACAATGATTTCCGTTCCATTACAAAGACTGAATTTCACAGAATTGCGCACCAACTAACCCATTTACCTAGTTTTTTGTTTTATATTTCTCATATAATATTTTGCGAAGTCAACTTAAAATTATCAAGCGCAACTTTTTTGTATACTTATACGAGTATATATTTTGATATTCAATTTACAATAGTGTATAATTTAAGTGAGAAAATATTTATTTTATACTTTTTTGTGAATAGGCATTATCACTTTGAGGTTATGTTTGTGACGCAAAGAATTGTGTGTTGGAGGCCCCTTAAAGTAGTATATATTCAATTGATACGAGTAAACAAGAAGAATCAATTGGATCTAAAGTGTCCTGCTACTATACGTATCAGTTTGCAAGCTATCAATATGTGCTCCGTTGACCTCCTAGATTGGTCTGCGTACTAATCTGACCTAAACCCCACTGAGGAGATATGGTGGTATCCTAAATAGAAGTGTTTATGTGGGAATTAAAAGCAATTAGCGAGACAAAAAAGAAAATTGAAACCTATACTAATATTATAAATAGGTAATGTTTGTTTGTTTGTTAGTGGTAATCTTCGAAACTACTCATTCGATTTTAAGAATTCTTTCACCAGTTGAATTCTACGTTGTCTCTGAGTGTCATATAAATCAAACTAAGTCCGGTTAGTTTTACGATTAACTGAAATATCCGGGCCTTGTGCCTCAAAAAAAAAAACAAAGCTTTATAGTGCCACTCAAACTGTACTCACAGCTATTCTTTGTTGATAATCAAACTGTAACAGAGTGAATATAGTGATGCTATAGTGAAGCATATATGATATTTGCCATTTGTCGCTGTTGGATTAGATGTAACCCGTGCGAGGCCGGGTCGATTACGCTAGTATTGTATAAAGATATGAATTTAATCAGTATGACGTTTCTATGCAAAATAGCAGCACAGGTTTGCATTTGTAAAGCTAAAATTACACACAGAGAAAATTTACACCGAATCCAAAGTTCCTCAATTACTAGTGAGGCGAATTTACTAGTAGTCGGTTTAATCTTATTACTTTCTTTGTCTTTATATAGAACAGTTGTATATTTTGACATACCTGTTGCCATTGATCCTCAATCGATGGTTGCGATGAAAAATAGCCTGTGGTGCAAATGCGTTCCAATTCGCTAAATATATTCCCACTCGGTAGTATATCCATATTGAGATCCATGCTATGAAGTTCCAGTTTGATTATGATGTTTTTGGGATTATGTTTTAATTAAATTTAATTATTCTTTTAATTAAAAAGGATACGTGGATTTTTATCTTTACTATTATTATTATAAGTTATTTTTTAATTCATTTCAATTTTCTGTAAATTATGTTTTCATTATTATATCCATGCAATCTATTATTATGTTATATATGTATGTATAATTTTTTATGACATTTATATTTATAGCTATTTTTCCTAATTCTTTATATTTAATTTATATTTTTTGAAAGATTATTGCACTAAAATATTTATTTATTTAATTATTTTTTTTTTAACACAAAAATACACTTGCACATTTATTTTTTAAATTTTATTTTTTATTATATTTTTTAATTTAATTATTATTAATTTAATTTTTTTATTTAAATCTATAATTTATTATTTTTTTTTTTTTTTTAATATTAAACACTTGCCAATTCTTAAAAATTTTTATTATACATTTAATTTTTGTTATTTAAATTTTTTTCTTATGATTTTCTTTTGTTTAAATTTATTTATAATTGTGTGATTATTCTGAAGAGAATTTTGGTTGTTATCTGTGATTTGTTTTGTTTTGTTTTGTTTTGTTTTTGGCGCTTCGTTACTTCTGAACTTCGGCTTTTGGCTTCTGACTTTCGCTTGCGCTGCGATGCGTTTTTATTTTTCTATTTATAACTGCAAAGAAATAAAAGAGAATATTATTATTTAAATTTTTTTCATTTTACGCTTGTGAGAAAAAATACAAAATTTGCATTTCTCAAAATTCACCAAATTCATCGTAAGACAATTTTCATTTAAGCAAAACAATTAATTATACTGCCACAATTTTTCCCATATATAATTCTTTTTTCGTTTTTTCTTTTTTCGTTTGTTGTTGTAGTGTTTCATTTTCATTAACTGTTTTTTTGTTTCGGTTTTTATTTTTGATGTGTATTGCAGTGTGTTTGTGTTTGATTTTCGTAAGCTCAACACTTTTCACTACCAAAACACAACAATGTTTTAGGTCAGTAACCCCATTCGAGCCCTAAACAACGCTGATACACACACTCTTTTGTTGGTTTATAAGTGTATGGGCCTGGCCTGGCCCGTCTCTCATTCAGTCATTTTTGGCCTACGCGGCACAGCATGTTACTACTTAGTAGTACTACAATGTGCGGGGTTCTTTGCTGGTTCACTTTGCTTTGGTTATACGGCTGAGCGCATCGGTCTACTCTACTCTTAGGTCTTTTGCCATGCCATGCCCTGCCTTTCCTTGCCTATCCCATCATCATTCTCATTCTGTGTTTTGTTCAGTTTTATTTTACTATAGTTTCCTTGTAGATTTTTTTTGATTCTTTTGTTGTTCGAATTTTACTGACTGCCATAGCCACAGTCAGTTCAACTCGAATTCGCTCGCTTCTTTTGTTATTGTTTCAGTGCATTCAATACTCTACTAGTATTCTCCACCTCTCTCTCTCTCTTTCAAAGTATTCTCAATATCACTCTCTATGTCTCTCAGTTTATCTGATTCTCTGTTTTTGTGTGTGTTATTGTTTAATTTCTTGATTGTTTGTTGTTTTATTTTACTACCCTTTTTGAGCCATTTCTACTACCTGTTTTTTTATTTTGTATTTTTGTTTGGTTTTTACTGTCGTAGTACCGCTGTTCTTTTACTCTCTATGGGAGCCATTCTTCCCCCTCTCCAGGCCCCCTGTTTCATTCTTTCTTTCTTTCTCTCTGTTGTTGTTTGTTTTATCAAAAAAAAAAAAACAAAAAAAAAGAGAAATAAAAGACAAAATATTCATGTTAACTGAAAAACTATAAGCCAACGAACCAGCGAACGAACTCATTCGTTTGTTGTGGCTTAAATTAAGTACAGTTTGTTTTTTTTCGTCTTTCATTTCTGTTATTTGGTTTTGTTTTCAATTTTTTGTTGTGTTTATTTTTCGTATCTTCTTGTTGTTCTGGTGTCCCTTGTTTTTTAACCATTGTCGTCATAGTAAAAATTAGAACTTAAATGCATTGTTTTTTTTCCCCTGTTGTGTTTTAAGCTTCAAAAATAATCAAGCTAACTTTCATTAAGACAAAACTACAAAAATGTAATGAAACAAGAGAATGAAACCAAATAACAAATAAACGAATGAACAGAAAAACCAGACAAAACATTAACTTCACCGGTTCAGCGAAGATTTTATACCTTCCACCCTCACTCAATTTTTGAAAATTTTTTCATTTATTTATTGTATCGTTAAGTAGTATTGTTTGAATATCTCAAGAGATGCAACAATTTTTTTTACAGACACTCATTACTAATCAAAGTTGTATGAATCAGTTGTACTATAAAGCTTAGTTTGTTTTGATAATTCATGATTTTGATGATAACTTTATTAGATTTTAAGCCTTTAAAGTAAATTTTGCATGGAGACTCGGATCAGGTTTTCGGATAGTCTCAGGTTTTCAGATAGTCTTCAGGTTTCTTGCAGAGTTATGAAACATCTACATAACATGAGAATCAGTCGCAGCGATCTGTGTTGACTATGTAATGAAGAAGAGGAGTCAGCAGAGCACGTGCTATGTCACTGCGAGGGCCTAATCAGGATCAGACTCCATCACCTTGGACACCAGTACTTGGAACCAGTTGAAATTGCAGTTCTGTCTCCGAAGAGGATCTTGGAAATCCTAATGAATACCAGAAAATCGCAGTAGCTGTGATGACAGGATTTACCACAATAGGCTCACTTGCGGGCGCAATTACGTGGTGAACTAACTACCACCCTTTCCCTAATCTAATCTAATGGGCACTACCTCATCTAGTAATCGAAGAATTATGTACGATAATGTTGATACCAAATTCCAGCTCAATTGCGCAATAGCTGTGAGATTAATGAAATATTTATGGTATTCGATTCTTAGCATTACACCGATCATATCCATATGATTTCTTAATGAGGTCTTCAATACAAGAATCTCAGCACTACAAACATCACACTAGAGTCGTAAAAACCCTACTATTCACACTTGTGTGAAAGGTATGCAAAAACAAAAAAAAAAAAATATGAAATCAAAAAAAATAAATAAAGGGAAAATAGTTCAGGAGAAAGGCACACAAATTATGTTGGGTAAATGGTGAGACCAAAGTTAACCCCTACACATTTCAATGCTTCAATGCATATAGACAAACACACAAACACACAGACACACAGCAGCTACAAAGCTACACAATTACATACAATTATTTCGAGTTACAATTTTATTTCATAGATAGAAGACTTGACAATGTGCCCACATGTGCCTCAAAAATTTGTTGCATGAACGACATAAATACATACAAACCCAAAACTACGGATAGTAGATACAAAATTGAGAAAACAAACACACAAAAAAAAAAATAAATAAATAAAAAAATCTTTTAGATATGAGAAAATTAGTGACCACTCTGGTGTCTGTGTTTTTCTTGGGCATTTTATAATCAACATAGCCTCAACTCAATGGCATTTTTATGTTGGTCGTTAGTTGTAAGTTTTCTATTTTTTTTTTTTTTTTTGTTTTCATCTTCTTCTTTTAGGTTGACAATCATTTGCCATTGATTTTTCTTCTTCTTCGTCATCTTGGTTGTTGTTATTTTGTCGTTTATCCTGATGGTAATGGTCTCTCTTCCTGTTTATTGTTACATATATTTTTCTTTTTTGAGTTCAAAATATTTTTCGTGTTTTTTTCTGTCTTATTCTTTGATTATCGACATTTTTATCGCCTCACAATTTTTACAAGTTTGAACCCTTCTTCATTTACAATAATAACAACAACAACAAATGTGTTTTTTTATATGTGTACAAATATATGGTATATTTTATTTTGATCCCCAACCACAATAAACATGATTTTGAAGCGGGGGATTTGGTGATGGTGTTGAGAGTACAGTCTAGAATCTCTATAAATTTTCTTTTTTTTGCCACTTGATGGCAAAACTTCAACTTCAAGTTGAACAACTTGTTTACATGCTTAAAAACGCTTTCGCATGGCTCAGTTTACTTTTGACCAAAAAGGGTTTTTTCCAAAGAAGGGATACTTTTTTTTCTTTCCTCTTTCTTTTTATCTTTTTTTGCCAAGTGAAGTTTCAAATTCTTCTTGTTTTTTTCCCCTTTCCTTGTAGTATTTTTTTTAGTCTGTGTTGTGTTTTTGGTGAAATTCAATATCTTTGCCGGCGCTATCAAGTCAAGTGGATTTGAAATGACTTTAGTGCTCGCTTGCCACTCACTACCAGTAAAATAAAATACTCTTACACAACACATACTTAACTGTTAACCTATATATGTATATAGTATATAGTATATACTTGTATATTGAAAGCCAATTTACTTTAAAATTTGGGAAATGTGTGAAAAATATACACGAACAAAATTTTATCAAGGGTTAAAGTTTTGTAATGAAAATCATCGTTTCGTAATGTGAAATATGATTAATTTTCTTAATAATTTTTCATGCCTAAAATCGATTAAGCAAACAACCATGAAATCGCTTCCTCATATGATTTATGTTTTCTTGCAAAAAACTATAATAATAATTTCTTTCTTCAGTTTTATTATTTTTATAATTTTGAAATCATTCAAATTTTTATCGCTTGAATGAAATCTAAGAAGAGAAACAAAACATCATCATCATCATCACGAGCATAGTGATATCAGTAAAAATATCTCATTAACCAAAAATATAATTATAAAAAAATAAAATTAAAATAAGACAAGAAAACCTACGCAAGATCATAAGTCGCCCAACTAGTACAAGCATGACAATCTGTCGAATGTAAAGAAATATTGTTCCGACCTCTGATATTTTTTGGATGAGAGATCGAGAGGGAGAGAAGGGAAACTGCGGGTAAAATGAGCGCAAATTTAACGCCCAAACAAATTGAAAGCAATTTTCCAATAAGACCAAAGATAACTCATCATCATCACATCAGATCACACAACCCATGCTATGCCATACCACTCCATACTATCCATACCATGCCATGCCATTTCATTCCATGTTGCCATGTTGCAAATACCACATGACAAGATGCTGCTGCTGCTGCTGCAACTTATTATCTGTTATTGCTTTCGCCATCGTTTTAACCTCTCGTTTTACGTAGTACGTTTTAATATATTTTTGTTTTATGCTTTTTATTTTTTCTTCAACTTTATATAGCATTTAACTTCTTGACTTGTAACAACATGAAATTCTTTTTTCCTATTCTGTTAAGTTCAACAATTTAACACTGCAACAAGGAGGCTGGCAGGGCTGACAATATATTGATGGTGGTGCACTTGCAACATGAATTCAAGAGTTTGAGTAGTTTTGAATTCGCTTTTGTGTGCCACACTAGTATGTATCTGCTATTGATTCTGCTACTGCTGTTGTTGAAGCTACTAATCTTATTGCCACGTCTTCATGCTTTCAATTTAAGACCAACGAGAATGAAAGAAATGAAGGAACATCGATGAAGTAGGCGCATTTTTCATGCGTGCATCATTTATGTATGGTCTTTCTCAACTATTGTAACAGTTTCATTTTGTTTAGAAGAAGCGGGAACCCCGGCAGTAAGAGTCTAGAATGTTCCCCCTTGAAATGCCATCACATGGGATACAAGTGAGTAAGTGAGTGCGTTATTTGGCTTTTCCCATTTTGACTTGTAACACGTTTTCTTTTGTATTTGTTTTTTTTTCTCTGTCTTTATTTCTTTATATCTTGTTTTTTTTAATAAAGAATTTTCCATTGGTTTTGTTTTGTTTTATTTTGTTTTGTCTTGTGCACCAGCATCATCGTCATCATTGAGAGTATTAACATCTTTAACACCATCTCTGGTTGCATCTACTTGTAGTAGGGGTACCCCTAGAAGATGAATGCAATAACAAATGTTGGAATAACCCTGACATCAGAAGCAACAGCAGGCAATGACGGGATTATCATCATCATTATTATTATCACCATCATCATTATTATCATCATTGTGATTATTATGAACATTAAGAGCACTGCCTGCATTTAACATTGTTGCTGATTCAACGGTGTTGTGTTAAATTTTGTATTATTTGTTTCATTTTTTTGTGATTGTTGACTTTGTGTTTCTATGTCGATTTCTGAGCAGCAATATAACTTAGGATAAACTTGGGACTAACAATATTACTGTTCAATAGTAGAATTCATGCAATAAAATTGATCATTGCAAATTCAAAGGTTCTATAGTAGCATAAAGGGGAATGTCAAAAATTTATGATATTTATTACGCGTGGTATTCGAAATATATTTGTAAAAACTGGAATGTCTTTTATTAAAATTTGAACAAAAAATATTGGAATATTAAATATATGTCAGTAATTACATCAGCTGCAACAAAAATAGAGGCAAACAGTCAAGAATAAAAAAAGCACTCACAATTTAATCAAAAATTGATATCTTTTGATTTTGTAAATCGATTTTGATAAATAAACGTTTTTTTTTTTAAAGGAAGCTTGCCACAATAGACTAGTGAAAACCATATTCAAATCGGTTAAACTGTTTCTGAGATAAGACTGCACAAACAAAAAGACGTTTTCGATTTTATATATGTATAGATTACGGAACATTGTTTGGAGAGTGTTGGAGAACATCGCGTCAATTACTATTCTTTAGGTGCTGCCCCACGATCATATGATAAAAAAAATGATGAACCGTGTGTCATATAAATATGATGTTTGTCATATAAATGATGAATAAATATATATATATATATATTATATGATCGTGTGGCAGTTCATCATATAATATGAAGAAAAATTTCATCATATTTTTCTTTTCCGTCCGAGTCGGTAAATAAAAAAATATGATGAAAGTAGCAGGCTTGCCAACTGACTCTCGATTATATCTGCGAGTTGACAAGTCTTTATCATAGTTTCAACATAACATTCATGCAAAATACATCATATATCATCAAGCATAAAAGGCTACATCATATTTCTATGTCATAGAAAATTATATCATATTTTTTCATCATAGTTTTAAAGGTGCTGCCCCACGATCATAGAAAACTTATCATATAATACGTCATATTTTTTTAAATGTCATCATATTTTTCTAATCGTGGTGAAATTTTAGTCGATCGAATGGAAAAAGAGGATGAGAATTAGTTGATTTCAAACTTAATTGATCGACTCGCGTCTCGAAGTCCCAGGACTTTTCGTACATATGGTTATATCGAGTCCCAAGGCTTTCGGATCGAGACTCTAGACACAGTTGTTGCTATTGTATTTGAACAGGCAATCAAAAACTTCTAAAATAAAAAGTACCCAAAATTCTAGCAAAAAAATCAAGAGCGACATTAAAAAGGAGTTACAGTTGCTAAAAGAAAATTTTGAAACAACCTAACAATGCTTTAAACTCAATAAAACCGGCATCTGTTGAAAACGAGCGATTGTTTTCCTTGTCTGGTTGTTTTGTTAAAAAAATCAGAAAAAGATTGTAGTTGGACGAAGCTGTTAACGCTCTCAATTTTTTAAAACTCTAATTTATTAAATCAGCAAAGAAGTCCACTTGTTACTTTATTAAACAATCCATTCTATACAATTAAACGGCAAACACATTTTTTGTGAACCCTTTCCTGCTTAAACTACTGAACCGATTATGATAATTAAATTAAACACCAATTGAAAGGTATTTTTTGCTTAATGTGTACAATCAAGTTTTATTAAAATCGGTCCACTGGTTTGGGTAAGAAAAGATTTTATATTTCTGGGACATCAGATCAGAGTCAATTATCATGTGATAGTTAAGTTTTGAAAAAGAACATTGTTTACAAAGAGCTTATAAAAACTTTAAAAAAAATAATGTTTTTTCTAGAATGCGGTCGATTCTGTCGGCCGCGGGTTCCCTTAGTATTATTTATATGAATGATGAATAGAGACTATGTGATTGTTAATGATTATAATGAGTTCTACTTGCAATTGAAAGTGTGCCTTATATTGTCTATAAAAGATTTTATTACCAAACAAATGCATCTATGTTTTAGTTTAGTACATAATAAGATTTAACTGTGATTATTAGAATAAATAATGATTTTTACCAAAAATTGCTTTTTTTAATTAATGCGTCCACAAAAATAAACCCGATTCTTATATTATTCTGAGAAGTCTTGCAAACCCGGGACTTTGATAGTGGGTTGACTCAATTCCCGGGACTTTAAGATTATCGAGACTTAACAAACATTCAATCCACAGCCTTTCAATCATATTCATAAACAATAAAACGTTTTAACTTTTGAATATTTTTGTGTACAATACTTGATCAATAAATAATATCGTACGTCTATTGACCGCTTTACGAAAGCTTCTTTCATGCTGCTTATTATTTTTCATCATCATCAGTAGCATCATCATCGTCTTCAAGTTCTTGTTATTACTGTTTTTGTATCTGAAGGCAATAAATTTAAAAACAAAAAAAAAACAAAAAACATACAAACTTCCCTGAACTTGATTTGGTTCTTTGTTGGATAAGTTATGCCAAACCAAACCAAAGCCTCTTGCCCTTCTCGGCTGCTATTGAGACTCCAAAAAAACATCAACAACATTGAAAAAACAAATCCAAAAAGAAAGAAATCAAAAACTCTTTCATTGTTTTTAGGTTTTTTTTTTTTTTTTGATTTTGTATTTTGTTTATATTTCTTCTCTGTGAAGTTTTTCTGTATTTATTTCCTGTTGTTCTACTTCTCCCTCTGTTGCTGTTGCTGTTGATGATGTTTCATCATCATCATCATCTCCTTCTTTAATCATGTGAGTCAACAAACTCACTCATTTTGTTCATTTCACACGTGAATTGGTTAAAAACTCAACTCAACATATACAGATTCTCATTCTATTTATAAAATAAAATAAAATAGAATAGAAACAAAGTTTTACTCTTATTGGGATGTTGCTAATGAAACATTTTTGTTCTTCCTATTGTTTTTCTTGTTTTTGTATCTTTTTCCTTGTTTTGGTTAAAAATTAAATTCCCAACAAGTTAAAAAAGAACAAAAATTTACATATGTTGTATAAGAATTTCTTGTTATTGTTTCGGTTTGATATACAATAAAAAAAAAGAAGAGAAAAACATGAAACACTTTATTATTCTTCTACATAGTACGGTTTACTTTCTTCTTGTGTCTTTCCTTTCTTTTATTTTTACTTTTTATTATACATATACATATGTAGGAATTTTTACATTGACATTGAAAAAACATTTTTACAAGAGAACAAATTGTGACTTAAATTAATTTCACTTGTGCAAGGTATTTTTACACGAAACCAACAAACAAACATCAGTATATACTTACTATAGTATAAACCAGAAAAGTGACATTTGTGGCAATTGCAATAATGAAAAATACATGAAAGACGACAACAAGCCAGATATTACAATATATTATGGATCTGACAAAATACATACTGTCATACTCGCAAATGGCTTCCATATTTTGCAAAATTTATTTTACTTTTAGTATATGTTTCTCTTATTTTTCCATTTATTTCATTTCATTGCATTTCATTTAATAATTGCGGTTAACCAATTCATTTACTTTAAGCAAAATCAATCAAAGATTATTTCTCTTTTTTTTTTTCAATTAAAAATATCATTTAATTTGGTGTCATTGAAGTTTTCATATATTGAAAGAGGATTCAGGAAAAGTTTAAAATAAAATCTTAATAAAAAAGATGGAGTATGTCATACGAATTGTGAGTTATATCTATTGTAGTAATCCAATCAAATAGATTGCAAGGATTTTATTATCTTATTGCTGTGCCTATTTAGTATTAACTTAAGTCTAAATAAATATAGAAATTTTCGAAAATCATTTGCTTATCATATTGGTCGTCATATGATCAATCATATTGTAAGATAAATATTCTATAATGTCAAGGCTAATGGTGACTATTGTTTAAACAAATTTCCCTTATACATATATGTACATTAAGGTCAACAATGTCTAAGGCTGGTTTTGGTCTACTGGGTTTGATTGTAATAACATTAATATTTTAAAATGCAATTTATACTAATCTACTTTAATATAGAGGCTATCGTATAGTTGTGTTCTTTTCAGTATTTAGGAAAATCTGACTCAAGTCTACATACACATCTGAAAAACTTAGGGAATGCACAGCACATACATCAATCACTGCTGCTAAAATTAAACAAACTCCAAAATTCATGAGACAAAGAATAAATTCTCAATCACACTATGAATGAAATAAAACTATTGTACATTCCATATTTTATATGTTCCAATATTTTTGTCAACAAAAGAAGAAAAAAATACAATATATTGAGATAAATGTGCAATGCTTCGATTGCATCTACCATGTATTTATTTTTAGTATCTAAAAACTGTTTATAAACAAATTTATATTTATGGCATGTGTTTCTCCTTTAAGGGAAACTAAACAAAAATTAAACCACAAAATACAAAACACCCTAAAATTAGATAAACCATTAAAAAACGAAGACCAAATACATACAACAAAACACAAAAAATATTTATAAATAAATAAGTTAGACAGACTACAACCATAGACAGACAAATCGACTGCCTACCCTAAGCATTTAATAGAAAACTATAAATTATTATAAAAATAAAATAGCAACAACAACAAAATACACGTACTGATGAAAGTAAAATTTCAACACATAAATGAGAACTACAAAGTTCAATAGCTTTTGATACTAAACTAGAAACATCTTTATAACAATACGAAAATGCATATGTAATGCATATTTATTGCACATTTGATTAGTCAGTTTATTGTTCAAGTAAAATGTTAATAGCAGCAGCAGGTTTTTGCGGAGATAAGCTTCCAACATACATAAGTAATTAGTTTATATAAGACGATTAATACCTATAATAATTGAAACTCAATTATACCATATTTCTGTAAAATGCTAAAAGTCTACAGAAATAAATTAATAAAAATTACAACATCTTATAAGAAAAATATACAAGCAATTATAATGGATATCTGTATAAATAACAACAACAAATGGCACACCGACAATCACAAAAAGGCAAACATCAAATCAAATTGGTTTATCAATGTTTCATTTGCATGGCCAAAATTTCAATCTATTAAAAAATGCTCTCATTGATCAAAATAAATCAATAAATATTGAAAAATATCAAAAATATATAATGATTATGAGTATCTTATTTTTAAAGTTAATAGAGTTAACGCTCAGTTAAAGTACGTACAATTGAATCTTAGTTATGATTTTAGAATTATGTATGTCTCTTGCTGTAAATTTAATATCAAAATTGACCTTGTAGTATTGTGGTACATGGGACATTGATACTTTGTAAATGAGTTCTTCAAAATATTATTTAGTTTCTACCAAACTTTCCTCTTAAAAAAGATATCTGATGCAAAAAGAAATTTGTTTCTGTATTGTTCAAACTGAAAGCATTTTGTGAAACCATGAGTTTGGCTAATATTTTATGGGGATGAAAGATAGTAAATATTGCATTCAACTTCTTCCAAAATCACTTGCACTTATAATTAATTAATTTTAATTTATCAGACTGCTAGATCCACTCTTTATATTTCATTTGCAACATTTAAGTGCAAAGAATTTTTATGTATATACATATGTACAAAAAATTGTTTGGTTCTTATTCATTTATTATTGTATATAGTAAAAATTAACCGGAAAACAGCAAACAAATTGAAATCGATGAATCAGACAATTAGATTCTATATACTTAGTACTCATAATGCAAAGAGACGTGACTGTTGTGTATAAATGAATAAAAAAAAAATATCTTTACTCATATTTACTTTCTGTTTATTATTACTTTTTATTATTTCACACTGAAATTCATGGTAAATTATGAAATATTTTTATTTGTTGTATTTGTTACGGTTACACTCAGAATATTTACCATAGTAAAATGATTAATAATAAAAGAGAAAAAATATTATAAAAATAATAAAAAATCGGCTAAGATTTTGTCATTTACGAAAAATAGAATTCCATATGAATCAAAATGAATAATGTAAATCATCAGTGGAGGCATAAAATAAATTACAAAAATGGAAAATCCTCAATGATTTTCACAGTCATCAATAAAGAAATATTTTAAAGAATTAAAATAACAACCAAGTTGGTTGAGCTAATTGAAATTTATGTATTAAATAAGCCTATCATTCTATGGTGTATAAATGGATTGAAAAGAAATGGGAAAGAAGTTATTGACCGGCACAAGTATCAATCATTAAAATCTTGCAATGCTTAGTATTGAATATTCAAGTTACATTAAACAGTGAAAATGTTCTCAAAATGAGATCTAATTTCATATTCAACTGCATAGGATTAAGCAGTCTCTTTTTTCAATTCATAAATTAAATGGAATTGAAAGTAGGTTAGGTAAATCTTAAAAATCTATTGAAAATTTAAACAAACTGGGTATTGCCTCAGTTTATAAAACCTTCACCTGATAACATTAATTGTGGAGTATCAATTCAAAAGAGAATGAATTGAGGGTTCCATCATTTTCAATCCTTTCATAACATGTACAATATAAGAGTTATGTGGCTTTCAGAGAACCTTTGCATGAAACATTCTTTATATAAAAGAAGAATATGGAAGACGCCTTCGATCAAAGTGTACTACATCACATTTAATCTTATTGACTTAATAGCTTATCTTAAGATGTTTCTGGATGATGACTAAGTTGCCTGCCATATGTTTTTCATGGAAAACATTTACACATATATAAATAAATAAATAAATTGTATATCGATGAGTGTTGTAGTACCTTGTTTCATTCCAGCTCCTGGGATATTGCTATTAATTATCTTTTTTTCCAATTAAAACAATTGGTTTTACAATTTTATTTGTTTATTTCAATGTATTTTTTGCACACATTGTTTTCTTTCTTCTTTCATATTTTCAATCAACTAAATGCGGTTTTTTATGGTGAATTCTTAAAAAAACATGCAATTGTTGTTTGTTTTTCTGTTTTTATTTATTTATTATTATTTTAGTGAATGTTACTCATAGATACAATGGGTTGTTGTTATTATTGTTGTTGCTATTGCTGTTGCTTTTGCTCTTATAGAAACACTTGTCGCATTTGGTTTGGTTTCAAAAACTCGTTTGAAATTTTACGCACATAAACAAAGAAAACATGCATGCAAACACTCAGACACACACACACACAGACACATAAAAGATACGAATGTATCTACTGGTATTTTATAAATACAATATCTATGTACTACATAGAACAACTTATAAATTGTTGAACTACACAACAAAATATTGCACACTCTGATAAGAAATCCGATTGGATTTTGTTTCTACATAAATATTTATGTATAATTTGATTTCTTTTTTTTTTGGTGATTTGTTTTATGATTTATGAATTTTGAGAAATGTATTTTTAGAAACTTATTTCATCAATTTGACATAATCTAATTTACTTTTTGCAATCTTTCTTCTTCATTTACTTTACACTTGATATGAATAAGAAATAAGTTGTTGATGTTGTTGCCGGTATCTTTTTTGTTTTTCCTATTTGTTTTTTATTTACTGCAATTTTTTATCTCATTATTTTTTTATTATCTTATGTGCTTTGCTTTCGTCGTTTCTTTATTTTATTGTTGATGTTGTTGCTTAGTTGTTTATTAAGTGCAGACACACACACAAGCACACACTTTGCTTACTTAAGCTTTTTTCATTGATTGTAATTTTCTTAATTTCATATTTTCAAATATTTTCAATAATTTTCATAAAACATCTTGTCATGTTTTTCAACATTTTTATCATAATTTTTTATAAATTTTCGTTTAATTTATTTTTCATTTATTTTTTTTGTATCAAGTGAAGAGAACGATGACGATGACGACGTCAAAATAACAAACGATTTTTTGAAATAAAAATTATACATGAATTCTTCCGTACTCGATAACCGTTTCGTCCGACGGTTTGAAAAACAAACACAACGGAGAAGCATTTATTAGTTCGTTCGTTACTTTGCTCAGTCACTCGTCAGCATAGCGGCAGAGCATCAAAGCAGCAGAGAGTGATAGAGAATGATTGCTTACGCTCTTGTGGACTCAGTTTGATATGTTAACCGGCAAAAACGAGATTGAGAAAACCGGCTCGCAACAAAATGTTGCTCGTTGCATGAGAGAGAGAGACATGTATATAGTAGAGGGATGCACGAATCCACTTATTTTCCGTCAAGAATGCATTCATATATAGGAAAGTAAATGTATTTAGCCTGCATGAATATATTAGAAACGACAAATGAATGGATTCGTACAGGTCTCTAGATATGTAGTTGTTTGTCTCACTCACGCTCTAAGCAACATTTCAGAGTCGATATTCCCTTTTCATTGATGATTCTCTCTTCTACTTGACAACAATAACAATAGCAACATCAACATTTTATAGCAAAGAGCATGAAATCTGTAATGCTCTTTTCATATGGTTTCTCTTTAAATGTTAAAATATGTTAACACTTTAACTGAGCGCTGTTATTAACATTAATTCGACTAACAGAATGCAAATTTTAAATGTCATGTGAATAACAAATTATTTTAAATAAATATTAATACATTAATTAATACAAACTTCAGATAAGATATTCTTTTAAAAATATAAATACTTTTACTTAGCATTGCTTCTATCACATATCAAAAAAATCATATACAAAATCATGAGAATGTCAACTGATGGTCTGATTTATATGACTTAACTTCTATGTAGTAGTCAATTTACAATTTGTATACCGAAAAGGGAAGACTAAAGTACATATATTCAGAGTCATATCAAAACCTCAATCGCTCTCAAAACAAACGGAAGGATTGTGACTATACCTATATAATTCCTCTTGCGCCATTAACCATATTTATAAATAACTAGGGAGTTCAAATAAGAGGTATCTTTTTAATATGAAATAAATACACTGTGGTTAGTAAAAATGGATAGCGATACGAGTGAACAACGATGCAACATGCCACACAGCAAGGGAGCCAATCCGATCTTTTGAAACAGAAGTTTAATAATCGAAAAATTACTCCAAGAAGAGACGTGAATGGGCCACCAAGATCATGAGATTTAACACCATTGGACTTCTTATGATGGGGTTTCTTGAAGAGTAAAGTTTATGCGGTTAATCCTTGAACTGTTCAATACCTCAAAGACATCATCATTACGGAAATATCAATATTATAGGAAAAAATTAAGATTGACAGCCTGCCGAACTATTTTTTCTATTAAACGGAACAAATATACTTTAAATTCAAATAAAAAGTTGAGCGCGGCGAATTCGGACCATTGACGCCAAAGCCAAACATCTATAGCAGCAAGGTTATGCTCATCATTTGTTGGGACCGGAAGGGAATATTGTAATGCAAGCTTCTGAAAAGTGGTCTGACCATCAACAGGACTTTCTAGAAACAACAACTGATGCGATTGAATCGTGCGATTAGGGAAAAACGGCCGGTATTGGCAACCAGACGTGAGCCATTAACCATTCTCCATGTCAATGCTCGGCCGAATGTCGCAAACGTGGTCAAAACTTATATCAATGGTACCGGATAGGAAGTCCTAATCCACCCGCCTTATAGTCCAGACTTTAATTCAGACTATAATTTGTTCCGGGCAAAGACTTCACTTCAGTTGAAGGTATCAAAAATCGGCTTGATGCTTTCTTGTCCTCCAAAGACGAACAGTTTTATAGGCGCAGAATCCATGCATAGCCAGAAAAGTGGGGAAAAGTCATATCTAGCAATGGACAATGCTTTCAATATAATACCGATTACCAATTTTTCACAATGAAGCTTCATAATCGAGAAAAAAAAAATCTTTTAAAACTTAAAGAAAATACACAATTCATGTCTTTTATTTGAAATTTAAAAAGAACACTCTTTATATATAAAATGTTATTAATCTCATTTCGATAGAAATGACTTTATCTGCTTAGAGTTTTGAAGAAGCAAAACAATACCTTTTCTAAACCAACTGTCATTACATTGACCACCTTTTCTTATTTCTCGAAACATTCAATATTTTCTATATAAACTTCACCTTATATTGGATCAGTTCAGTGTCAATAACAGATTTTTAATCTTTATATTTATAGATTCGTTGAAAGAAATGTCATAATCAAAGTATTGATCGAATGTTATATCTTATATATTGATAATATTATTACTCAATTTGAATAAAATATAATAATATTATATGAAAACAAAAAAATATGATGAAATTACTAATCTACATGGTATGGTATTTGATACAAATCATTTATTTTAATATACTATTATCTTTTTCTATTACACATTATTAGTAACATTGAATAAGTGTAGTAAGATAAATTTGTACAATAATTTCCAAGAATTCTTAGTTTTATTGTTTTCATTTTTACTAAAAAGGCCCCTGAGAATAAATATTTGAGTGCATCTAGTAATGTAAATATGTACGTGCATTCGCACAATACAAAATCAAAGTGTAAAAAATTCATTTACTTATGATTCATTAATTTATAGTATCTTACACATGCTTATTACATTCATTCATTCTCAAATATGAATCACATTTTCACATCATTCTTCTTCTAAGCGTATACAATATTTTCTAATTTTTTAAGTAATTTTCCATAAATGCAATTTAGTATGGATTCATTGTAAACAAAAGTACATCTTCCTTTGTATGTATGTATGTATGTATCTTTAATGCATAAGATACTAAAAGCCAAATAGAAAACAATTTCAGTTAATTCCCCAATTGATTTGTCAAGATTAAAACAAGCAAATTAACCTTTACATGTATTGTATATATGTTTCTGCATAGGATTATAGACAAAATATACTATTCCATTGTCATATACAATACATATAAAATAGTACATATTTAGTAGTACAATACAATAGTTTACCTGTCATAAGTTCAACAATTGTAAATCGGGTAGCGTGTAGACGCTTGCTGCCATACAAATGAACTGAAAACAAACGTTTGGCAATAATGTCAAAATGTGAATGATGACAAGCATAAAGTAGCATAATTGCAAACAAAGCTGCTTAAATGCATTGTCACACATGTATGGATATTACATATACACACAGATATACACAAATACAGATACATGTGAGTGTGTGTAGAGAGAAGTCAAACCATTTTCAAGGTGTTTGCATCGCAAATTCGCTGACAACTTGACATTTTGTACTTTACGCACTAAAGTTGTATGTACTTAATGGCTATCAAGCTTAACCGGAAGTCGCACAAAATCCGTAAATGGCACACTTCACACAAATACAACACGCATATACACAGAAACATATATTGTACAATACATAGAAGCAAATGCTGGCATGCATACTTAAAATGTTTCGTCTAGTACTTCTAAATCATACTACTACACAACACTTTTTCCCCCTCAGTCAATCTCTTTTTGCCATCTCTCTGCAAAGTGTGCAAATTAATGCGCGCCAAATTGTCCATTATCGACGGCTATTCGAAATACATATACACAGATACACACACTCGCATACATACATACATACATAAATATGGATTTAAGAGCAGGTTGGAAAATATGAGTGGCATTTGCACATTGATTTGACTTGGCCGCAATGGTCAATGACCATTACCACCATTATCATCACCAACATCATTATCACCATTACTAACGGAAAACTGTTGAGCTCAATCTGATTCGGTTATTAATACAACATAAGGATTGCTGACCTCATAAACTCACTCAGAGACCCAACCATGCTAAAATATCGACCATTTATTGTAATTATGTAAATGTTGTTCAATGTAAATCGCGTTACAATTTATTATATTTGTCTAATGAGCACACACTTTTGGGCTAAAATATGTTTCTAATTGAGGTAGGTATATTGTTGGTAGATTCATAAATATTTCATATATTGCAGTAGAATGATATTTATACAAATCACATGTACTAGTATGTAATTCTAGTAACAAAATTCAATATCTATTGATGATGTTTATTGATTGAGACAATGTTTTAATTAATGCACACGTATTTAGTCAAGTGCCCCATGGAGATACTTACTACAATATGTAAAAGCTTCGGCCCTTTTGGAGTTAGTCAAATTACATAGTTTCTAATTAATGAAACAATTGCATGAATTGATGAATGAAAAGTAATTCTGTGGATACTGATTGTATTCAATCAGTTAAGTACAATATAAAATACTTTAAGGTTCTTTTTTCTTATTTGTATCACAAATGAAAGGTGAGAGAGACTCACAATAAGAAGTGTGTTCCTTACAATTCATATTAATTAATTTGATAAAACTTGGTAAAAAGTCTTTTTGAAGGCATGTTAATCTACTTATCACAGACAATTTGGTAACAATATAAGCCATTCATCTTCCACTTAAATTGGATATGACCTAAAAGAACCTAACTACATCGGAAAAAGTGATTTTGCATTCATTTTAAAATAAATAAATAAATGAAAAAACATGTTTGGTTCAAGTAAGGCATGTGATATGATAACTATGACAATCCATACTGACTACAAAATTTTGTGTAAATAATTTTATAATGATATCTTGAAATGCATTTCAAAAGAAACCGAAAAAAATGAAATTAAAAATGCGATAAAATCATTGCATTGTTTAACGGAAACAATAATAAACAATTAAAATGTAATGAATCACCAACATACAATATATTGTAGCATGTATTAAGATTATTTTCTTCTCCATTCTTCTCAATGTACTGAGCTTAGTTGCTAAGTGGGTCGATCAATAAGTCCTTAGAAAATCCGAGAAACAGCGCTTGTAGCATCAATAATTACATTTTTTTGTCTCAGTCTCAGTGATATCGACCACATGGTTTTATGATTATTGTCAATTGAAGCAGCAAACTTTTGTGTATTGGTAAACTTGAAAAGTGACTTTCGTTCGGTTCAAAAGAATTCAAATCTGAGTTAGATGAAGTTCATGGCACATCTGCTCCTGAGTTTGCTACTAGTTACAATTGGGTAAAACATGGTGATTTAAACATGGCCGTACATTCATAAGAGATGAACATCTTTCGGGATGTTCAGTGGAGGAGGCACAAGAAACAATTGAGAAAATCCACAATATCGTTTTAAGTGATCTATGAAAAAAAAAAAAAAGTGAGCGGATTAATTGAGCCCATAGACATATCGTATGGTACAATGATTTAAATTTGGCGCAAAAAATTGGGTGTGAAAAAGTGTCGGCAAGTTGGGTGCACACCTGCGCAGTTTCAATGGCCAAAATCATGGAATTAAAATTCGAATTAATACAAAATCTACCGTATTGACCAGTGACTTCTGTTTGTTTCCAAATTGGAAAAAAAAAAAGCTCGGTGGACGACGTGTTACGTCGAACAAGGAGGTCATCAATGAAACAAATGTCAGTTTTGAGAAACTTCCGAAATCTTACTTTTTTGAAGGTTTAAAATATTTGGAAAAAAATGGGGAAAAGTGTATAGAGCTAGAAGGAGATTTTATTGGAAAATAAAAAGAAAATTATCAAAAAATAAATTGTTTTTCTATCTTTTTATAAAGTCCCCACGTCACTATTCTAAATAAGCACAACAATATTTTATGCAGTTTTGCGATAATATTATAATAAATAATTTTAAAAGAAAAAAATTTCTATGAGGACTTATTGATCGATCCACGTATTACGTTTTGATAAAGTTTCAACTCATTTTTTGTTAAATTTATTTCTTTCATTCTGTAATTCAATGATTGAGATATAAAAATTCCATTTACCATTGCTTAATTGTTGAATAAAAAATCACATTTCAAAAGGTATCAAGAAATACTTTGAAATACGTGAATTATTTTTAATTAAGAACAGCTGATTTTAATACAAAAAGAATTTTGCTTGCCTATATTCATCATAGTTGTACTAATTAAGATCACTACTTAATCATTTAATGTGTGATTCCATTTTTTTCACTTTGAAGAAACAATTGTAGAAAATTGGATCAAATGATTCAATAGACAAAACCATCACTAATTATAACTATGATGATGATACTTCTTAACAAATTAAAAAAGAACCAAAACGAAAGCAATTCTGAAACTGTTTGATGGTAAATGAAAATATAAAACAAAAGGAAAACTCAAAAACTTCGGTGAAAAAACCAACAAATTTAGCTTTGTGAAGGAAGCTATTGAGGAAATCATAAAGTGCATAAAAGTCACAAAGCAAATTGCTCAAAAGCAGGAACAATACATGAGTACACACGCATACTATATGGTATACATGAGTACGTTTCTTTATTCGCCTGTTGCCTGTTCAAGAATCATAAACGAAGTGGAAAGCGTTCCTTGTTGTTGTTGCTGCTGTTATTGCTTTTGCCTTTGTTTCTGTTTTGTTCCTGCTAGTGGCAATGCCAAAAACGATTACTTGTTACTGCTACTAGTAAGCAGTAAAAGCAACAACAAAAGTAGCAGCAAAAGCAGCAAGTAAGTAAGGAAAGGCAGGTAGGCAACTCCACTTTGGCTGATTGTTGCCAGTTTGAGGTAAGCGTAAACTGCTTGATGTATGCACGAAACATTTTATGCATGTTAAATCGAAATCTAAGCTTCAACGGACTCACAGTAGTAGTCATCGTCATCGTCATTGCCGTCGTTCGTCATTAAAACAAAAAAAAATGACAGACAAACAGACAGACGAATAAACTTACTGACAGACCGAGAGAACAAACTTATATGGAAAGAAATAAGGAAAAAGAACAATACAAGACAAGGGCTTCTAAAAAAAAAGTATAGGTAGATTCAGTAGTTTCTATGCCTAGCATAAGTTTGGGTAAGGGAAAGAAAGCAGGGTGGGGTGTTCAGATGTGTAGGCGTGCGTATAGACGACGCATTGTACATGCCATTCGACTTATTAATAATTTACGTGGTAATATTTCTGGCCCAAAACGCACAGAAAAAAGCAATGCTAAACATACTTACAAACGAAAGAACAAACAAAACAAACAAATAACAAATCTACAAACAATTCTATATGAATATGTATATACAGATATATTATATGTACATATATATAAATGTATATGTATAGATTTTATATATAATATAGTATGTAGATATATGAATTGGAAACTAATCGTAGAACATGAACGCAGCATGATTATTATGCACATCACACTAATCATTATCTGTTGGTGGCTTCTCATTCGATGGTACTATAGATTGGGTTGAGTTGGTTGGTTGGTTGTGGGTGATTGAAGGTAGTAGCATAGTACTATAGTAGTGTCGCATCAAAGAACTACAATAAAATAGAGATATGACATAGGAAAGAGACAATGAGTGAGTGAAGTGATTGACTCGCCTGGACTTAAGCACACCAAACACACAGAGATACTCTCAGATAATCACCCACTTTCACAATACATATAAAAAAAGCCTGATGCTTGCTGTTCTTTGCTGTATGAGTTTGTAGCGCCTTCAGTTTCAGAGTGAGCAGCGGAAAACAGAAATAAAACAAAAGTACGTGCAAATACACACAAACATATACACATACATATGTATGTATATATAGAGGGAGATAATTCATATACATATATAATGATTTCGTAAAAATCTGTTGATATTCATTGCATGTCGTCGTTGCCTGCCACCATTCATTCGTTTGTTCCCTTCATTCCTTCGCTTCATTCCTTTTACCAATAAACTTTACTTTACTCAACTTAGCTTAGAACACTCAAATATACACAAGTATGTATTACTATATGGCATGCGACTCACTCGTTTTATTGTAGATATCTTTTTCTCTATGTTTGTGTATAACTAGTAAGTAAGTGTAATGCTAGGAGTATTGCGCCTAAATGACATTAAGCACATTGTGCCTGGGTCCATGTCCATAGTATGCCGACATTCACTGCACTTATCCCATTTTACTAACAACGACAGCAGCAGCAGCAGCGGCAACAGCAGAAATCCACCACATTTTTCTCTTCTTACAATATATTTTTCTATTTTTTTATTTTATTTTTTTGCCATTAATTTTCACGTTTACTCCATGGAATGATAATGATGATGATGGCGACGACGACGACGACGACGACACTCAAGCTTTCACTAGCAATCCCCATCCACCTCTACATCCTCCTTCTATAATATTTCTTCGGTTATTCATTCATTTGTCCTTCCTTTACTCATATTTTGCTCAGCTTTCGCAGCACACGTCCAAATAACAAGAACAAAAACAACAATAACAACATCAAACTGTAGTTGTATATAATTTTTCTCCTCTTTCTCCATCTTACTTTCTGTTAATGTTGGTGTTGATAGGCTCATTAAAGCACATAGATACAGATACAAATAGACAGCCAGATAGATACGTAGATACATATGTACATTCTCGTTTGTATGATAGATATAGTATGTGTGTAAACTCATAGTTATTAACAAACTACTTCATATATCACAAAAATATACCTATATATTGTATGTGTGTATAAATAAATATATATATATTTATATCTTAAATCTGGCTTTCATTTATGCCTACATAGTACTTTGTACATTTGTATATGTCAGTATTTGATTTTGTATCTTTTTTGCCTTTTTCTTCTTAGACTATTTACACATGAATTTTAATATGCGCTTATTTGTCTTTGTGGCAACTCATGCATGCATGAATTCGTTCTTCCATTCTGTCATTCTTTCATTCAGTCATTCATACATATTCTTCTTTGAGCAAAAAGCAACACAAATAAGCAACTTAAGCAACATAATTACATATTTATTTTCTTTTATTTAACTTTTTTTTTTTGTTTTAACTGAATTAAAAAGTCCTTTATATTCATAAGTATATTGACATATGTAGAATATCCATATGAATTTCAGTTTTTATGTATCTTTTTCTTTGTGAAAAAACTCACTCTTGTGTATAATTTATTTTATTTTATTTTAGTAATTCATATTACAATAATAACTCATCTCAATTAATGCAACAAAATTCTTTGAAAAGGGCAGAAAAGAATGATTTTTTTTTTGTTCACTTTTAATAAAGATTTTATTAACAAAACTCTTGAAAGACTAAATTTTATTTATATTATACATAACACAATCAGTTTGTTTCTATGTGGCCTAAAGATATTTGATATTTCAAGTTTAAATATTGTCCTACCACAAAAAATTTAAATGTTTGCAATAGAAAAATTGAAATAAATTTTGAAAAGTATTCTTGATATTGCCAACACAACTAAATATAAATACGAGTATATCATATCCTTCATTCCGGTTTTTCGCATATAAAAATATATATTTCATTTCCGAAACTGTCATGTTCCGTCACACTGCACCAAAATTTATTGCACCCGATTGAACTCATTGAAGATGTAAAGATTTGCTAGTGATAATCTTGAGTGATGTTCTTTAAATGTCAGAGATTGGAATAGAAGTCGAAAAGAAGCGCTTGCTTTGAGAACAATGTCCTACTGACAGATATTCAGTAAAGTCACATCCGACTGTATTGGTATTCAATTTGATAATAGAGTAATTAAGTAATTAAGACAGAGAAGAGTACATTCGATCAATTCAATGTTCATGTCGTAAGTGAAGTCACAAAGTGATTTCAATATTATTACCTGCTATGTAATACAGCATTAGGGAGTTGTAAGTAGCTGCTACATTAATATACTGCAAAGCTATCAGTCTATGTCTATAATGGCGATGGTAAACAATTTTGAACTCCATAAAGACCTCTGTTGAGTCCAAGAACTGTTTCTAGAACGATTAAAAGCAAAAGAATCGATAATATTCTTGCAACTTGATCGAAATTCGAACCTGCTTTGTGCAAGCGCGAGGCCACCACTTTGCCATATGCACCACCAATGAACTATGAAACGAGTTCGCTAAAACCAGACAACTCCCCCCTTTGGAAGAGTAGATCTTCCAACAGGTTAAAGAACCGCATGTCCTTCATACGCTGCCAAATTGCAGACTTAGCGAAAACGATCGATAAGATCGGGCTCACCAAATATTGAGTCCAAGAGCTTTTTATTGAACTATGAAACGAGTTCACTAAAACCAGCCAACCTCAAAGAATCATTTGTTAGGGATGAAATAAGATAAATGTCAGATAGATACATCAACAAGTTGCATAAACATACTAAAAATTTTACTATAAGTCTGTTTGAAAACGATGGTTGATAGGTTTCATTTATTAGATCTTTCACTTAGATTAGAGATTAGATTTTAAGTTATTTGTCTAGTTTTGTAATTATTGGGTGTTTAATGCAAAATATTGTTAACAAACTTTGTCAATTGTCTCCAGACAGATAGCCGATGAAATTATGTTATGTAGGTCGCTAGAGTCGAAAACTGATTTATTAAATGAAACATTATAGAGAGATACAATAATATAATGAAGGTTGCTGTTTGTGATATCTTCAATTTGAAGGCTTCAATTTTATCCGATTATCAAATAAAAAACAAAATTCTCTTCAAATATTGTGGAATCCTTCCAATTGTGACTTTTCCACAAATACTTTTTGAATGCATTTGTATCATAGCAAAAGATATACTATACATATGTAAATACTTAAAATAAATGTAATCCTATTAAAAATGTTGCTTTTTTATGTTCAAAAATTTACTTTCCAAAAGATAATTAATATTAAATAATATTTTAATTATAAAAAAATAATAACAATAATTAAAATTTAATAATAAAATTAATTTGTTTATACATACAAATTTAAAGAGTTTTATGTATCGTTATTTCAAAAATAATTGTAAATGCTTTCATATACAATACAAATACGATATCTCTGTGGTAGTTTATGTTGTTATGCCATGTAAATTAATTAAAAAATACCTTGCATTGTATCAATATAAAATGCAATTAAAAATGTCTTTAGGGTTCATCATCAACAAACCATAATATAGAAATCAAACAAAACAAAAATGGTTTTATTAACTAAAAACAAAACTAACAAAAAATCAGAAAATAAAATAAAATCGATTTGATAAATATTTTCCACCACATAATAAGTAAAAGAAAATCCAATGCAAATAATGCAAACATTTTTCTATAAATTCATTTGCACCTGCAGCATGGATTATTGGATTTTGATTTCAATCAGAAGTTTTACTAATTTCACGAAAATATATTATTTAGTAATAATTAATGAATATGAAAATGATTATCTACGTACATATGTGCATTTGTATTTATCATTTATTATTTCTATGAAAATTTTTGTTCTCTGGAATTGTAAAACACCTGAAACAACTTTCAGTTGATAATGATGCTGATGATACATGATCATGAGAACAGTTGGTAGTTTCATGTTAATAATTATTTCCAATAGAAGTAAATTGCATTGTGTAATGTTGCCTTTTAGATACTTTAAACAATAATGAAATTCTCTTTAAAAAGTGCATTTTTTTTTTGTTTCTGGTAAAAACAACAAATTATTTGTAACTTTCCAAGCCTGAATACACCTTTTCTTCTACAGATAACAGTTTTTTACACATTTATTTTAATTTTAAAATAAATAAATTATACATATATTTATGCTTTACCATACTTTATGCCACAGTGGCAGTATAAAAACAAAGAGTAAACGCAGTCAGTCATATTTGCATAAAGCAAATTTTGTTTAAAAAAAATAAAATATCGATTAATTTTTTTGTTGTTTTAATATTTTTAATTGTCTGTAAACATGTTTATTTTTTTCGTTTAATTTTTTTTATTTTTTAATTGCTGTTGCTGCCCAACTATTGACTTTGTGTGTTTTCTTCATATACATAAAAAAAACATGGAATGAATATTGGTAGCAACATTGTGTTGACAATTTAATGTTCATGCATCAATTCAATGGTATACACTTCACTCATGACGTTAGGGTTTTGTCATTTTACATAAACTTTAGATCACCTAGGACTTTTATTCAGATTCAATGAGTAAAACAATCACATATAATAGCCCAGAAGAATAAATCTATCTCGGAATTTGAAAGAGATAGCATATTAAGAATTCAAATTAAAGAAAATAAAAGACATTAAAATGATAAAAGATATAAAAAAAACCGATCAGGCTTTGACATGGAAGTGTCTAATAAAAAAGCTGTAGAGAGATTCTAGAGAGAACGAATGTTGTATTCTTGATATTGAATGTAGCCAAAACAACGAGCTCTCAAATACAGGTACGTCTTTTGGTCTAACGTTTAAAATAAAACGCTCTTACTTCATTGCAAGTTATAGCCAACACTTCCAATCAACATACCACCCCCTAAACATTACAGAATCAATTATAAGAAAATCACAAGAATTAAATTTTTGCCATTGCAATATTGCCTGCAATGAATAAATCGACAAAGCTGCAAAAGAAGCATTTACACTACAATATCTCTGATATCACAAAATATATCAAAACACACTTTAAAAAGAACAAAGCTTTCTTTTTGCTTCCCCTAATATTCACTACAAACAAGACAAAGACAATACACTCAAAAACTCCATTCATGATTATGGTCGGCAACAACCTATATACCGCCGTGTCGTATAACATTCGGCTCCATCTTGGACATAAGGACCTCATCCACTCCCACCTCTTTCGCTCCTAATATATATGTAAATTCTGTAACTCAAACACACCTATATCACTAAAACATATCCTCTTAAATTGACCACTCTTCCATAGGACCAGAATTAAATCTCTCTCCCACATCGATCATCTGTCAATCGTATTCATCCCTTCCAAAGATAATCTTCTCAAACTCATTAATTTCCTCAAATCAAATAAATCAAATTAAATTCATATAGCCAATCATGACTGTTTTATTGATTTTCAATTTGTAAATGTATCAATTACCGCAGTTAGACACAATTTCAACAAAATCAAGTGTTTCAGTTGTGTTGTAATATTAGTTACAAATCATTTTCAATCCATTTTTTTTTTATATTCCAGATTCTGATATTAAAGACATTTGATTTATCTAACTATTAGAAATCTGTACAGAGATAGTTTTATGTTTATTCAAAATTAATTTTGTTTTAAGGATATTTGAAAATATTTGTCTAATTTAAGGAAGCCATAACAAACAAAAGTATCTAAATATAATCAAATAATTAAAACTAATATTTAAATGAAGAGTATATAAATTTTCATGACACCAAAGTCATCATCTTTTTCTTCATTTATGTATAATAAAATTTTATCGTTTGATTATTCACAATATTGTATGTATTTTGTCCGAAAGAAAAATATACAAAATTGAAATGAAGACAAATATGAAATAAATCTATGAAATACTTATGGACATAATATGATGATCATGATGAGTACAATTGCCCTTAACTTTTGACTTGACTTATGGCTACTTGACACTCAACTGTCAACAATAAACAAATATTTGTTGGTTTCTACAATATTTGTGCTAATTGAATATTAAATTCAAAATTTCTAAATAAGAAAACATACATAAGAATGTGAAAGAAATTATAAGTAAAAAATTTAATGAATGAAGTAATAAATAAATAAATGAAAGAATGAATGAAAAAATGTTATATGTATGTATCTATGTAAAATACAATAATAAAATTTAAAGACCATAATATTTATAAGAATTTCTTTAATTAGAAAAACGATTTTTGCATAAATTAATATACATACATACGAGTATATGAGACTTAAGAATTTCAGAAAAAACAGTAAACCACCACCGACAAGTCCAATGTTCTTTCAATAAAGAAACTACACTACCGCCAACGCATATAAATTAAATATTCGACAAATTGTTTTTTCACATGTATGAGTATGAGTGTCGTCATGTGTGTTTGTTTTTTTTTTTTTCTATATGTGGATGATAGTCTATTTTTGCTTGTATGAGTGTCTGTGGTATTAATTTAATTATGAGTAAACGCAAACTTAAATTAAGTGAAAAATTTTTAAGTCAACAATTTAATGGTAATTTTATTTTTATTCTTTATTCTTCATTAAACAAATTTTTATGTTGAAATATTTACACAAACAAATTTTATATGTGTAAGTTTTGAATGAATGCTATATGAAGCTCTCACATGCATTGAACTGTGCATTGGAGAGCCCATAAACAAATTTATTATATATAAATACATGGAAATGATTAGTGTGATGGGCAGAAATGATTGGGCCTAGTCCTATACTCTTAGTTTTTGGAAAATTGAGTTGAAATTTGATACAGTCACAGATGGCACAATTCTATTCAAAATCTAATCTTTACTAATAAATAAATTGAGGTTGCTTTGACAACGTTGGTTAACTTCTATTCAAGTTAGGAGTACATAAGCACAATATTATGTTTCTAGAGGGAATTCCTTTGTACACTTCTAACCTATTCAAACATTATGTACACATCACTTAATAAGCTAGAGATTTGAATTTTCATAATAACCTATCAAAACTCAATCATTAAAGTTCATTCACACTTTAACTTTTGCATTCATAAAATATAGACAACTATTATAACATGAATATGGATAATACTAGAATAGATATATGTATGTATCTGCATAAAATGCACCTCACTTAATCTAAGCATTCATTTTGGTTATGCCATCATTACAGCAGCAGCCGAGCAACCAACAAACTACTTTGCCATCATATCATCTAACATCCAACAAACTAACCACCCTCACAATCCATGAACCCCATCAGCCACCCAGGAACCCATTAACCAAACAACCAACATACTGTGAACAACAACTGAGAAGGAACCGCAATAAACACAGCAAACTCATCTATTCAACTTAAGTCGCTTGAATTTGATTTGATTTTGTCATTTACCTTGTGTTTTATTTTTTTCTATCCTCTTTTGGCTTTCTTCTATGTCTTCTTTGTTGTCTCTAGCAAACCTTCTTCTTGTTCTTATTTCTGTTGTAACTATTATTGTTGTTGTGTCTGTTCCGGTTTAAGTCTACTGGCGTTACGCTTTACATCTAGTAGTATTTCTAGGACTTCCGCTTGTACTAGTATCTTTTATGGTGGTGATGACGGTGACGATGGCGCACTTTCGTTTGGTTGTTGATTTTCACTTTGTCTGCTGCTTGTGATGCTGATTCTGGTCTTGCATATATTTGCTATTCTTATGCGTCGCTCTACTCCTGCTGTTTATATCCTTATCGTTGTGTTGTCATTGTCATTCTTATTATTGTTGTTGTTGCTTTAGTTGAAGCTTTTACTGCTGCTGCTGCTGCTGCTGCTACTATTCTGTACAAGACTCAACAGATTTTTGTGTGCCGGCGAAATTTTGTTGTCGTATTGTTGTTATCGACTTTCAAGGAGTCTGAGGAGTCTGCAAAAGCATCAGCAAGCAACATTCTTGTCGATGTCGTTTTTGTATATTTGGGATTCTCCTAATATGTATAAATTTTTTTTTGTATTTTTCATTTTTTTATTCTTTATTGTTGTTGTCTATGTGCTTTCGTTGTTCGTTCTCTTTATTTCATTCTTGATGTTAGTATATGTTTATTCTATATGTATATGTACACACATATGTATATGGATGCCTTTCTATATAAACTTTTTTTTTATTTAGTTCATTCTAGGTACATATGCGGTTTTATTTTCTATATGAGTTTGTAGTATATTTTTTTCTATTTTATTTTTTATATTATTTTTTATAAACATGTATTTTTTTTAGATATTAATGCTTTTTTGCTTTGCATGTGCATATACATCACTGAACAATCTGGATGAATATATTTGTGTATGTGTGTGTGTGTGTGTGTTGTGTCTTGCTTTGGTGTTAGTCTGGAATGTTTAGGTCTCTTAATGATGCACAGGAATTTTTTAATAAAATTCAGTCATAGTAGAAGGATCGAATGACTGGGTTTATCTTTAGCTATTATATCTGTTCCTTCTTTCACATCTCACATCTCTTTGCTTTTAATGAGGCTAATTTGCCTGAGAATAAACTTCTATTGATTCAATTATATTAAATCATGAAATGAGTATATGATAATCGTCAATTATATAGCCAGAGAATGATTATTAACGAAAGAAAAAATTAATAAAGAATAAATAAAAATGAATTTATAAAAATTTTCTATGAAACTATAAAACGATCAGACAATATGACAATCATCAATTAGAATGAACGAAAAGATTATTTATAAATATAATAAAGACTTAAGCAGCTTAAGGATCAAGTTAGAAAAATTTCATAGCATATGTTCAAGAGTCTTGAACAGAAAAAAGTATTCTGGCATATGGAAAATGGCAATAAAGCAACCAAAGAACAACAATAAGTTACTCCTACACTATTGTTGCTAATCTTTCAGTAGAAAATAATCTGACAATAACCACCAATATAAACAGCATACAATTAAAACAAAAATCACCATCAGGGACGTTGCAGATTTTCATATTCTTTTATACATATATATACATGTAAATAGCAAGCAACACCATGTTAGTCAGATGTTATACCCTACAGTATTGCCTACTAACAGGCGCTATGAAATCAATAGCAAGCAACATTTTTCATTTTGATTTTCATAGAACACACACATGCAGACACACCAGCCAAACAATCGAGCACATGGCTACCAACACAGACATCATCAATAGATACAAGAACTGAGTTTAGTGAATGCAAGAGAAGATGATGACGATGCCGGTAGCAGCAGCAGTATCAGCAAAAACAAACTTTATGCCACAACAATAACGTATACAGGACTAGTATAAGCAAAACTGTATTAGTGAGTAAGTGAGAATGTATATGGTAATAACGTCATGGTTGCAACTACCTTAACTTCATACAAAATACTACATACCGAGGAAAGATTGAACATGTGAACAACGACTTGAATTGAATATTATCAAAAGTCGCATGCATCATCTACAAGACAAAATGACATTTTAATGATATCAACAATGTCAAAGAACTTTTTTGCATTCAATTTTTGTCGTCATCACACACAAATTGTATCCCCTATATTATCCAATAACATGATAAAATTTTCTGAGTTTATTTCTAAAAATTTGCATGAGGATTGTGACGACAAAATTCATTCGCTCAACAAGGATTTTTGTTGCAGTTTTTCATTTTTATTCCTATCTCGGTTTCATCATCATCATCATAGTACAACCGGCACTTGAACTCTTTACTATAATACTATGCTTGCTAGTCGTACACTGTAGTATGGTGTAGTAGTAAGTAGTAGCAGTAGTAGTAGTAGATACACATATACACGCAGTATTGGTGTAGTAGCAACAGCCAAATTGTATGAAAGAATTCTTGGATTTTATTTATTCTTTTTTTTAATGAAATTTTGCGCTCTTTTTTGTTTGGCGCAAGCGGAATAGCAAGCAGAGCAAAAAACAAGCACGCGCGCTCAAGCTAAGAGTAGCACCCAAAATGTATGCAACGCTTTTTAATTTTTTTTATTTTTTGTTTATACCAAAAAACATTGCGTTGACTGCGTGCACACACACATACATAAACTCACATACACACACACACACATACGCGTACGGCCATCCACAGCCATAGACAATCATTAAAGTGGCAAATGCCGGCAAAATATTGTAGAAAGCAATGGCGGCAATGCCAGAAATTTCGCAATAATCTTGTCGTATATGTATGTATTCGTGTATGCACACGAAGTTGACTTACATATATGTAGAATATAGAATCATAGAATCACGCTATATTAACTAAAGCGGCTGGTTGATGCCTCCGTTTCTTTTTTAGTATATTTTTAAAATAAATTCATTCATTGAAATTTAATTGCATTTGATCAATTCATTATATTACATACACTTATTTTGTTTTTTGAATTGGCACTTGTTTGCTGTTGTAGTTTGTTGGGATATCCTAAGATGATATTGTATTTTGATTTAGTATAAGTAATACGCACTGAAACCGTTAATTGTCCATCTAATTTATAGACATTTTATTGTAAAATAAGAAAAATATTGTATTACAATTTTAAAGTTTGTGAAAGCATGGCAATGGCAACTTAGCGCCTGGTTGAATGCTTTTGTTTGGTATTTTGTTCATTTGTTTGTGTTTTGGTTGTAGTTGTTATTATTACCGCTGCTGTTGATGATGATGATGTCTAAAGATTCGGCACAACGGTACACGATACGCAGATACTACACTGTGTGCTAGGAGGAAATGCACAGCGCAATGACCCGACCGAAGTACTCGAACGTTGACTCGTTTCTGTTTCGCTGTCATCGTGTTGCGGCAACTTTTGATGATGACGACGATGACGCCGACAACAGTAACGACAATAAGAACGACGATAATAAAAAGACGACGACGATGATGATGACGATGACGACTACGACTACCACAACGAAGACGACGATAATGACAACAACAAGAATAGTAGCAGTAAAAGTAACACCGAGGATAACGACGGCAATGTTTTTATAATAATGATAATAATGATGACGTTATTGTTGTGTTACAAAGCTACTCTTGTTCCTGCTATTGTTGTTGTTGTCTCGCATCCGATTTCCGAAATGTTATTTCAATTCACTCCATAGAAAATCTTCGAAACGAGCACCAACTTGTGCTCTTTATTTACAAACAATTTACAAATTTTATACTTCGTTAAAGCGTTCTACACTTTGTCAAGTACTCTTAACTTTATCATTTCGTATCCTGTATAACAGTTTCAATAACTCTTATATGCTCTCAGGCTCCCTCTCTCTTATTTCTGTTGCATCATAAGGAACAGATGATTTTAATATTGTTTCCATATTTTATAGCATGTTCTGAGTGTGACGTCATTGTTAGTGTGCAATTGTAGGCAGCCGCCAGCCGGCTTTTAAATGCAATATTAACAAGGGAAAAACGTTACAAACATATGAGTATAAACAACAGCAGAGCAGAAAAAGCACAATATAAAGATGTGAATGAAATGCTTTCACTCCTCTATGACTTTTCTGCAAAAACAAATTGTTCGAACTTATTGTTTGGTGAGAGATATTAATATTTATAATTAACATTTTATCAATACTAAAATATTATACATAAGTACATATGTACAATGTTTATAAATAGTAGGCAACTCTAACTGATAGATAACAAATACCGAAGCAACAATTTAAATAAATCAGCAGAATTATGATTTATTGTCTCATATCTTAAATGGGAGCGCTTTTGGCGATTGTGTACTTCTGTTTTAACATTCTGCTCACAAAATTGGTAGTTATAAGTATTCTCGGCAATACTTGAGAGACCTATTTTCTTGTAATAATAGTAAGGTAACGGTCTAGTCTTAGTCATTACAAAAAACATAAAATCCTACTTTACGTATCTCAGAGAATATTCTTCATTTTTCTATGGCAATCCTGAAAACAGGAATTTGGAACATTTAATCCAAATAATATAGTTTTTGATGCTGAATAAATATTTAGTATCTTATCGAAAGTGAATTCTACAGTTCCCAGATTTTTTTTATTGCATTTAATGTGTCATTTCGGCATAGGTACTAGAGTCTTGCTCAAATGCATTCGTAAGCAAATACAATACATTCGATAGTTCATTTCATTTGGTTCCCAAAACAATAAACAACGCAAAAGAAACGAATGGTATGTATTTGTAAGTGATGTGCATTTGGTTCATTCGAAAAGCAAATATGTATAAATGAATCAAATGAAAAAAACTAAATATATGAAATAATATGCATGGCATTAAATGTAAATGTTCTGCTTCGGAAACTACTTTGCCTGAAGAACTTTACATGTGCCATAAAGAGAAAACAAGTGAACTAAAAAGTGCGTACGAATGGGATAGTTTCCGAGGTCGTACTCATATATTTTTTTTAACCCTAATAGATGCACTTATCATCGTAACCAACAGCTGAAGAACGACTTTCACGTGTTCGTTCAGCCCGGTGGAATCTGAATATTCCAGTAATTTATATTAAATATAACATTTAATACATTTAATACAAGTACTTGGTATATATGTAATGCATATATGCAATGGTCGGCACAAAACTCTATTCATTCTATTTGATCGACCGAGTACTCGAAACTTTCTTCACTCAAAACGAAACAAATGACTTGTTTGCCGTTTCAAATACATTCATGCAAGACTCAATTAAGTATATTTTTTAAAACGTTAATACTTACGAATAAGTTCGCATCGTTAAGCGCCACATGTAGTTAAAAAGGCACAGTCACTTGAATGTACCCAATTGTAATTTTAAAGCACTTAGTAGCTAAATTTATACAAAGTGTATATGAAGGATAATATAAAACATAAAATCAATAGGCATTAATATGAAGGACAAAAGCCAAGAGACGAAACCAAAAATATCAAAATTCATGGAAGCAACTGAAGGCTATGAAAATTAACTTAACGAATGGAAAAGTGCTGACATTTGTACGTATGTGAATTACATCAAAACAAGGTTGTCTACTGTCGCCGTTGCCGTTTATTTTATATCTAAATGATATCCACAACAATTTGGAAGGTGGTCTAAATTTTGATGGGACAAACATAAGAGTGTTAATGTACGCGGATGATATAGTACTACTAGCTGATGATGTGAATGTACTCCAATCAATGATATATAAGTTTGAGGATTATTGTTTAAAATGGAGTATGGAAGTAAACCTAATGAAGTCAGAAATAATGGTGTTCAGAAAGGGAGGTTTCGGCCCAAGAACCAGTGAAGATAACGTCAGAGTACTGTTACCTTGTTGTAATCTTTCACCAAACACATCAACAACCGAATTGAGGAAGCAAAAAACAGCATTAATTCGACATGGCGTAATTTCCTAGGCAAAAGCGAAATCTCATTGGCATCAAAATGGAAGCTATTTTTGGCAGTTTTCAGGTCAATCCAAGCGTCTGCGGCACAGGTTTGGGGATACACAATGCCGGAAGAGGTAAACAAGTTCCAGCGGTATTTCTTGAAAAGAGTGCTGAGGCTACCGGTCACACTCTCAAACAATGCATTGTCATTGGAATCTGGTACTGAAGACAGTCACTTCTATACATAAGGTCTGCATATGCAATACCTCACAAAGACTTTACTGTCATATAACGCAGATAGATTGCCTCATAAGTTGTCCAAAGCTATTCTAAGAGGAAACGTTGTGTGGGCAAATAAATTTAATCAGTTGGGAACAAAACACAATATAAGTTTTCAATGGAATGCTGGGATAGAAGAAGGCTGGTGTAATCGTTGCAATCAGCTCATTGAGGCATTAAAAACGGCTTCGTGGAGTACAATGCTGGAAAAAGTAGCAGGTAGCACAAACCGCTTTTAAAAATACCTGCAACCAGCAGCTGGAGAAAAATAATTTAAAGTCCACCTAACACAACGTGAAATAACGATGATAATAACATCACGCTGCGACATATTACCACTGAATGCAAATCGTTTCGCGGCAGATTTGTCAACCATTTGTGCGCTATGCAACAGGAATGAGCAGGAAACACTGTTTTAAATGAATTTTAAGAAAAATTCAATTGAGCTAAATGAGCTGGTAAACATATTAAACGGTGACCATGAAATCAGTTGGAAGACTCTAGCAAGCTATATAAGCACAATATTCTATTATAGAAAATTTCTTATATCAGAATTCCGCTAACGGCTAATAGGCATGCTGTAAAATCACCTCTAGTTCTTTTTTTCTTTTTTCCAAAAATGTATAAATTAAGTTTTAATTTTAATCTGTACCTAAGTATGAATATAGTACGAAAAAATAAATAAAAAGAAGTACTACTACTACTACTACTACAACTATTACTACTACTACTACTACTACTACTACATCAAATGAGGTCAAATTTGAAGGTAACATTGATTACTGATTTAATTGTGAGTGTATGCTACAGACTATTTTTAAACATTTCAAACAAACTAAAGACCTGAATGTGGCCTGTTAAAAAAAAAAAAATATGTACAATATTGTTGGTTAAAAGTACAATAAGCGATAAGTCATTCCTTAAGTCACTTAATATTATTTTTAAAACATTTATGGAAACGCTGCAATAATCTTTTTTTTATTCCATTTATCAATTTTCGTATTATTTGTCGAACATTCTTTTTTAAGTTGATATTTCGTACACCCTTAACAAAAGTTTTGTAAAAATCAAGAAAACTATTTGTAAAACATAAAAAATTATTACTCAGATTGCGAATATTAATTTAATTTATGAGCATTCGCTACCATACTAGAATAATCACAAACAAGAAAAATTCCAATAATTAAAGAAAAATGAGAAATCAACGAAATACTTAATTAGAAATTCTGTCAGTTTCATTCATCATTACATCAACACACAGACACAGTCAGATAGAGATTATACAATACATAATACTATTGTACGAGTACAAACGAATATGTAGTACTTTCTCTCATAGTTGAGAAATCAAAACGAATGAAATCGAAGTGGAAATGGAAATGCCATTGATTGAAATTGACAAACGCTGTCAAAAATGCTTTTAATTTAAATTCTTCGTATTTCAACAAAAGGACATAATATAAACTTAACTTCTTAACTGAACTGAATAGAACTGTGTAGAACTGAATAGAACAGTATAGAACTGAACTGAACGAGTTGAACTAAACTGAACTGAGTTGCGTTGAAGTTTCGGCAAAGAATCTTGAAGAAGAATTTCTATTTTAGAATTTGTCATGTTGTCGTCGTCGTCTTTCAACGTTTCTAGTTTATAAAATATCACACGAAATGAAGAATGGGACAGGACAAGCAGCAAGCAGCAACATTAGGCAGCAGGAGCAGGAGAATGGAAGAAGATGGAACAACAGGCGCATTGGGTGTGAAAATATGCGAAAGGCAAATGTCAGCGTCAACAGCAGCAAAAAGAATGATGATAAAAGATGAGGGAAGTGAAGCAACAAACGGGGAGCATCAAACAACCCTTTCGGTAGTAAAGAGTTGGCGCTTATCTTAAGCCATGCTGACAGGCAAAGCAGAAATAAGCACGAACATGAGCAGATACATAGACACAACCCAACCAAAGCAAACCAAAGCGAACCGTACCCGTTTCTAACTTAAAAAGACAATATAGTACTACTACTATATAGTACGACGAACGGTATCAAGAATAACCAACAAAGCCAAAACGCCAGTCAGTCAGCAACAGCTGGAGAAAGTTGGTAAGGAAGAAAGAGTTGAGTTGAGAAGTAGAGTAGAGGTTTTGTAAAAAGAAAAGAAATAAAAAGGACATGCTCATCACATTCCATGGGACACAAGCTGACAGTGAGTGATTTGACCATTCTCTCATTTGCGTCTACAGGCATGTGCAAGGATTAATGTGCAAGGATACGCAGTCATTGGTGGTTGTTGTTGCTTGATGGAAATGAGCACAAGCGTGAATAATACAAAAACAAAAAAACAAAAAATGAAAATAAAAATAAAAGTAGGAAAAGTTACATGGAATAGGTTGAAATGAGTAAGTGAGCGCGAGTTTTTGGACGCAATATTCATGTGCAACGAGCGTCGCTTAAGATACTAAAAAAAAAGGCCGAGAAGGAAGCAAAACTGCGAAACATTGAAATTTGATGCGTTTCACTTAAACACACACACAGATACACTCTGGAACACACATACTCCAATAGATATAGTGGGCATAAAGTGACATCAACTTACTCATTCAGATACAAACAGACAGACACTCAGACAGACAGACCGGTCGACTGACAAAGTTACTCGAACTCATTTGCTCGCTACGTTCAAGTTGCTTGGCAGCTTCATGTGATTTCTAGGAAAAATGACAGTGAAATGTAATAATGGGAAACTTTTTCTTTGTCAACTTGATGAGTATGAAATTTTTTACAACAAAAAAAAAATAAATAAGAAAAAAAAGAAGTGAGCAAGTTGCCAATGTGACAAGCCACTTGGACGACACGGCATTTGTTGAAAATTACAAATTAACTCTAAAGAATTTTTACCATCATGTTAAAGGCCAAGAGCTTAGGAAGAAAGAAAGGAAGAATATTATGTATATATGAATCATAAAGCATCAAGATTTGCTTTCCTCCTCTGTGTCCATTACTCAGTAGTAGAAAAGGATGGATATATTTAGATAGAAGTTTATAAAAAATGTATGTGTTAATCGAATTGTTCAAAGAATCTTAAATTGTAGAGTTTCATTTAGCAGAAAAAGATAAAAAGGTTGCTCTAATCAAAGTTCAGTTCAACCGAAAGTCTAACATTCCATAACAAACCCTGAAATGTGAGTTGAATTGAGGATATTTGCCGGTAGGTTTAGTATATTTAGGAGTCAACCCATTGACAAGTTTAACAGACTGCCAGATCTTCTAAGAATGATTGCCTGTGAAAGTGTGTTCGTCTTTGATTATGCGAAGGCCATATGAGCAGCTGCAACAGAAGCCATAGTAGAAAACTTGCAACCTGTGGGCCATAAGCCCTGTAGTACAGGTTACAGGTTCCTATTATAACAATCCAAATCTAGTTCTTGCCTAAGGCCTGACAGCATATTGGTCTTTGCTGCCAGTACCAAAAGAATTTCTTTAAATTGTCGATAAACGTTAGTTAGTTTCTAATCGTCATTTCGAAAACTGAGGGAAAAAGGAGGCAACTTCTATCTAATGAAAAAATACATTTCACATTGTGTTGTATTGAAGAGTTTCTAACTGTCGGATACACTTGTTATTTCATAAACTTGTACCTCTTCTGTTCTTTAGTATATAAATCACACTTTAATCGCTTCAACAACTGAATGGCAGCAATGAAAAATCAGAAGTTATTCAAAGCGTTTATTAGTTGCGCATACACAAAATTGTTCTAAAAGCAAAAGCAAAAAACATGAAATACAAACAGATACTCACTCAAAGGGCTTTAAATTGTGAAAAATGTGGAGTGCCATTTGGCTTCTGGGCAATAACAGTTAGCATTCGCATAGCTCTACAAACCCACCAACATAAAGTAAAAGCGAAATGCGAAATCCGTTCAAATTATTTTCGAAAGCTGGCAAGAAGCTCAGAAAAATGAGCTACATTGTACAGCACAAAGATATTTACTATTGCATGCAACATAGCACAGCACAGCATAGCATGGCATAGCAAAGAAGATATGGCACAGCGCGAGCAAGCTCAGCTCAGCTCGCTAATAGGCCTCAGGCAAAATGTCTGTACTCTGCTTTGATATACAAAACATTTCGAAACATTTCCACCAGCAGGAGCAAGTACTAAAGTAGAAAACAAGACAACTGAAACTATCAAAACAAAAAAAATTATTGTATCATATCATAAAGGAAACGTAAATGTTTTGGGTGGAGAGGCAAAGGCAGCAGGTGAAAGTATATAATGAAACTATGTCGCTGAATCAAAATGTGCATGCAGCAGCAGTAGCAGCAGCAACAAAGCATTCATAATGTTGCAAGCAAAAAAATATTTTCCTTTGCTTATACTTTATTGTATCTACATAACACAAGAAATATTTCAAAGGCACAAGAAGAGCAAGCGCTCTTAACTATATAAAATATCTCAATGTATTATTATACAATATCTCATTCAGGTCACCTCAAGGCAAAATAACAAACAAACAAACAAATTTTCATTCTTTACTTTGAAGTTTTTTCGTTTCTTAATAAGGTATTAAATAATTTTTACAGATACGAGTCTATTAAGTTAGTTATTATTCATCATATCGCTGATCTATCGGAATGCTTCTTCAACTGTGAGCCGTGAAGGTTTGGGGGTGTACAAAACAATATTAATAAGTATTTACAAAGTCTGCCGTAAAGTTAACAAGACTTTTTCAAATTCTCTATTTATAGTGATGTTTTCTTTTGACGGGAGTACGAGTTGGAAAGGTATATCCTTTACTGACGTTCTGTCAAAATGTCATGATCAACTGACAATTAGAAGACGAGTTATTGCATTGTAAGTGACAGTGTGTTTTTAGCATCGGTCGGAAAATGAGCTTCTAACAAAGAACGAAGTTTTGTTTTAAAATTGGAAAACTTTAACAGAGACGTTTGAATTAATGAAACAAGTGTATGGTGACAATTTTTATCCCGTGCCAGAGCCAATGAGAGGTTTAAACGATTCAAAGAAGGTCGTGAGGACATCAAGGACGACGAACACCCCGGTTAGAAAAGTGATTACACCAAGTAACACTGAAATTGTGCATGCATTTATAAAAAGTGAGCCAAAATCTTTGTTGCGATACATGGCAATGGAATTGAACATATCAAAAGATTCACTTCATCGCTTTGTCAATTTTTTATTGATTTTTATTAACAATTATTCATACCAATCTTTATTGCATTTAATAACAATTCAAACTGTTTAAAAAACAGTCAATTTAATTTGCCATCCTAAAATTCTTACAGTTCTTTAGTAGATTCATTTTTAAATTCAACTTAATTTTTAAAAAACATTTCTTAGTCGATAAAATAAAGATTCTTATAGTTAGAAATTAAATTTTACAAATTCCATTAAGAGCTTGGAATCGAGATGGATTCTGGAAAAAGGAAACTTAATCTTAAGAATTGCTAATCTATTGTGATTAGTTCTGAACATCAGTAAACTTAAATTTAAATGGCATGGCCGGTTCCATAAGGAAATATGTTGTGTAAGCATTTGTTGCATCATAATTAAACTCAACATTAAAGTTACGTATTAACTTAGCCAGTGAAGTTTCGATTTCCATATCTACTATTCGTTTACCGATGCACATGCGTGGGCCAAAGCCAAAGGGTAAAAATGAAAAAGGATTTATTTCGGTTTTCTTTTGATTTTCTGCCGTACGCAACCAACGTTCGGGTAAGAATTCATTGGGACGTGCATAGAATCGTTCATCCTTCATTAAGAGATGCGATCCAATGACAAGGCGTGTACCTTTCGGTATTTCATAACCCGATAAAGTAAGATCCTGCAAACATGTTCGGAAATTGCCTATACCATTGGGATAATAACGTTGGGTCTCCTTGATAACGGCTCGCATATATGGTAAATCTTTCATGCGGCTCTCATCAAGCAGTGTATCTTTAGTTGGCATTATACGCATAACTTCTTCTCGAAGTTTTTCTTGCTTATCAGGGTTTTTAGCTAAACAAAGCATTATAGCTGAATACAATGTAGAAGTCTGTAAAACAAATTAATATAACATAAGATACTGTATTAATTTTTGTGGTATTTCAGATCTTCCTTACAGCATCTACACCAGCAAAAAGTATGTCCATGGCCATAATGGTTGCCACTTTTGGATTGATAGTGATTAGCTTTTCAAATATACTTAAGTTTGCAACATTTTCAGCATTTTGTTGTTTCTCTTTGAGAATCGCAGTAGTTTCATCAACCATTTTCTGAGACGCATCCAAACTATCCTCAAGTACTTTAATCATTTTTCTATATGCTGGTGTAGAGATGATTTTCCATAATGATGGTTGTATATCCAATTCATAAATATAACGAAATATATCTCGGGACGAAACAAAAAGTTTCAATGCATCGGGATTATCACGTTTCTTACGAATCATGCCCATTTCTCGATTGAGTGCAATCAAAGCAATCGATTCGAAAATTAATCGATTGATTTCTTCAACAAAATTATCAGGCACTTCAAGTGTCTTGGGATCGCGTATCTCTTTAATTCTTTTGATACAAAAAAAAAACAAAAAAAAAGTAAAATGACATTTACAATGGATTACGATAGAGATAAGAGTAATGAAACCTACCGCTCAATGAATTCATCGTTGATATTTGACAATGGTTTTATATACATTTTTAAGTTACGTGGTTGCATTAACAAGGGATTCACTGTTGAACGTAATTTTGACCACTCTTCACCTTGCCTAGACAAGTCCATAACAAAGATATTAGATATGAAAATTATGCTATAAAAAGACTCTATAAGGTATTGAACTTACAGTGCCAGTAAACCTTTTACATCACCATAAACATCTGGTCTTACTTTCTCCCGATAATATACAATCGAATCGAAGCCTTCCCTTTGTGGCCATTGGCTTTCATTGCGAAACACAGTCTCAATATCTTTTACAGCAAATGTCCATACCGTATCTGGTCGACCAAAAATGCCAGGCATCACAAAAATATCACCATGTGTTTTACGCATGGCATCAGCATACTCCAGTACTGAGGCTTTGGCAAATTTACCACCAGGCATAAAATCACGCATCAATGCCCATTTATTATGTCGTGGTAATGCACTAAATGGTTGCGCCAATTCCAATTCATCCACATTCTATCACAATTATTCGAATTTTATTATTATTTATTGATTTAAAAAATACACGCGGTAACTCACTTTAATTTGAGCTGCTGCAGTAGCCAAGGCGCGTTTGGCATTGCAAATGTTCAAAGAACGAGAACTTTTCCAAACAATCATTTTAAAATATAAATTTAAATTCACTTGTTAATAAAAAAGAACCGATGCATTCGAAGTATGTTTCATAAATGTGCAATATTAAATAAAACTCAAACACTAACATTCCGTTTCTGTTCCTTTGTTTATTTATAATGAATTCTTATCATTGAGAAACCGGTTTACAAAAACAACGAAACAAACAAAATCATTTAGAAAGATAACTACGAAAATGTAAGTTACAACGACTGCTAAAGGCTCTTGAATAGTAATTTCCTTATTAATACTTTAAATTATCAATTTTCTATGTAAACAAAAAAACAATACATCATTTAATAATAAATTTAATTTGTTTCGAAGACTTTCTTATTATGTATTTTTAATCTTAATATTTTAGTTGTCTATGTATGTCTATATACCCGCCATAATACCCTATGAAAATGATTCGACGCTTTTAGTTCATTTTAGCTGAATCATGGTGAATGCAACTTTAAACAAAGTCACATTTGTTTTGTTTCTGTTTTGTAAATAAAACCCGGCACATATTGATGATAATGATGAAATGACTTTTTGTTGATTATACTAGCAAAAAATTATTAAATGCTTGCATGCATAAACATTTTATTAATTGAAAAGAGAATAAACAAAGGCTAAAAATGTATAAGTTAGTAAATGAGTAAATAAATGAATAAATAACAAAAAATTTGAAAGAACACGTCTCATTTTGAAGAGGCTTTTCGGTGTCTGATATGTCAATTCGATTAATTCGTTTATATCCAAAAATTGATGATTAATGAGCTACTCAACAATCAATTCCTGCAAAAGCTCTAGAATGACTCTACAGATTTAAAAAAAAAAGATTTTTTTGTTTTGTTCGATTCAATAAAACCGAAAAATCGAAAAAAATGAAATTAACCATGTGTGCGAGTGAGATGCAGAACATAACAAACATACTATGAAAAAAATAAAACAAAAACAAAGCAACCTGCATATAAAAATCGATATTAGCAAGGTGTGCAAGTGAGATGACGAAATTTTAACGAATAAAGAGGATTTTCTAAAACATTTGACGATAAATGATTATACAAATGTTACAGCCAACCAATCTACATTTTTAAGATGGATTTCTCAATGCACAACTATATAGGTTGCAAATATTTAAGGGTAAGGAATTTTTTAATGCTCTCCAAGTGTTGGTCATGAGTCCAGAAAATCGTCCATGCTGGGCGTACTGATCCTATGAGGAGCTATTGATGCGTGATCTGAGTATGTCCCAAATGCCGGTGGATGAAAGTTCCTCATGACCGTTTGGTTAAGTTGGGAGGCAGACAGATTTTTTCACACGATAGGGTAGGTAATTGAAATTAAATTAATAATGGAAATGGAATCATTTTCAAGTGGCACATAACTTATTGCTTGGAGTCGATGTTTAAGACTAAAATAACCAATGATATAAGGACGCTTGGAAAATTAATCAACCATGCCAGCGTCATCGCTGTTTTTTGCTAAACTGTCCCTATTCCGTATCATTCAGCCGTTACGACTTCCTACAGTATTGGGAAAAACTATTCTTTTCTTTATTAACTTACTCTTCCCCCTACAAAATAGATCGTAAGACTTGGAAATCAAAGAAGCTTCAACTCATTTTTAAAGTCTACAGTATTTTCAAGTGTCCCTAACAGGAAGGCCTTATATATTATTTCTAGGCCCGTTCGGGTTCCAAATTTGAAGTCAAGCAACTTCTTTCTTAGTCTCTATGGATGAAAGCATCCATCATGAATTGTATAAAGAAACTTCATGTCATAGATATTGTATATAACTCTTTGAAGTAGATTGCATGCACAGATGTTGTATACCAACATACTCATAACTAGTCTATTTCTACGTCTTCCGGCAAAGAAGTAACACCATACAGTGATCAAAAGTCAAACGACCACATTTCCCCACAGTCTTAAAAGCAATGGGACAGAAGACTTAAATTTCATGAAACTTAACGCATTTTATCGTAAATGGATTTTCACTTTTCATACTAATGCCAATAATATATCGAGCAAATAATTGACATTGGTTAAAAACTAAACCAAGAACAGTATATGACATATATCTCAAAAGACCAATTTCAAAATCAATATTAAAACAAATCAATTTACTTCTAAATATATAAATCTAACACTTTAAAATTATCATACATTGTAGTGGATCTTTTTAATTTAAATAACTTTTTAAATTCCATTTCTTTCCTTTATATAAATCTTCAAAATTTTCATCAAAAAAACATTTCAAAAAACACAATAAAAACAAAAAGCCTACGCAAAGCACTTAATTTTTAAAATTTCCATAAAGAACAATTTCATACAAATTAGACTAATTAAAAATGTTAACACTTAATTAACAAAAATAAAGCAAACACTTCAAGCACGCACTTGCATTCAGTCAAGTTACAGAGACAGAAAATATTATTCGTTGGTCTTTACTTTACCATTTAAGTATCTTTGCAACGCTAGAAAGTTGCTAAAGTAGTACAAACAAAACATACATATGAGGAGTATGTGACTATGAAGATGAGAGCGTTGAGACCACTTCGTCAGGACTTTCGTTCAACGTTCAAAGATGAATACTGAAGACTTAACTTGGCTTATAAGATACAAACATACACATAAAAGTATAAACAAAACACTAGACACACACACACATACACACAAACAATACAGAACACAGTTTGAAGAAGAAATTGTGTAGGAAAAGACAAAAACTCAAAGCCACTACTTTCTATAGAGAAAGTCAAAAAGGGGAAAAGAGAATAAACACTTGTCGTTTCATAAAGTTATAAATCTAAAACAACAAACATTTAGATTTCTGTTCATGAAGACGGACAGGTGTTGCAAGAAAAGTAAAACATAAAAAAAATATCAGAGTACAGAATATGCACAACAGTTCTACCGAATAATTCACACCTTTCATACCAAAATAAAAATAAAAGAAATTCGAATAATCTGATTATATGGAAATTATTCTTACCATAATACTGCTTAACTAAATATATAAATATATAAATTGTAAGGCAGTTGACTATTAACTTGTTTATGCGATAGCTGAAGCGGTTTTCACTGAATTCTGTTTAACTCATAACGCATGCATTCAGTGCGCATAGAACAAACTAAAGGGCTTCTCACGAAGCGCACGTTTCAAACTCGACATTATTTTCGTAGAACGCACTGAAATGTAACATAAACGCTTAGCCTGTCTACAGCGTGTTGTGATTCAGCTGTTCACAAAACGTGGTTTTGATTTATTATCAATTTCTCAATGATTTTGTGAATTATTTACTGAAAAATCATAACAAATCGTTAATAAAAATCTAGATAAGGATTATACAATTACATTATATTGGGGTGTGAGCTACATTATATTTTATGCATTTGGCAACTTTGCACTAGAAAATTCGTTCTCAATAAGAGCGAAACGACTTCGCAAGCATAAACACCTAAACAAAATTCATCTGAGTCAAGCTGTTTTATTATAATTTTTTATATCTTTTAATCAGTTTTGGATGCTCTATCATATATTTAGTAAAGGGATGCCAATGGGTTAGTGATGCAAACATAAACCTTCACCTATGCAACCAACAACCTCATCATGACAATTCGCGTCTGAAAATCGGCTAGTCAACGTTGAGCTGACAACTCACTCGGCAAAACTATTAATTATCATGAACACAGCACTGAACACTTGGAAACCTAAAACATTGACAAATTAAAATTTGAAGAGATAGAACAACGGACTGGGTCATATCGAAGTCTCAAGTGCAGCATTCCAAAGCTCACAAAGAGCTGAAACACATAGTAAAATGTAGAAGTTGACATTTGAAAATACATTATCTATGTTATGGGAGGTTCCTCTCGCACTAATTGAGGAACTCCTACTGAAATACATCATGACAATAAGAATACTCTATGCACTATTTCAGAGTGTTATCTAAGTCTCTTTAGAATACTGGTCATTTTTATTCATCTATTTATGCGATCTTTTTACATAATAGTTTTGATGGAAATTATGAATCCCATCGGTATGATCAGTGCAATTTTGTATGAATTGTCTTTTGAACTCAACACTTTATACTTTACTTTCTATGAGTGAAATGTATGGAAATCTTTTGTTGCAGACATTTGTGGTAAGCATATTTCACACATGATTTACAAAAAGAAGATATAGTAGACCAAACCAAAAATGTAATAATATTTAAAACAAAATGATTTTGTAAATTCCTTTCATTCCTATGCATTATTATTATTTTTTTTTTTTTATTGTTGTTGTTCCCTTCTTGTGCAATTTATCAGACATATCTTTCTACTAATACACTTCAGAGTCTAAAATATTACATTATTATCATTACTCGCATACCAATTAAAGAACATTTTCCACACTTCACATACATACTCACGTACTCATATATTTACTAGAATAATATCTTGTATCTAAGTATCTGCCATAGGCAGCTGACTCACATTCTGGTCAGTTCGGTTCGGTTCAGTTTAGTTCAGTTCAGTTCAGTCGGTTGATTAGTTGTTGGTCGGTCAGTGAAAGAAAGAACGAATGAAAGAAAGAATTACTATCGTTTTTAGGTCCTTTTGACTGTCGCATGCAGGAGTCTATTTGAGTTAAGATGCAGTGCCAAGATATGCATCACATATGCACATGTAAATACATTAAACGGCAACACATAAAGACACACACATTCACAGATACTCATACACAGCACATATTAAGATAATATACATAGGTACTATATACATTTTGGACTCTGTGGCAATGTTAACGATATCAGCAAACGAACGTTGAAAATGAATAAGTGAACGATAGTGCAGAGCAATAATAACATTGTGGGTGGATGAATGGCAGATGTTGTTCCTTTCATTTCATTCATTTCGTTGTGCATTTACTCAATTCCTTGCTTCTTTCTCGCCCTGAAAAATGGAATGGATTGGTCAAGGGTTTTGAGCGTCACTGCTGACCATTTGCCTGTTGGCCAATTTCCGAATGAATGAGGGTGTCATTAGGCCATGGTCAACAATGTTTTACGTTACGCGTTCATGTTCTGTATGTTGTTGGATTATAAACTTTGCATGTGGCAAGTTCATACGACCAGATCCTATGCTCTTATTATTACTATTACCATTACTGTTGTTGTTGTTGTTGTTGGCATCTCATATTATGATTCTTCTACTAATGGATGCTGGAATCGTTTATGCATGCCCACGTGTCATGATCTCAACGAATGAATGAATGTTTACATGTTGAACTTGTATTATTGCATGTAGGTAAATCGTTTAGGATAAACATTTAGCATTGTTTTAAATACATACACAATTATCTTATTACGATATAATGCTAATAGATACATAGTAGTAGTAGTTACAATAGTTAACCCAATAAGGCCCAAACTATTGAGAATATTCAACAATCAACAATGTCTTTAAGCAATAAATTAATGATGATAATACCTACCAATAACAACACTAACAATAATCATTTTGAGTTTCTATATCAAGCATAATTAATTAAGTACACAAATACATGCACACATACATACATGCATATGTATGTAGATTAACAGTACTATGTGTTTGCATATTGTATCAAATTAAATTTGTACTTCCTTATTAAAGTATTAACTACTACTACTGATTAAACCTTTTGTCATTAATGATTCACCGTCACTAATTATTCAATCAATTTTTATTGTAAATTAAAGTGAATATCAATCTCCTTACAAAGATCTCTCCAAAAGCAGTTCGTAAATACCTTAGATACCACTTTCATCTAAGCACACGTGACTATTCCCAAAACTGATGATACTAATGTTTTAAAACTTTGGTTTGATTTGACGTTGAAAAAATATAGTAGGAAGAAAAACGCAAGTAGTTGGTGAAGTGGAGGGATATTAAATTACCTTCTTGGAATATCAATTCTCAGTTTTTTGATAAGCAAAATCAAGGCAATAGGACAATAGAATGATATTTCCTTTCCTGGAATATTCATCACAATTCTCTTACTTAATGGTAAATGGACCACTAAAACTACCAGACGGATTTAGGATGGCAACTATTACGTGTGTCCTTAAACTTTCAGACATCCAAGACTTTAATGGCAAAATGAAGTCTAAAAATCTAAGACATTTATCAGATTTCTACTTATTAATGACAAATGCGTCAATGGATTTACCAAAATGACATTTGAATTGTATTTTAAAATTTTCTTTGACAATGTTGCATCTATAGTGTAGGATATAATCAGAAGGACTTAAAGACAAAATTTTTTTTCACAAAACATTAATCTATATAGATATTCTGTGACAATGCAACTAATTTCACCACACAAGACGTGCTCGTGACACGTTTAACTTCATTCCGCCCATAGCACCCCATTTTGGAGGCTTATGGGAGGCAACAGTCAAGAGTGCCAATCTTATATAATACTAGGCTCACAATGGAAGAGCTAAGTACTGTTAATGAAGAGGTTGAAGCAATTCTTAACTCCCGTCCATTGACATTACTTTCATCTGACCATAACGACCTGATGGCATTAAAACCAGGTCACTTTCTGGTAGATCAAGGTGCAGAATCGGACAAAGTGCAAACAATAAACCACAACGATGGACTTTGGGTCTTCAGAGAAAAAAAATAATATAAAGAAAATTAAAATGAATAAAGAACTCGTGCCATATTATTCAATATAATCCTTAATATTGGGTTCCTTCTATAAAATTCTTGAAATATTTCAAATAGTAATGTGCTAGCAAACAAACATTTCAAATAAGTAGAAATATCTATAGTCATATAATCATGAGTCATGGGTTTGAGTTATTCATAGTAGGATAGGCTTTCAAACTCTCATTAGAAGTGGAAATAATCAACCAACAAAAAACAAAAAAAAAAAAAAACAAACACACATCTATCGAAAGTGACAATACTATGTACTCACTTTCGCACTAGTCTTGTGATATGTTTATAAAAATACAATATATTTTAATAAATATAAACTACATATGTTTGGTTACTGTCGAAAATTAACTTGAATAATTGATAACATTTAGTACTCTATTGTTAACCCCTTAACACCAGTAACATATTTATTGCTTTTGTTCATCAAATATGACCATAGTTCAGATCAAAACCACATCAGAACTAATTAACAAATTATAGCTTTAATTAAAATACATAGAAAAATGAAAAACAATATTCAACCCAACAAATAAAAAAGACCCAGCACCCGAACCCGAACCAGACCAGACCCAACAGTGTGACCCGCATGCTTAACTTATTAGTAAGTTTTATAGTATTTATGAACAATAACACCAACAACAAGCATACCATACACAACAAATACAATATGTAAAAGTAATGAAACGATTTTCATGATAAACAACTTTAACCAATAATTAAATTTTAATGTGCCGACAACGGCACACATATCATCCGTCCCATAGAGGGATAGATGGCATGGATGCATCACATCAACAACACAAAAATGAGCCAATTTCATTTGACCTAAAGCAAATAGTACTACAAGAATGTTTCATATGTATAAAAGAACCTCTTATATAATAAATGAAGTCACTAATGTAATGTGTGTGTGTGTGTGTGTGTGTGATATGACCAAACGTATGACCAAACACATTAATTTTTAATTTGTTCAAATAATAATCATAACAATAATAAGTACTATAACATTTAAGAGTATTGAGCACTGGAGTGGTTTAAAAATAAAGAAAAATATCTCATAAGTCAACAAATGCGATTATCTTATTATAAATAAAAACTGTGTCTATTGAGAATGGGAAATTAAACGATTACTGATCAAAGAATGCCAAATTTGTAAGAAAGTCACCTTTAGAACGATTGAATATGCTCCATAAGATCATCATAGGCGGCTGTACTCTGGATATGAATATCCAAAAATTCTCTTAATGCATGCCAATCCATATCCTTCACTTCTTTAATGAAAAAACGACATATAAAATATCATAGAAACTTGATCAAATAATTAATTTTTTAATTAAATAAAAATATACAAGGTTACTTTCTATTCTACAATATCTTTTTACTAATGGACTCACTAATTTTTTGTTTTAATGGATTTTGATAAGATCATAAAGAAAAATCATATACTTCCCATTAGAAATTTAAAAGACTTTTAATAAAATGATTAAAATAAATTTTTACAAATTTAATGGACTGACGATCACTTGAAGAATAAAATTCCCTTTATTTTCTTATCTACAAAATAATATTATTTAATAAACTACACATATTCATATTGATCATTTCCCATTGCAAAACTTTTAAGATCTTTATAGAAACCTCTTATGGTATTGTAAAAGAATTTGTTTTTATTATGAACTACCCATCATAATTGTATGAATGAATAAGCAAACAAGCACTACTGAGGTTTTTCATATATTTGACCTTTTCAATTGACAATGAGTCTTTCTTCCTCACATAACATATTTGGCCTTCATGACGTTGAACAACGTTGATCATACATACATAAATATATTTCTATATACACATGTATATGTTATTAAGTTTGTATATAGATACAACTACGGGTCAATATGCTTTTAAGTTTCGTCATCTTTATGTACAATAATAAAACCAATTAGTCTTTGGTTACCGCCCGCCGTCGCTCCATTTGTAAATTAACTCATTTCTGCAATTTTAAGTGTGAGTCATTATAATGTTTGTGAGGTACATATTATGTGTAGTATCTATGAGCTTGTTAGTGAATGAGTCTTTAAGTCAATATGTGTAGGATTCTAATTGTGTGCACTTGTGAATATTTCTTTATGTGTGTGTGAATATAAGTGTGTAGTTGCTTACATTATTGAATTATGATTTATTGACAACAGTTTGAGGCATCTCTTAAATTGTAGTGTCTTTCATCATGTTACTTATTTAACTTACTTTACTATTAACGAAAGATTCTGAAAACCAAAATATTATATTTTATAAAGCCGCACGCACAAGCACTCATTAATTAATTTCTTAGGCGTATTTGCCACTCTATACTCTATATATGATTCAAAATTTATCAATCAGCAGCCACACGACACACAGTAGCCGCAACAACAGAAGTTATAGCAATAGAAACAGGAACGGAATGGAACAATACTTCACCGAAAACAATTTTATTAATTAAAGACCTAAAAACCTAATACATAGTACAGAAGTTGTTCTTCTACTCTATAGAGTAGTTTGATACTCAAATGAGGTGAAGTGCCAAAGTTCTTGCTTCATAATATGGTCTCCCTACTTTGTTGCCCTCCTATTCTGCTTATTATTCATTAAGCAAGAAAGCCACAGAACGCCATATCTCATGTCAAAGAGTGATGTCTACAGTAGCAAAAGCATTGCCATTAACACAACACAGCCTCTCAATCTCATTGCAAAGCAACCTTTTGGCTCTAGATAGTATTTCTGCCTCATGTTCTTTGTATAGTTTAATGTCGCATCAATCATTCCTAGATACATACCCATACTCATATCCATATCTATATCAGAACATAAGTTTCCTAACACACTATTCAGGCAATACTGTTGAGTGTTCATTTGAAGCCACTCAAATAATGCCATGGGCACATAACCCTTCATTGAACTCTTTGAACTTAACTCAAGTTCTTGTTGTTAATTGCATTACTTGGTTAATCAAACTCAAATTACTGGCACATTTTACTATGGTATGTAGTACTACAAAAAGAAACGACACACAATTGATGACAACAACAGAATAATGAATAAATGAGCATAAAGAAAATTATGCTTATTACATAAGGGCAAATATTTTGTCTTTTGTTATTATGAAATTCCAGAATTCACTACAATAGATGATAAACAAATTTACAATTAGTCTCAAGTAAATGTATTGTATTGATTTATCCCATCCATGTCCATCCATCTGGATGCCAATCTGAGTTTAAGCAAATTTGCATGTGAGTCTTTACATAAATATTTTAGTACTTATTCTATTATAGTTATCATTAAATGAAGTTTCAATCATCCATTAAAAGAGCTAAATATGCAATTGTTTAGTGGCTTATACGATTTAAGTTCAAGAAGGTCAAATTTGAAACAAACGAATGTAGTCCATATTGGTTGGTTGATTTCCGTGGCTGATCCGTAGCTGATCCGTATAGTCGACTTCGAACCACAATTAGCACTAGAGAGCCGTTTTAAAACCACTTCTTCGCCGTACGCAATCGGTATTACTAAATCCAACCTGTCGAATTTAGGTATTTTAATAAATCACCCGGACATGTGACTGAACAATCCGAGAGTTTGTTGATGAAGTATTTGCCCAGAAACTTATTTCTAATTTTTGCCAGGGCTGGGCATTGACATAGAAAGTGGGTGAGCGACTCCTCTTCTTCTTCGTTTTCGCAGCTTCTATAATGGCTTCTCTCCGCGTGTGTCCCTACACACCAGTGACCAGTAAAAACCGCTGTTAGCCTTGCGGTATCCGAGCGTCTTCTGTTGATGAGTCTAAGTGACCTATTTTCGTTGTAACTAGGCCAGGTAGCACGTGATACTCTGCAAGATTCAAGATCTTTCCACCGCCTATTTGCCAGCTGACGGAAATACAGGAAATTGCTCCTCTTGACGACCACCAGGGGAATGGGGATCTGTTCCGCTAACGATAAATCAAGGGAATCACCAAAACGAGCCAGTTCGTCAGCCTTCTTATTTCCCTCAATGTTCCTATGGAAGGGATTCCATAAAAGAGAGATATCAGCTTGAGCTTGCTTATCGTCGACCTGCATTCCTTTACGAGCTTGGACTTCACAGTGGTGGATTTCAGTGCTTTGAGTGCCGCCTGACTATCAACGAAGATAGCTATCTTACGACCTTCTGGTACGTTATTTCTTACTAGCCGACATGCCTCTCTAATGGCTAGGACTTCTGCCTGAATGACTGTGACCGGAAAGAGTAGTCGAATGCACCCCTGCATCTACACCACATTCCATCTTTGACCCATCCAATGTAGTCCATATTATATTAATTTATCTTAGCAAGCTTCCACAGAAAGATCAGCCAAGGCCAAAAATTTAAATGTTAATAAAAAGTTATGTTTTTTTCTAGGTTTTTATAATATATTGAATTTACAATTTATCTATGCAGTTATTATAAGAAAAATTTAATACTATAAATACGTCATTTTACCTTTGTCCACATATGTATATATATAAATATTATGGCAGCATTCATTAAATAATCTTTTTCTATCAATAAAAAAATAAAAAACGGATGTAGCTTTGCGCGATTAATAGTAAATTTTCATTTGACTTGTTGAAATGTCGCATTGTAAATTTTATTTAAACTTAAAAAACACATACAACATGACTTCTATTTTAGTTTAATCGCTTTAAAGTATTATGTTTAATATTTTTTTTTAGATGCAGTCGAAAAACAGTTCCATTTTTTGTTGCGTGCTATATCTAATGTTCATTGGTAATATATTTGAAATTTAAAACCGACAGAACCTCCATTTTGCACTAAACTTATGTTGCTACAATTTTTGCTATGATTTTCTGCAATTAAACTTGTCAATGACCTGTTGTTTGACTTTCTGATGGGGGGAAAGTACACATAACAGTGAATGTGTTGTGTATACCCTTCTAACCACTAGTGGATCCAAAAATTGAGTATGTTAAGTGTCTATGAGTTTCGGTGAAACTAACAAAATCATTTTTTCTACTTTAAATATTCTAATTCCAAAATTTTTTATTCTTTCATTCATTTTTTCTTTTAGCCGATGGTTTTAACCACACAACAAATACCGCAATAATAATAACAAGAAAAAAATGTACAAAAGAAAACAAAATAATGGAAAAAAATGTGAAAAATATATAAAAAAAAAGATTTTTGCACATCTGTGCATTTTCATCAAATAAAATGCACAAACATGCTCATGGATACGAATGTTTATATGTATATACATGTTGGTGTGTGTGTGTGTGTGAAGGACAGTGAAACACGGTTGCCATTTATATGCATGAATTTTAGTATTTTGTAAGTTTTGTCGACTACGAACGAATATTTATACGAATAATTCAAATTTCACACCAAATAAACATTCCGCATGAAGTATTTTTGTATGTCAACATTATATGCTATGCCACTACACACATGCCATACCAACATACTCGTACAATTGTATTGTATATGTTCACATGGGTCGATCTATAAATATCTATTTCCGTATTGGAAATAAATCCTCCTTCATTTAAAATATTTATATTTTTCCATATCTTTGACCCTAAACTAACCTAAGAATGAGTCTTTTGTTTGACAGATTTATTGATATACTTACTGATTGACCCTCGTTTAAAACAATTGTGTATTTGTATCATTTGTTGTATGTTTTTTTCTTTTCTTTATGGCACCATTGTTTTGTGGTTATTCTAAACAAAACTGAAAATACGAGTATACACTTTAACTAAAATATTCTTGAAATATTTTATTCTCTCTTAAAAACAGAATGAACACACTCATATGCGCTTCTTATACTTAGTTTTATATTTATATTTATTTTATTGATGAATGATATGTGTATTTTTTATTGAGATAAACTAATTTTCGGTCAATATCGATAGTTTTCAATAGTAATAATATGATGATGATTATAGTGATTAAGTTGTTGAAGATTTCATGTGAAGTAATGAAAGTTGCACATTAGTTAAAATGTATAGAAACTATATATGTAACAATTTATATAAACAATTTCATCAAATTCTTGGTTTCATGGAACAAAAACTTTATTCAGAAATATTACAACCAATTTTTAGAAATGTGAAACCGAATTCCTCAAGAAAATGTGGAAGCAACCATGTGTGCTGTCATTGTCGCAAGAAATAACTCACTGACTCTTCTTTTAAGGAACTGATTGATTTATTTTGGGAGATCTATGCATATTATAGAAAGTAGTCTAAAGATTTCAGGAAAGTCTAACATCTGAACTTTTTAATTATTGATAAGTGATTTAAGAGATTATATTCCATCCTATTGTTATATCTTAGAAAAAATTTGCTCGTAAGGAAAAGGTTGACTACACACGCTTTGGCTTTGTATGTTTTCTGTTTTCCTGTCAAGCCTTAAGAAGGCCAACCAAAAACTTGAATTTCATTTTCCCTTAGGTAGTCTTTAAGTAGTGTTGATATCATGAGCTTTCCCTTGAACTAGTAGATATCGATAATTGTGAAAAAGATTACATTCAACTATGAGCTAGGTTCGAACTTGAGTTATGTGCGCCGCAAGCCGATGTTCTATCACACAACCACAAGTGAACTATGAAATGAGGACGATAGCTTCGAATAAATGGTACTATCTACTTTTAAGTTGGTTAGAAAGATTTGTGGTATTTTCAGGAAAGATCCATTGGTCATTTCAAATGATGTTAATCACGAATTGTATAATTATGAGAGTACAGCTAAACGTTTATCGTAGTGATCTACTTTATTTTGATATAAATAATAATGATGTGTGTATAGTGTTAGTGAAGAATTAATATTGAGCATTTAAGGAAATATACTCAAAAGACTGTTACTAGTGGAAGATTATGCGGGTGTAACTATTTTAGTCTAAGCTAGGTGAGGGTGGACGCCAACTGGTTGGGAAGCTTTAGAAGCTTTGTATGATTTGATCACATCTATTACCGTGGGCATCTTAAGGTCACTGCAGCGTGGTATTTCGGACGAACCAAGGGCCGCCCGTGATTTTTCTGGTTGCCTTGTTCTGCCACGCTTTCTGTTTGGCTATGTTGTAGACGGCAGAGGTGCCCCATATTTGAATGGCTTGTTGCCAAGCTAGTGCCATCACTGGCATGTATGTACTATATTAACTTTTTTGTTTGTTGGCTAACGATTTATGATCAGTTACAGACCGGGGAGAAACCATTGTTTATAAAATACTTATGGGGAAGAACGTGTTACCCAAAAGTTTCAATTTTAATAAGACTTTATTAATAATTATTGAGCATTAAATATTTGTCCATTACATTCTTCTAAGACTGTTTAAAAAAAATCACCAATATTTTGGTATGACCAAATTTGTTGCTTATGTTTTCCACAGCAATATGGATGACCAAATTTTAGCCTTTTCTGCATGTAATAGTATTAATATCAATATGTGAATATTCACAATGTGTAAATATAAAAATGCACTCAAGAAGTTGTTGCATCATCATCATCACCATTGAGTGATGATGAGTCAAAAGGATCATGACAATGTCACAACGAAAATAGTCACAATTTATGCATGCAAAACATTCAATATGCAAAATAAAAAGCGAAAGAATAAAAAAAATATTGTGTATTTGATGATATATTTTTCTTTATGCTTTACACTTCAATATATTTATGTGTATTTTTGTTATTGAGCAATAAGAATTACAATAATAGTAAAAGTATCTATCTACTATGTATTCTTCTATTGACATATACAATATTTTTTGTTATAAATTTGCTTATATTATATTTATTTCTAGAGACATTTCCAAGGTTCAAAAGTATCGGTTTCACCATAGTTTTTTTTTTCCATTTTATTATATATTTTATTAAATATTAACCTTTTTTCTTTGTTAGTTAAATATGTAATAATAAATTTATTGCTTTCGATGTGGATGTAGATTTTCTTCACAATAATTCTTCATTTCATTCATTTTATGTTATATCATATTTTTATTTTATAACTGAAGGATGGATAAATAAAATTCATGGCAAAATAATAAACTAAATAAATAGAGAAAGCCTTCTCATTAAACCTTTTGCCTTATAACCAACCAATAAGTTTTATTTACCTTCTTTTTTTATTACATATTGTCAATACAAATTCGAAATGAAATTTCATTGTTTCATTGCTTTTCTATTGCATAAACCAAGGCGTTCTATATTTTCGGTGAAAATATCATCAACTAAAGGGGAGAAAAAGGGCATCAGAAACTGTAATACAAATCAAATGTTGCCTTCGAAATTTGTTGCAACAATTTTTTATGACTTTGGCTTTTTTGCAAATGAATTACGAGCGCATTTTTGCCTTTTACTCTTATTCCTTCTTTTACCATCTATTAAATACTTACTAACCCTACAGAGTACACCCTAAGCTTTAGTTACATGATGACGGCGAATGGATAAATGTCTAAGAGAGAGAGAGTTAAAAATGAAACACAGTTTATGACAGAATTGCCCAATGCTTTCATTTCAGATACACACAGATATATAAGGGCAAAATTTATGTAATGCCATCAAACATCACAGGAATAAGTGTTACAACAACAACAATAATAAAAGACGAACTACAAAAGGCAACAGTCATAAGTCGCGTTTTATGACATTTTCGATTGCGCTGAATTGTGCGTATGCATTGTGTATAACTGAATCGTACTTACAAATGTATCTATGAGTATATGTGCGTATATAAGTGTGCGTAAAGGCATAAAGCTACTCATATTTTGTTGTGTATGTGCGTCTGTTCAAGTACCACCATCATCATCAACATCATCAACATCATAATCATCATTATCATCATCACCAACGTCTTTGTCCGGCGACGACATCGTTAAGTGTTACTTGTAAATCATATTTTCAATGGTAGAGTACACAATAATTGAATTAGGCTCAGTCAAGAGCCAAGCAACACCAACACCACCAACAACACCAGCATCAGCATCAACACACTACTCGCCAATATCTGCGACATCAAGACAACACCAAAAACCAAAATACATAATGCGCGGCAGCATTCACTTGTGACCCATCAAATACTATATTCTATTGTAGTATTCATCGTCGCATAGCCTTTTCAAGAGAAGACCCACTAGTCTGTGTTGTTGTTATTGTCGCTGTTTTACATTGAATATTTGTATCTTTATGTATATTTGTACAATGTATCTATGCATATTTGTAACTGTAGTAGTAGAAGTATTCAAAGCATGCTTATTACAACAACAATAAATGAAATTTAATTAAGCATAAAAGCACTTTGACCTTTTCATTTTGTTTCTAATTTCTTACTATAAACACTCAAAATTCATTCATTCATTCATTCATTCATTGAATTATGTATGTATTATTTTATTTTAAACAAAAACAACAACATCAACAACAAATAACCACAATCAATGTAAATGAAAAATGGTTAAAACTACATCCTATTATTAAAGAATTTTGGAAATTTATTAATTCTTCAAGTGTTTCAACAAAATAAAATCTATTTTTAAATGAATTGATGCACATCGGTTAATTAACAAATATCTAAAAGAGATGATTTGTGGTTTGGAACTGATTATGTTCCAAAGTTCCTAAGACCCTGTTGTCATAACTCTGCAAACACCTAAGTTGGTTGATATGAAAAGTACAATATTACCATATACTAGTGTCCATAAGCAAATACAATTGAACAATCAAAAAAAATCCTTTGCTTTCATCATTTGTTACTAATATTTTAGATGGATAATATCAACATGAGTATGTGTGTATGCAGCGCCGGCCTTAACCACCCAGGCGCCCCGGGCATTTAATCATTTGGCGCCCTTTATTATATGATATGACTTATGTATAATTATATATGAAAAAAACATAAAACTTTATTTTTCCAGTTTTCTTGTCATCAAATTCTCTAATAAGACAAGCAAAATGTAGATTTTCTGTAACTTGATTTTCAATGGACAGTGGTGCCAAACTGGCCAATCTGTTTTGAGACATTGTAGACCACAAGTAGGGTTTAATTAATTTCAGTTTGGAAAAACTGCGTTCACCACTTGCAACAGTCACTGGTATTGTTAAAAGAAGACGCAACGATATCCATGTGTTGGGATATAATACTGGAAGGTTATGCTTCTTAATAAAGTTTAATAGGCTTCAATATGCATTGCTTGATGGTCTTCAAGATAATGTTGCAGGCCTTAAATTTCATCGCACAACAAATTGCCATCAATATCTGATTTAAAGTTAACAGTTAACTTTTCCTGTAATTCAACACAATGTTTTAATGATTGTTCCTTGTTTTGATATTTTTTATGTTAAACAAGAAACACCACGTCGTAGAAACATCTTGCATCTGTTCAAATCCAAAGGAACATTAAAAAATTCTATTTCAATTTTTTATTTTTGGGTCAATTATTTGTTCATTATCAGCCTTTTCTGATTTCTTCTAATCAATTACAATAATATTCACCACTCATATGTATTAAGCCGCTCTAGCCAATGTTTACCAAGAAGTGTACCTACAAAAATGAAATATAACTTCGTTTCGATTTGACTTCTGTATGAGTTCATTTAAAACGGCATGTTGGAAATTCAATGGTACCCAATTAAGCAAAGCAACTGAATGCGTTCATACAGATGTCTAGTTTCAATCATTCGTAACTTCTGAACTACTTCAATTTTATCGGTAAAATACTTGTTGGGAATTCCCTACCAATTGTTTCGCAAGGTTGCCCTTAATGATTCAATCTACATGCGGATTCCCCGACAGGCAGGTGTTTTTATTGTTTTAGTAGGTCGTTAAAAGATGGCGCTGTCAAATGAGTTAATCGTAATTTGTTAAGAAGAATATTGTAGTGCGGTAACAAAGGAGATATTGTAAGGGTTCGTGCGATATGCGTCGGAGCGTGTGGCGCCCCTGAACCCCGGCGCAATGTCTATGTATGTATGTGTGTTTTCTTTAGATTCCGAAACTGCTGGACAAATTTTGTTGACATTTTCAGAGATACTCTAGCATAGTCTGGAGAGTGTTCCAGTAAAGTTCAATGCGGATCCCTGTGTTGTGGAAAAATCAATTGATAAAATTTTGCATATATTCATATATACATATTCATTATTTTTGAAAATTGTCTTAATTATTTAATAGACCAATAAAGTAGAATGAAATAGAGCTTGGACAGACAGGCTCTGCAGGAACAGATTTGCGGTGAAACGCCATCAAAAGGTGTTTATGCGTGAATTAAGTATGTTCGATACGATGGAAAATGGATGGCTTACTACTACAAAATATGTTTTATTACAAAACTTTCTAATATATATTTGAGAATAAAGCTTAAGCTTGGGATCTGAATACCTTTTTTGATTTACATTTGGATCATTGGATTCATAGTCACATATTGATGAAAATAATCATGGTAAAGAGCTACTAGTAGCGCTTTAAATTGTTGATGTGCTGCTAAGGCGTGGCATGACTAATGTGACTATGTCACACAACTTCACTTTAAGGTCTTCCAAAACCATTTGGATAAAAATGCCGTGTTGGGCGGTCTAATATCCTCGGTGTTTATAAGTATGCAGTAAGTCATTGTGATCAACTATTGCCTTCGACAATGCAGAGTCTCAAAACACTTATGAAGCTTACGAAAAGAACGCTGATAAAGCCTCAATTACATTTTGTGAGTTAAGAATCTTCAAGCCAATGATTACTCACAAAACTACCCACTCGCACAAAATATTCGACGCTTTACTAGCAGAGTGATTTACTTTAAAAATAAGTGATTAGCGAGCAAAGTAGCTGCGCTATTAACTACTAAACATGATTACACTTGGCCAGATAACATATACGTTGACTAGCAGATTGTAAACTCGCTAAATGTAAATGAGGCTTAAGATCGGTCAACTCGACTATCTAACAAATCAATTTCAGATATAATCGACCGCGACTTAAGTAGCTGCTACCTTACTGACTCTACTTATAAATACTTTCTGACTAAAAATACGAAAAACGAAATAGAGCAACACTAAGTATAGTGTTAACAGTACACACCAACACTGCACACACTATGATACTGAGTCATGTGCTTTTAAAAAACGTATTATACCGCGTCATGTGAGTTATTTCAATGAGACAGTCATTGGTCAAATTTGTGATGAAATTTGAGTCGTGTATTGTGGTTGACTCAGTACAACACTAGTGTCTGCTATGACACTGTGTGATACTATCATAAAAGAAAAGACTGACTAAATAATTGATGTACTTATGTTGACTGTGTAATTTTAATTAAACCAAAAAATTTAGTTGTGACATTATTTTCGTCAATGAAGCCAAAACAATTTCTTCAAACAGATTCGAAGAACACTTCTATCAAAAATGCTCTCCTGCGCTCTGTAGCAGCATTCATTTTTGCTCTCAAGTTCTGCATAGCCTTGATTGAATTAGAAAGTCTTTGTAATAATTGAGTTTGGGAACAGGATTCCTGAGGATGGGAATTATTGTGCATGCAAGGACAGTCACCTTCGAAATTACAATGACACTCATGAGATTTTCCCTATAAACCAAAATTATTAATACTATTAATTCAATTATGTGTTCTGTTAACTTCAAGTTTACCATTGCATCGAACATCAAATTCACTTGTATTCCTTTTTCAAATGATTTTTCTTCACACTTGCTTATCTTCTTATTGATTCTAAGACTGGGTAAACTAAATGCCTTTTTCGGTTCTGTTGCAATTTGAATTGATGATGACTCTTCGATGGTGGATGAATTGTTTGATGATGACTCTGACACGATGGTGGAGGTCTTGAAGTCTAAAATGGCTTTCGACCTTTTTAAAGGTTTGCCTTTGGTTATTTGATCATTTTCCGAATCGCAGTCATCATCTTCATGACATTTCAACATATTTTCCCTGCTGAAATTGTGGAAAATCTCATCTAACTTGCGATCAAAGTTATTCGAGTTTTTCATTGCAAAAACTCCACTTTTGACTGCCACTAAAGACTCACCATCCTGAGCTTGACTTACGTCTTTCAATACTATACTATATGAGGATAAATCAATATTTCCAATGCTTTTATCGAATGTTAATTGCGAAATTGCCTCTTCATTGGTAAAATGTTTGTTTGTTAATTCAGAAGTGGGCAATAACATATCCGATTCATTATTTATTAACCACATTGCAGCCCTTTGTTGCTCATTACTACTTATATAATCCTAATTAATATACTTATGCATTATTAATGTTTTTTTTAATTTTTACTTACTCCTGAGCGTTGTTATCCATATTTTGTAATTTTTTATTTTTGTTAATTTAGTAGCTTCACAAGAATTTTAAAAATATATTTGAATTATACCGAAATATCATTTCTTTGTTTAAATTAAATTAATGATAAATGTTGCAAAGCAAACTTTTTATTGTTTTCATAATTTTTGAAATGGAAATTCACAACAACAACACCAAACGGAAGTAGAATAGTTTATTATTTGTTTCCTCCACTGGTCATGTGCTTTACTTTGCTATGCATGCCCACGAAGTTTTGTAGCATTCAGCTATTCCATGTCAATAGATAATGAAACACCCTGTAACTACATTTGGTTCAGTTCTATGCTAATTTAATTTTATGCGACTATTTAACACAAACAAATTGAATAACAGTGGTCATGCTTCCAACGATCATGGATGGTTTCAAAAGCCAAGCTGTTTACGTATCGTTAGAATGTTTCATTATTGAATTCTCTTATGTTATGGCAATCGTGAAGTTCTATGAAACTATTCAATATTAAAATAATGAAAATGGCATTGATGTTATTGACAGAATCTTGTAGCGAGTCTTCTTCTTCTCGTCGGTAATGTTATTAGCAGAAAGATTAAAATTAGCTCATGGATACAAAACTTGTGACATTTTGAATGAAGAAGTTTATTTGAAAACGATATTTTATAAATCTACTAAAATACGATTATAAATTAATATTCACACAGTGTGATTTGCTTTATCAATTTTTATATGAGTTGCCATTTGAGTTCGGCTATTCATACAGACACTAGAATCGACGGTTTATTAATTTAGTACCCCTTAACGGCATACTTTTGTCAAATCTACAGTCTTGTTGTTTCAAAACATCTGAAGGTACTGGTTTCATATTTGCCATTCTAATTAGAAACTTATGACGGAGATGAAGTTCACCCCATGTTCGAAGGCCTACACAAGCAGAAATATGAATCCACCTGAATAACTTGCCCTAAATGAAGTATAAGAAATTCCCTATGGCTGTTTATAGTTTCAGTGAAACGAAATGAGAATGAAGAAGGTGATGATATTGAATATTTCCAGAACTCTTGGCCAGAAAGTAAGAAAATAGATAACAGAAAAAATACTTCAGCTTTGGCTAGATTGATTGAATATTTAAAAAAAAAAAAAGATCCATATGAGATTAACTGAAAACGATTCAATCAATCACTGAAAGTCACTGTCAACTTTTGAACTCAAAATTTCTTGATATCATTTTCGTTTTAGCTAGGGGCTTAGCTCTAAGTTTCCAATAGGAAAACACTTTCATTATTGATTACACAAGTAACTACTAGATAAATAGTTTGAGTATCTTGAATCTGTTCAGAGAAAGTAATATTTTCACACATAATCACATAATATCATTTGAGGATGGCGATAACTCACAGAAAATCCAGCAATTTGAAATAAAATTAAGCTTTTATGAAACCAAAGATTAGTTTTCATCTTGTTATTATAAAATCATGAAATTATCTTTAAATTCTCTTAAGGGAAGAAAATGTCTATGTATGTACCATGTAGCCTTAATGATTTTTCATCTTTCTTATCAGTGTGGTTTTGTCACGAAAGGCCTCGCGCCGATAATTGTAGATCTTATCTTTTTTAAAACAATATTTTATTATATAATAGAAAGAACACTTTATATGGTTTATTAAGATTGAATACCATTTTATTAAATTTTTTTATTGAGTGTCTTTTGTTTAGTTCAATTTGAATCACATACTGAAGGTTCATCACCAATGCATACAGCATAGGCCATCAAATGGGGAATGGTGCATTGCTGCATGACTCCAGAAAACAAGTCACTTTGGGCCCTGAAGCGATAGCACTGGGTATATATGTAGCTAGGAGTTATAAAGTCTGTACCTTTGATTCAATTTTGTCAGCAAGATCGATGCGGTGGCCAGTCTCGTCCAGATATTGATTGGGACCGGCAGCATAGCATGCATAGCAGCATGTTGCTTATTTCACACCATTCGAATCAGCATCGTTTTGATTTATGCCCACTATGGGTATACCACAACCAGGATAACCAGCAAAGCTTAATGTGTTACCATGATCAGAGGTAACAACGATCAATATATCTTCAGGATCGGTAATCTAACGTGCTAATGTACCTGCCTTCTCAAGTTCCAGAACTTTCTTTAATGCATATGCAGCCTTTTTGAAATGGTTACCATAGTCAATGAGACCACCTTTAATGAAAGCAAAGTATCCCATTTTATTTTGACTCAACTTCTTGAGAGTCACTTCTGTCATCTCGGCGAGTGTGTGTTGCTTTTCGGCGTCAGCGTCAAGATGGAAACTCATTAAACCAGATTAGAATAGGGCGATAATGCTGGACTCCTGTGATATATTCACACTCAATAATTGCTTACCATTGTACACCAATAAGCCACCTGGATGGAGACACTGCCAGCGACCTAACAACTTCTTGCCGTCTGAACGCTCACCGAGCTCACCATGTGGATCCCTGATATTGTTTGGTAGAAATTTACCTATACCACCACCCAACATAACTTCATAAAAGGCCACATCAGTATCACACTCCCACATTCAGTTTGCCAATTAGCACCAGAAGGACCGGCATGCATCGTCAGGGTAGTTGTCATTGCAATGCCTGTCGATTTACCAGCTGCCTGAGCCCATGCTGCAATGGAACTGACATGATTCACAGGATCCATACTGGCAGAAGAGTTATTGAAATTAACAGCCGCCAATGTATAATGACATTTCGAAACATAATAATGGAAAAAGATGTACAATACAACAATAAATACTTAATAACAATAGGCAAGGCATAAACGTTTTAATCGTTTTGTCGAAAGAATATTCAAAACTTCAATCATATTGCAGCCAATTTCTACTAGTGACAATAGATAGTAGAGTGTTTTGGGAGTTGTGAGTAACCTATGTCATCTGGAAGATTTCATACGGATATCTCTATTTTCTGCTATGTATTTGATGTGCAAATAAGTTTCCGACGTTTGATAAAAAGAAGGGCCCAACAGTAAATTTTGGTTCAATTTCGTCATATGGTAAGGTTGGACATCTGGCAACATGATGTATTATCGTTTTTGTATCAACATCACATACGTTTTTTTTTCCTTTGGAAATGTCCAGTGCCGAATAAGCTCTATTTTCTGGAAATGTTGATTCATTTCTTTAATTTGCAAAAATTTGCAGCTGATGGATATCGATTGCTGTGTGAAGCCACATGGGGAACATACTGCTACAAATAAAACATATGAGTTACTGGTTCCGGCGTTTTAAAAGTGGCGATTTGGACACCAGCGACAGAAAACCGCAAAGGGAGGTCAGTACAGTTTTGAAGATAATGCCAAACTTAAGAGGAGCTTGATGAAACCTTGGAAATTAATTAACAAATGATTTAAGCCTTCACATGGGTTTTTTTCATCAAATCGTGACTGGGGTCGAAAACTGAATACACTACGACAACCCAAAGTGCCGAAAATCGTTGAATCAACAAATATTCATGGCAAGAAGCTTATAATTCACTATTCAGTAGTATGTAGGTCTTGTCGGAGATAACTTCTTAACAGACAGACAACTTTATTGTTAGTGTTATATGTTCCGAGTTAAGAACCAATAAATAAATTATTATAAATAATAATCATAATAATAGTGTGTAGGTTCTTCTCAGTTATAAATAAGATTGAAAACAAGTTTTGGCATAGAATTGATAATGATTTTCAATGAATTTTGTTGATATTATTCATCAGACTGCTAATTGTTGGTAAAAATTTGATAAACGTTCAGCAAGAGGAATTTGAAGCAAATTGAAGATTATTGTAATTTAGTATTTTCTTTCATAACATATGTTACATACTCCTAGAATTCAGGACAAATTGAAGATGAAGAATAATAAAAAAATCGGTCAATTTGGATTCGAACGCGCACACGAAGGGTTCCGCATCACCGCTCAATGTTGACCCCTTTAATTTATTAACTTAATTTTTTTTCTATTATTTGTCGTTATAGCGACACATTCTGTGAATATTTTAACTTTCTACCTATTACGGTTCATGGGGCAGAGCTCACTGATGGAAGAACGGACAGCGCAGGCTTATTAATAGGTCCCGTTGGCACCTTTTGGATACCGAACCCTAAAAAAGAGCATAGTAGATGATTTCCTTGAACGGCATAACGAAATGAATATACTTACGTATCCATCGTAAGGATGCTCAAAGAAATTTATTATAGATTTATTTATAGATATGTCTTTTTAAATTTTATTTATAGTAGGTTTTTTCTTTTTGTAATATTTAAGTTTTTTTTTTGTGTTTTGTTTTGTGAAAGTTTACATCGATTTAAATTGCAATTACATTTAATATGAAACTATTGTATTATAAGTACACAGACACATGAATACAAACACATAGATACATAAACTCACACATACATATGTACATGTGTGTGTGTGCAGATGTCTACCATATTCTATTTTGTAAGACTGTTCTTTACTATTTTTGTTTTTTGATTTTGTTTTTTTTTTTTTCCTTTGTGAGCTTTTGTATTTCGTGCAAATATTGCAGAGACAATTTGAAATTATTTCATTCATTCAATTTAATCATTTATTTATTTATATTTAATTAAATAACTTAGAATTTAAAGAAACAAGGAGAGATAGTATGAAAAAGATACAAACAAATGCATATGCAAAAGACATTTGCCTAAATTGATAAATAATATATGTCTAAGTATAATAATAATAAACAAATCAGTACCGGGGCAATTTAAATCTTAAACAGTAATAAAAACACAATAATCAACTAAGTTAATTGATAAACATTAAATAACATTTGGAATTGCATTTCTTATTATTTAAATTTAAATTTTATTATAAAATGCTGCTGTTTTGCTTTACTACTTACTTTGCTCACTAAACAAAGAATTAACTTAACTCCATTTCATTATAATCTTATTCAGTGTCATTCATAATCATGATTGACAATTTACAATACATACTCGTACTACGTATAGTTATAAGAGATATGATAAATCTTAAATATATATATTTAAACCCGAACTGCTTTAAGCAACTCGCCACTGTTGCACTGTTTCGGTCTGGAAGTGGACCTGGAACAAGCTCAGTGCATGAATTTAAAATAGATTATATCGTCGAGCAAACAACGAGCAGACGACTATCACATTGGAACACGTCGCACCAACAAATATTCAGAGAACTGTTGCCCTTCGACGCCACCACCAGTACTGGCCTCAATTGAAAAGCTCGCATTTAGTAGTCGCGTCAATACTTGCACCGAATTCAACTTACAATAGCCATTCAATGGGAAGCGAATGATTTGCCGCCAATCACCCTGATTCCAAGAGACACCACTACGACTTGTCTGAGTCGCTTGATTGGCCTCCGGAAAGAGTTCATCCAAAAGAGCACGTTCTGCCGATAATAAGATGCGTTCACCCAAATCCGGTGATATATGCAGAGCGACAACTTCATAGTTATAATCGGTTGCAGAGCTTGTACGCGGACTCGTCTTGATGCGTGCTGGCGGTGTCGGTGGTGCTACCAGATAATTACCATTACGCACACGATCCTTACGCATGCTCTCCAATTGTTTTATCATGGCTATTGTAGAAATGAAACATTGATAGTAAAATGAATGACACAAAATTCAACCACAACTTACGTTCTACTTCAAAATAACGCGCCTCTTCAAGCAACAACTCCAAGTCGGGAAAATCTTCTGCTATCAAAAGTCTTGAGTTTCTCATAAAATTAAGCACATGTCGAAACATGCCACCATCGCGATCAATGAAATAGTGTTGCTTCAATGAATCCAAAACAATTGGTATCTGACCATTGAAAAGTTTGGCCAACTTTGACTCGGGATACTTGGTAAGGGTTTCCAGTGAACTGGTATAAATTGTACCACCCACATCGATATGGACTGGTGCCGTATATCGTGAAGCAGCTGCCACACATGGTATACCGGTTATGGGTTTGTGATTAGCATGCAAGTAGGAACTGGCACTACCCGACGAACCGCTGCCGGAGACACCACTAACTGCGGCTGCTGCTGCAGCAGCTGCAGCTGCTGCCATCGGTAAGCCAAGTGGTGGCACCGATGAACTTGTCGGTGGTGTTGGTGTAGGCGAGGAAGAATTTGAGATTGTTGGCGAAACCGTTGGTGATGAACTTCAAAGAAAAGAAAAACAATTGTTATAAAATCATACAATACTTTAAACGACTGTCGCATTTCCTGTAATCTGGATTCAAATAAAAAAATAATAAAATATCCATAGAGATGAAGGAAACGAAATCTTGATATGAACCTAAATACCAAATTTCTTCTAAGGGTAGAACTTTCTATTTGTGTAAAGGAGAACTTTTTAGAGACATCATTTAGAGAAGAAATGGGTAGGCCATCTTTTGGTCTTATTTTGGTTCTTAAATGAACCAAAGTTAATTTTTTCTCAACAAATTTTACTTTATTTGATATTATGATTCTTTCGCTTAGGTATGCATTGCTAACTGTGATTTGATTGAGTTCAATGATGACCCAGATTTTGCCAGAAAAATCATCTTTTTTGACGCATTTTCATCTCGGTGGCTACGTAACAAACAAATTGCAAAATTTGGAGACCGAAAATACACACGTCATCGTACAAAAGTCAGTGCATTCAGCTCAAACCACTGTGTGGTGCAGATTTTAGAGTGGTAGCGTGATTGTTTCGAAAATACGAAAGGTCGCACCGTGACTGTCAATGCCGAAGGCTTAACTGACTTTTTAAGGCAGGTATTTGAATATATTGATCTTGATGGTTTCAATGAGACGGCGCAAGTTGCCATACTACTGCGCGTAGCATCAACCTTCTGCGCACAAGATTCCACAACCGTGTGATTAGCTGTTTTGGCGTTGTCCAAGTTGACGCCGTTGTTCTTTATTTTGTGGGTGCATTGAAAATTAAAGTTTATGCCGATAATCCCCAAACGATCACTTGGACAAAGTGCTTGATAGTTGGTGTCCAGGATGGCCTACTGTCAAACCAGCCGCGGACAACATTTGAGTAAAATCCTTTTTCATACTCAATCGGAAGAATCTTTTCTTATCATGACAATAATTTTCATAAGTGTATTGTACTTTATAATGCATTGCTTCCCTTCTTCTTCTTTTTGATGCACTATGAGAACCCATAAACTTATATGGATACATGGCTTACCTTATTTTAATATCGTTTCTTGCGTAGATGCGTCCGGTTGACGACAAATCGCGAGGCTCTAACGACTTGGCATCTCTTTCGCGTTCTCGATCCATATCGCATTTTTTCCTGAAATGTAAACAAAACACGAAAGAAACAGAAAAAAAACATTAATCATTGTGTAATCATCGAGTTGGATAACTTAATGAAAGCAAAGCAAGGGAAAAATACTTGTCAATTATACAATATAAAAGTATTGTTATATTACCTTGAGAACCACAGCATCACATCTTCCAGACTTGATTACATCAGGAAAGACAAAAAAAAAAAAAATAAAAGGCAACAACTATAGATCGAACAATACTTTAACAACTTTTAACAACAACGATAACAAAGATGCCACAATGATGGCGAAGGTTTCATGACGACAGATACAAAAACAACAACAGCAACAACAATAAGAGTATCAAGTTAAAAAATAAAACAACATCACAAGGACAGCAAACGTGACGAAGCCAAAAAATTTGCCAAACGGGCGAATTGGTCGGTATCGCTCAAAGGTCTATAAAAGCTTATAACACATTGGACGAGCATAAAACTACTCACATACATACATACATCTAGAGATACTTTCTCACATGTGTTTGTGTGTTTATGTGTGCGATATGTATTACGTTGTTGGTTGGTCACAATGTTTGTGAATGTGGGAATATTTGACTTTCGTTGCATTTAACGCGCATCGCACACTCACACAGTCGTACACTCACTCACTCACACACATAAACATACAAACGATGCGCCAAAATCTCCTTAGGCAAAAGCGTATTCAATGCCTCATCGTTTGTTGTTATTGTTGCTGTTTCTGTTTCTCAGCCAATGTGGACAGCATAAAATCGCCAGCCTACCAACAACACAAATAACCAAAACAACAACACTAATGTACAGCATCTTTAGTTGTTAATTTAGCCTGAAGTTAAATAAAAGATTTTCACACGAAAATCACGTTGAATTTACGCTGAATCGTCGTTACTTTAGTAAATGATATTTAAGTTGAACGACAAACAGATTGCGTTGTTATTTCAATGCACAATACTACATATACTCATAAAAGTACACGTGCAATATTAACGATTAAGCCAAATTCATTTGTACTAGTGTACAATACTTAATAGTTAATTGTGTACTTACTTTATTATATTCTTTTATTGCACTTACTACTATTATTAAGTGTGGGATAATATTTTTTGATGATGAAGATGTTCTTTGTTCAACAACTGAAACCTCAGATTCGCATTTTAACATTCATATATGTACTTCAGAGATTCTTTAGCCTTTTCACTCTTAAAATCAATTAATCAGCACTGTCAATTTTTCATCAAATTTGGTTAATTCATTTAATGAACTTTATATAATATATATAGTCTGATGTGTCAACTGCAAGAATGTTTCGACACTTGTTTATGAAGATCGACATTTCGATTAATCAACCAACTCACCTAGTTTGATTCCAATCGTCTTCTTTGTGAGGCTAATGAAAATCAAAAGTATATATTAATAAACAAAGCTCCCTGATGCCAACTTAAATACGTCAAATGGATACAAATAGAACATAGATCCGTCCAAGTATTGAAAAAAATTTGAGTTGCTTCACATGATAGCCGGATAGATAAATGTACATATATTAAAATTGTTATCAGTGGTAAGTGGGATATGTCTCCCATTTAATTAGTATCAAGCCAATCTGAGTTTAAATGATGACACTGCCCTGTCAAAAACTTGGTCATCTGTAAATTTCAACAAAAAAAGAAGAAATCGTCAAGCACAGTAACAGAAATTCAATTGTTTTCCAAAAATATGGTTGGAGTCAGTGATGCCATTTTAGCCTTTTTTCCGGACAGATCTGTCCTTCGATCCAAATGACAACAATATATTTTGTAAGTACCGCAGATGAAGCGGATTATGACCTGATAGATGAGGCAATAAAAATTACAAAATAATCTGTCCTGTTTTTGTGATAGGTAGCTGGCATCACTGGTTTGAGTATAACATACTTGGTGAAAGTACCATATTTGGTGTATTTCGAAGAAGGTTTCCAAACTTGAGTTCAGAAAAGTATATTTGGAAACCTTCAAATTCGCAAATCGGTGAACGACCCGAAATTCCGCGGTTCAATGTCCAAAATTGAGAAGATCGTATGGAATTCATTTGTTTGGGTAATTCATAATTTCTAAAGTAATAGAAAGGGTGATGATTACGTTAAGCGCGTTGAAAAGAAGTTGACTCACTTCCAGCAATTTGGATGCATCATGAGTATCAAAATACACTACTTGCACTCTCACCTAGATAAATTTTCAGAAAATCATGGTAATTGCAGTGAGAAAGATTTCACCAAGACATACGTACTATGGAAAATCTTTATTAGAGAAGGTGGGATGCCCATATGATAGCTGACTATTATTGGAGCTTGCAGAGGGATCTACCTGACGTTACTCATTTACGAAAATCATGCAAAAGAATATTTTATAATGTTTCATAAACCTTAAAGGACAAAATTAGAAGAAAAATGTGTATTTTGGAGGAAAATTGTAATTTTGAATAAAAAGAAACTAGAGCTGTTACGACAAAACTGTTATATTTCCCGTAATCAGTGCCTCGAATATTACCTAGAATATACATAAAATTCCAGTAAAATATTTCATTGTTGACCAGTGTAATTGATTCGTCTGATTTTTCAAATGTATTTCAATTGCTGCGCAATATACTACTATTCAAAAGAAAACTGCATCACGCACTATATTAACATTACGTCGGGAGCGTAGCAAGGACGCCGGGTACGCCGGGTTTATTATATATTTATTTTTCATTGATATCCATTCTTTATACTCCGTCAAATCTTTTTGAAGCTTTAGCTTTTCTGAATATTCCCATCTATTTTATATTTGTATATAAATATTTTCGCTATGCCATCTAATCCTATTTTGAATAAAATTCAACCTTCTAGGAATGGTCTGTCTGTGCTTATCTATACTATCAAGTTTCTCTTTTAAATTTAAACTATCTAATTCATCTGTAAGTTAAACCATCTATTCTATCCAATCCATTTCTATAAATTACACTGAAAGCGAATATGCAGAAAATCTTCAGACATCATTAAATAATGTTTTTTATTGGACGGAAAAATGCCGCATAAAACTTAACATAGTTTTCACATACAAAATAACAAAGCAATTACCACTTTATTTAGGGGGCGTGGAGATCCCATACTCAAATAGGGCCAAATATTTGGGTATGACACTTGATTGTAAACTTTTATGGAAGGAGCACATCAAGAAAAAAAGACATTGACATTAAAACAAAAAGTATGAGATGGCTCATAGGTAGCCAATCAGTATTAACCACACAAAACAAATTGTTAATATACAATCAAATCTTAAGACTTGTATGGCGTTATGGAGCACAGCTATGGGGGTGTGCCACGCAAAGTATCAAAAACAAAATTCAACAATACAAAAACAAAATATTTAGAGTTATTGTCGCATAGACAATGGTATGCTGACATTGAGCACGATCTCAGTGTAAAATCCGTCAACGCAGAGATACAAAAAAATGCAGGAGCCCATAAAGATAGGCTCAGAAATCATATCAACGAAGAGGCTTCCACTATGGTTGAAGTCGATGAGCTGATAAGTCGGCTCAAGAGCATCAAACCCAGTGACCTTTCAGTATAAAAACTTTAATATTTAGAGTATAAGCGTACTATTTTTGTTAAAATTAAACTGTTCGTTAGTCATAAATGTGTGAATTAGTTGCAGTAAAAAATAAAATAAAAATGTTTAAGTTATGTATGTATCATTGTTTATTTTATTCAGTCTCTCTGAATTGTAAGCCGAAGTCTAAATTCGATGATATAACTAGTACAACATCATGTTGAACTAAACTGACTATTTTAAAGTGCTAACATATTTTCCCTTCAATTTAAATAACCAATAGTAATTTTACTATTACTCTACTCAACTACAAAACAATACGATATTCATGTGATATTTTTCATGAATTCCTTTTTTCAATAACTCAATTACGAATCAGATTAGTAGTGCATATGGATGTAGTAGATTAAAACAAAAAACAAAAAAAAGAGATGAAAAATAAAAAAATAAATAAAATAAAAAGCTATTATAGAATGATGTATTTGTATAAGTTACATGTATATCTGTCTTTCCTTCTTCCTTCATCACACACCCGCTTTCTATGAATGACTCTGACTATTGAAATTGTTTGCCACAATCGTGCACTTTAAGGCATTAATGGCACTCAGACTCACTCAGAGAAGTGCGATTATTTACTCTAAACAAGTTTGCTTTTTAAAATGCTTTCGCCAAAGGCAATATATCTGGTAATTACGATTTGATTAACTTTAACTACATGAGCACTCAAATGCTCAATATAAACGTTTGTATAGAGGCAAAAAAAAAAACTAAAATAGTAAAAATTACGAAAAAAAAAAAAAATAAAACACAAAATCGCTTTGTATGAAAAACAAAAAAAAAAATACCAAGTAAATCGCTACAGGGCATTCTCATGGATCTTATTTTTTTTTTGTTTTTTTTTAATTTTTTGTTTTTATAGTTTGCATTGAAGTTTGGAAAAAAAATTCAACTACAAATTTATGTGAGTGGGTTTGCCACTATAAATATTATAGTAATATATTATATTTTAATGCGTGTGTGAAACTTCATAGTTGATGGTATACTTTTCTTCTTTTCTATATCTTCTTAGTCCTCGTATTAGAAAATAAAAGAAATAGTCTTTATGGTGTCACTAGAAAAGTTAGTTAAACAATGATGCCACCTACCATAGTGGGTGACTACAATATGGTATATCCCCATTCCAACTAAACCATTTGAAGTTTACCGGGTACCCAATACACAAGACGTGCTGGATTGTTTTCTGCTCCTACTCAACCCTACAGCCACAACAGAAGTCATGTAAGTGATGTTCTAAGCTTCTGTACCTATTACGCAGTGCCTTCTTAAAATAACCAGGGTGATGTTTGTGAGTTCGCATACACATTCTTCACTTGTATAAGATATAAGTCCAAATATCTCACAATATATAATTTAATTATAATTAAATTGTAATGAGAATAAGTTCTGATCTTCTCTGAAAAAATTGTCACTAGAAATTTGTTAAATTTTTAAAATTAATTGATTTCTCTTTCCATTGAAAGGGAGGAGAAAAAACAGTAGATATTGTAAACAGAGTATTGAAAAATCCATTGTAAGCATTTGGGATTTTATGTCAATCAATCTTCCATTTAAGTGAATGAACATTTTGGTTTCAATGATTTCTTTCTTGCATTTCATCTCATGTCATTCTCTTCTGGTCATGGGTATACCATAAATTTGCTTACAATTTGAAAAACACAATGAAAACCATAATGAAGAGCTGCTACTGGAAAAGACAACAAAGACGAGTATTACTAGCTAGGAATGTTTAAAACAAATGAAGCAAAAACCACTGAGTCGAGGCGGCACATCAAAATTATGCAACAAAGAGGACGATGATGATGACGACTATGCATTGAATGAGTTAGAAAGTGGGTTGATGGATGTGGAGAGTGAGTAAGTGAGTGGGACATTGTTTGACCAAAGAGTTTAACGCTGCTATTATGACTATGGTATACCTATGCCTATGCATTTTACCTGTAGCTACTCCCGCTGCATATGCTCACTTACTCGCTCACTCAGTCAGTCAGTCAGTTATTCTAGGTGCGTTTCTTTTGGGGAGGTTGCAATGCGTGAGGATGGTTGGAGAAAGATTTTGGTGCGTATGGGGGTTTCATTTTGCTTTTATACATGGATATGCGAGATATACGTTTTGTTTTTGTTCGAAAACTGAAATGCTTGCAAACGTCTTCTACTTTTCTGTTCCTCTCTCATTTACAGTGAAATACAAAAACCACCCAACTTTGTTCACTCAAGCATCAACTTATAAGCTACAATCTACAGTATATAGTTCTCTGTTTGTCCTTTCGTTGCCTTGTTACCTCCTTTAGCTCAATCCACCGTCACCACCACCTACTGCAGATTTTCTATTCTAGTCCATTAACGCCTTCGGCCGTATCTTTTCTATGCCAGTTAAGAGAGTTGTTCGCATTGCTTACGGCAATTCTTTTGCATGAATTTTGAAGAGTTTCCATGTTGTTATGTTTTGTCAGGTTGGTTGCTCGGTTGCTTACTTGGTTTGGTTTGGTTAGTTGGTTCGTAGTAGTATCTAAGTTCATTCGTTCGTTCGTTTGTTGGTTTGGCTTAGCTTAGCTTAGCTTGGTTTCTGTATTTGTATCTTGTGCATACATCATCAGCAACATCATCATTTGCGACATCTTCTTCTATACTTTTCTCATACACCTATACACACACGCACACTACTGGTAATACCGAATGAGTATGTCTAGTGATGTATGATGATTTTGTCTGTGGGAAGCATGACAATGCAGCTACTGCTGTACTTCAACATGCAGGCAGGGTTAAGACTTTGGCATTTAAACATTTTTAGATTTGTGCTTTTGTTATTTTTGAATTTTACTGCTTTTGGCTGATATCGAAGCAATTGCATTCTGTCGTCTCTCATTGGCTAATAATATCGAATGTTTATAGGAAAATCAAATCATCGGCTAGCAGGAATTAGTTGATGCACTTTCAGACTAAATGACTCCGACTCTTATATTCTGACTCCTTGATTCTCCTTGAGTTTTTGAAACAAGAAGAAAGAATCTTGTGATGAAAAACCAAGAAGTAAAGTCGAGAAAAAAGGAAAAGGGAATGAATGCACGCCCTACCAATTTTCCCGACTTATGAGATAAACAAGCAAGCGCTGTTGGGGGACGACCTCAAAAGTCGAACTGCCAACATTACAAAAGTGAAAACAAAAGCCAAGAAATGAACCAAAGTGCGCCTACACACACACACACACACACGGATGCTATACATAGAAAAAGATATGAAGTCATATGAACACAAAGACACGAGCAGTTCTCAATGCGCCCCACTCGCTTTAGACAACAGAGACGCAACGACGACGACGACGACATCGACGACGTTGACTATATAACCCTACAAAGATGCTCGCGGCTAGCCAACCTTCCGCACACAAAGGCCAGCCAGCAATCCAGTCAGCCAGACACTGTATGTAGTGTATAGTAGTGATGTTGTATGGATGGGATGTCCTGGTTTGGGTTACTCAGACCCAGAGCTCACTTGCTCCCTCCCTCGCATCTTGAATGAGGGAAAAAGGGCAAAGCATAAAGTGCTTGAGGCAAGCGTATGGAATTAGTGCGGAAATCATGGATGGATACCAAAACGAATTCCAGCATTCGTTGGTATTTTGCTAGTAGGTAGGAAGGTAGTTTGGTAGGTAAGTTGATGTGTTTGTAGATGCATGCGCCTCCTCATTCATTTATCCTTGCAATGCTATCGGCAAAAGACTACAACAACAACAACAACTACAACAAGAACCACGAAGACGACAATGAAATAAGAGATGGCAACGGCAATGGGAACGGCAACGGCAAAGGTGGAGGATAATATAAGAGCAACGCTGGAAAGCAGAAACCACGAAGGCATTGGGGACGACACAACACAACTCGACTCGACTTTTCGTTTGTTACTACTTTTCTCTTGCATGCCTGCCTGACCTCATCCATTGCCTAGCTGCTTGCCTTCCTCCATCCTCCATCATTCATTGCCTGGCTGGCTGGCTGGCTTGACTTGGTTTGGTTAGGTTTGGTTTGGCTTGGTTTCGCCTGGTTCGGCTTCGGTTGACTGGCAAAAACTTTGCGATTGGTAAGTTACTCCTTGCGGTGTTTTTGTTTTAGTATATTATATATGTGTCTCCGTGCCATGATTGTATGTGTGCTTGGGAATACATGCATGCGTATGTATGTGTATGCATACACGTGTGTTTATTTTCGTATGATTTCTGCATTTAAAGATATCATACCTAAGTTGGTTTGTGTATCTTATTGCAACATAACAAAAAACACAAAAAAAGAAGAAAACAAAAAGGAAACGAAAGGAACATGAAGAAAGCAAAAACAATATAACAACAACAAAAGCAAAAGCAAAGCAAGAAAAACGAAGAAAGTTTTCGAGGCAAAAACCTTATCTCAATTTTTAAACGCTCCGGTATACTTTGTGCTTTGCTCGAGAGCTGCACTAAACTTCAAGTTAATATGAAAACATTGAACACACACACATGTATATATATCAGCCAAAGATTCAAAACAGATTCAAATGTATCCTATGTATGTATCTTTGCGTGTGAGTATGTTTTCCTTCTCTATATTTCTGAGAAGACGCGGAATGCAAGCATTTGTCGAACTAAACGGATTTCGTATGTTTTTAAAATCAAGATTTTTGTTATTGAAAGTTTAAAGATTATTTAAAATAAAATAAAATAAAACAAAATATTAAATGGGAAAATTTCTTTAAAATAAATCCAACTTCACGTGCATTAAATTATTGAAATATTTTTAAACTAAAATAATTCATTTCGACACATGCCAAAAATCACATGTGTGCGCCTGAAAGTATAATTTAAAAATATACTTCTAACACATATGTATATGCATGTGTATGCATATAAAATATTATAAAAACATATATGTATAGATACGAGTTTATATAAGTATATTACTTATACATATGTATGTATATCCCAAAGACCCTAGAGGCAACTACTACCACATTCAAAGACAAACTTCGCTGGCCAAACAAAAGTTTTCGCAACTTCCTTTAGAAAAATATGAAAAACATTTCTACATACATACTCATATCCAATACTCAAGGGAACCAGATAAGGCAAAAGGCAGTTGCAGCAGTCAAAGCCAAAGTCGTTTATTGGACTCGACTCGACTCGACTCGACTTTGGTTGTTTTTGTGTGTATGTGTGTACATGAAAGAAAAACAAAAAAAAAGTAACTAACTTACATACACATACACACATACTCACATGTACCGACACAAATCACAAATTGGCCTTAAGACAAGTTAAGAAGAATTCATGGCCTCAGGTAATTTGGATGGGTTTCAGTTTCTCAACGAACTCATCTCATCTCAACTCACAGTTCAGATCAACTCAGGCAAAGCCAATGCCAAAGCCAGAGAATGTTTATACTAGTACACGAAATCAAAACGCTGATGAGAAACCAAATGAAAAACTTTGGCCAAACAGTGAACAGTAGAGCATAGAGAACACAACAAACCTACTACAACTACACTAAACAGTCACTTTCAATACGAAATAGTGAAGAATCAGAATAAGGAAAACAAGATACAACATTGTGTTCGATATACCTTTCCTACCCATATCCATTTTTTGTTTTTTAAGTTAATTTTGTATGAGATTTGCGTCTTCCAATAATTGGAGAAATCTAATTTTAAGATACCACATAATTCTGACAATAAAGCGTGTCTCAATAGATCAAAAATTGAGAGCATACTACGGACGAACATGATAAAATCAATTCTCCTTGTCATACTATCTGGACTCTCCAATAAATAGTCCTCATTGTTACAAACATTAAGCCAAAATAAAAAATTCACACTAATGTGAATGGTATTACAAGAACCAAAGACCAGAACAACTTTTAACCTATTGGCAACGATTGCGATTGCCTCATTCTATTCCTGTTCGTGCAGTTATATTTTTGTATTCTTGGGTATGTCGGCATTTATATTGTTGCTCATTGCTGTGGCATATGGGAAATCAGTCGAATCAGCCTGTCAAGGAGTACGAGGAATATCAGGATTGCTTGCCGTGCGTTGTCTTCAAGAACAAAAAAAAAAAAAACAAGTCCAAGTTGCATGCATGTATTATTCGTAAAGGACTTATGGATGAGAGTTTATACATGGTATGTATATACTATGTATGTGAATGTAGGAGAAAGTGTATGTGGGTTTGGGGTTTACAAAGTTGTTCACTCTGTTTCTTTCTCTTAATATCAAGTTACAATATATGAGTCTATGGTTATGTATGTATCAACAAATGAGTACAACCTCGTACAAGTGAACAAGTATTTTAGATATATATTAATATGCCTCAAGCCTTTTCGAAAAATAAACTTTGAAAAATTTATTAGAAAATATTAAATAAAAACGATTGCGCTGTATATGTTGGCATATGCAGAGTAAACACATTCATACTTTTACTGGTTCATTTCTTTTATTTTTACTCTTTCATTCGGCAACACAACGTTAAGATACTTTTACATACCATAAAAAAAAACAAAATAGACACAATGATTGTTGGACAGAAAAGAAATTCCTTGATATTTATATGTGAGTATATTTTAATAAAATATCAGAGCACATAAGTTACGAGTTATATACCTTTCACATTTTAGGCATGAGGAAATGAGGCATATTTTTGTAACAGATGCATATTCTATTGTATAATCTCAAGACTTTTAAAGGAAAATCATTTACATAACATTACTGATCTGCGGTTACTGTGTTTCCATTGTCGTCTTCGAAAATAACAATTCGGTGATTATATCCGCACAAATTTCGCACCACACTGTCACTTTTGTATCATAAGGAAATACCTCTTCATTTATTTAATGAATTTCGGTAGCGTAGAGCCGAAAATTTTGTTTGTTTACGGTTCTTTGCCGGCGCATTTTTTACTTTATTTTTTTTTCCGCGCACCTAGAGTTTTTACTACTGAAAAACTATTCTGAATGTACAGATGAAAAAATTTCAGCGCGTTCGATTGATTTGTACTGGCTCTATAGCAAAAATCAACCAAGACTAAAGAGTGGAACTGAATGGTGAAGCTGAAACTGAGTCTGAAGTTCAAGCCCGAAAAAAATGAGGATCATACATTATCGCTGTTGTTTAACAATTTACTGTGGTTGTCATTTGAGAGGCAGCCAGAGAGAGGCAGATGATTTGATGCTGAGTGAAGTCAAACTTCTTTAACTTCCTTCAACTTAAAACTCAGACGCAGCTTCAGCTTCACATTGTGTTAGTTCACATATAAACAGCTGTTTGTTTTTTGACCGGCTTCAGACTCAGCCTTGGCTTCAACATTCTGCTCCAGCCTTGAAGCTTCAAACTCGTGATGACATTAGTCGATCTATATCAAAAATATAGTGTTACCAGATGGATCCATCTATTATAGCCAACCTTGTTCTAAAGAAATGCCAGCATTTTCGTTACAAAACACTTTTTCTCCCATAGGTTTCTATTTAGGCTACATGTCAGATTGTTCCATCCGATTGAAAATTAATAATTGTTGTTTTGTCCTTTTAATATTGATTTATGAAATTTTGTCTTCACTTAATTTTAAAAAGAAACCATAGTAGGTTATTTTGACATTTGTATATTTTTATGCCATTAAACGAGGAAATGCAGATTTCAATTAAAATAATACCGCGCCTCATTTGACATATCTTGTTGTGCTATATGGATTAAACATTTAACAAAACGTTTCTCGCCGCATGTTTTATGGTTATGATAACACTAGGCAGCGTCTTACATATCATTCAAGAACATTGAATACAAACCATACAAACACCATCAATGTTTTGAAGTCAGGTGGGTACCAGGACATGAAGGTCATGAAGGCAATGAAAAGGCCGACTACTTGGCTAAACAAGGGGCGATCATGCCCTTTTACGGTCCTGAGCCTTTCTGTGGTCTCTCGAAAAGCCACAAAAACGAAGAAATCAGGAAACTTGAGGAAAAGAGTTTTCTAAAACACTGGGTGAACTCCACCGGACAACGCCAGGCAAAACAATTCCTCACTCTTTCAAAGAGTATCTCGAATAAGCTTCTCTCACTCAGTAGAGTAGACTTACGCATTTTGACTGGATACTTCACGGGTCACTGCAACCTAAGGTATCATCAAAATAAGTTAGGTCTTTCCGACACTGACGTATGCCGATTTTGTGAAATGGATAAAGAAAGTTCAGAGCATATACTCTGCAAGTGTCCTGCACTCGGTAGACATAGACTTCACCACCTCGGTGACACTGTTGTTAATCCACACAAATTGTGGAACAACAAACCCCAAGATATGTTAAGATTCATCAAAAGTCTAAACATATAGGGTTTCTATTAAATAGGGCCATGTACAATAGATCTTACTGGTCGCTGTGCTATCGGGCCCGTTATTATTATTATTATTTGAAGTCAGATAATCACATCAATTGAAAAACAATTACTGACAAAATCAGACTTGACCGATGTACTTCACTGTATCCAGACTTATGAAATGAAAATCAATATAATTTTTTTGACTTTTCTACTGATTCGTTATTATTATATGATTAATTTAAATTTGACAATCTTATTACATTGCTATCATGGTAAATGCTCCCCTTCTCCTTCCAATTTTTTAAAATCGCCAAGCTCTTTATTTTAAAGAAACTTGCCTGGGCTAACCCTTGCAAATCTTCTTTGAAGGATTTTACCTATGATATTAACTTTGCAGATGATAAAAATCGAACATTGATTGAATTTTTGAATAAAACATTAAGTTTGCCTATGCCCAATAATCGAAAACTCAGTACTACAAAATATATAACAATATATAACGACGATCAATGCGTGTTTTTTCATGATTTTTACATGAATTACAATCAAATCTTAAGTGTACTTCAGTTACTATAAGCCAATTGTATCCATTTTAGAATAAAATGAAATGATTGATAAATAACTAAATAAACCTTATAAAAAAAAATGTTGCTCAGAGTGCCGATAGATATGAAAAGCAGACTATTGCTAATAATATAATTTTTTAAATTATAAAATTTTCATTTTTGATACTACAATTAATTTAAAATTAAAAAATAAAACAAGTTTTATTTCACAGTCTTAAGTTTTCAATTCTGTCTGTCTATTATACCCATTACTGTTTAAATTTGTAAGTTGTTGGTGGACAGCTCCAACTTTTTTTTATGTAGCGGACGAAAGTTCTTCCAGGAGGCCGTGGCTTCTTGATCACATGAAGAAGTGATCACAAGTCAGATCTTGATGACGTACAAAGCCCAAAGCCCATAAACTTTGGTGTCTTGCTAGTATGATAAATGTCCTTATTTGTCCAAAAATTTAACATTGTTGTATTATCACAACACAATGTTACCTTCGATCTCCGAAAAACTAGATAATTAAGATTATATTGTGCACATAAAATTCATAGTGTTTCTAACGAATATCATGATTAAAACTAGTTAATACAATGTTAAACACACGCGAATACACTATAATTCAAAAGCACACATTGGCAATTATGAATTCACTAATTGACTGAATTTGTGCTTACAAAGGCATAGATACTAGTATTTGTTCAGGTACAACAAGGAACTATAATCAATGATTCTGAAATACGAAGAAGATCTGCTATTGTTGCAATGGTTGCTATTGCTATTACTGTTGCTGCTGTTGCTATTGAGTTGTGAGTGGATTTCTGTTGTGGTTGCTGCAAATGTTGCCGAAATGTAGCTTAATTAACGCAGACTCACTCATGACTGTCTGTCTGTCTGCCTGCCTGCCTGTCTGTCTGTCTGTCTGTCTGTCTTTTTGTAAGCTTTGTTTATGCCGAATGATGTTCGAAGTGGGAAAAATGTATGTATGTTTGTGTTAATGTCTATCAGTGTATTGTGTTAATGTATCTACAACATCATCATCATTGAATGCTGCTTTGAATGCATGCGTGTTCATTCATGTGCAACGTGCAGTTTCTGTTGTTTCTTTGACTATTGAAATGTAAAATGAAAATCGCTTTAAAAAAACAACAATTCACTTTAATCGAAAGCCAAAATTGCAAAAATGATCCTGTGAGTGAATGTGTGTAGGTGGATTGTGTGTGATATTTCAAAGGAACACTAATTGCTGAAATAAACGAGCCTGCATCAATTAATCAATGAAAGGAAAGTTCAAATGTTCATTCAGGCCAACATTAAAATTCATATTCATGATTCCAAATAAATTCTTATTTTAATAAAGGAAAGAAGACTTCAAATGAAGTTATCAATATACTCGTACATAACGAAGCTCTTAACCAAGGTGTATATATACATATGTATCATACAATACAGTTTCAGGGGGTCCAGATAATTTAAGTCAATTTGTTTATGAACTACTTTTGGCAACCTCCATCACACACAGATACACTCACCTACAACGACATGTAGACATACGTGTGTATTTGCAAAGTATTCGCTGTTACCGCCTCCACATATGAACAAAAACGTTGAGCCTTTGGCCAAAAGTCAAACTTAAAGCAAACTAAACCTGAATCGACGACCAAAAGAAGATCGAAATGTGTCGGCCTTGTTGTGCATTTCATCTGTATGTGTATCTGTGTGTGTGTATTTCTTTTTTTTTTTTTTTTTTTTGTGATTTTCTCTTTGTTGTTTATGCGGTAACGTCAAGACCACGACTCGATTTTTGGCATCGCCTTTATTTGAATGTTAGTCTTTCTGTTGTTTTGTATTGTTTTCGTATGGTAGTTGCTTTGTTGCAAAAGTATTTTGATTTTGTGCCCCAACAAATCCAACTAAAATTGTATTTGGGCCTTTTGGTATTTAGCACTCTCAGACTTGGGACGCTGTTGCTCCCCCGTTTCGAGGCGATTTGTTTCGATTCAACTCTCTTAGTATAATAGTATATAGTAGTTGCTAGTATTGCTTGTGAGTTGAGCTTGCATTTTGTGATTCAAAAGATTGTTCATTCATTCATCTATCCATCCTGACCACGTTCCTCCTCATCCCCATCCATTTACGAAATAAACGCCTGCTAACCAAAAATATGAGTAGTTCCTTACTCACCCTAACCATTGTTGGTGTCCCATCCATTTTTGTACATACATTTGCTTTGGGCCAAATGTGGCCAAAAACTGCCTTTGGCCAAATTAAATTCTTTTTTATTTTCTCCTTTTTAGATTTTGTTCTTACTTTTGTTTATTTCACTTCTGCTTCAAAAAGAACTTGAGGCAATCAAAATTTTTAAACAGTCGCCTTTTTATTAGAATTTGTGGTTATATGTCTTTAAACATATATACATATACAAATATACATATATACATATGTATAAGGATGTGTGCTAACTGGCTGACTTGATAAAAGCAGGAGAAGAAATCAGTTGCCGTAGGTCCTTTTTGGCCAAACTTCAAAACAAAAAAGGCAATACAATAAGTGAACTGAAAATGAAGAGGAACTGGGCGAGTAAGTGAATGAGTAAATGAATGAATGAGTGATAAACAAGAAAAATGTATGAAAGAACATAATTCCGAAATTTGTTAAAAAAAAAAATAATAACAAGGATTTACGATTATGAAAGAAAAAGCAGAAGAAGAAGTTATGAATTAACTTTTGAATATGAGTTTTATACGAGATTTTTTTCTTTTTGGCAAATACACTAAACATTTGCACTTATGGTACGCTACATGGATTGGAAAAGATTTACAGTAAAGTAATTGCATTTTATAGAGAAATAAAGAAAAGAAAAAATGCAAAAATTCTAATTAAAATCAAAAATTGAAATCGAATGCATATGGGAGAAGAGAAATTTATTATTTGTTTGTTAAGAAAGAAATTGTAATAATAAAAATGAATCTATCATTGCACGAGTTCGAGTTTTCTACCACAAGTCTGGGTTAAGTGACAAATTCTGTTGGTTACCAGTTCTGACAATATGCATTTCATTGTATTTCACTTAATACATCAGCAGCATCATAAGTACCTTCAGAGTTTTTCTGATGAAGTTATATATGCATATACAGTAAAATCTCCTGTGGAATGACACTTTCGTTTCAAATGAAATTTTCCAGCCACGAGGGATGTCCGCCAAATGGAATGTAGTTTGTTCTAAAAACATAACATAGCTGTCCGCCTGGATGAGATGACCGTGACTAGAGATTTCACTGTACATGTACGTTCATATACAATATATAATATTGTACATACCAAATTGATAAAGTATTATTGTCAGTGTTATTACCGATGGATAAAAACTAACACATATTTTTATTATTTGTTGTTATAACGGTACTTGAATTACACACTCTCTGAAAATTTTAACTATCTACCTAATACGGTTCATGTGATAAAGCTCACTGATGGACGGACGGACAGCGTATAGAGTCATAACAATGGAAACGGCCAGAAGATTCAAGGCCGAAAAAAGCACGCAAGATTCGGTGAAATGTGAAGTTGTTGCTTACTGTTTTCTTCGATTCCAATGGAGTGGTGCATCGTGAGTTCTTGTCAGAAAGTCGTACGGTCAATAAGGAATATTACCTTGAAGTTATGCGCCATTTGGGTAAAGCAATACGACAAAAACGCCCGGAATTGTGGAATAGTCAGACATGGATATTATACCACGATAATGTGCCAGCTCACACGTCATTGCTTATTCATGATTTTTTTGGCAAATGCGGAACTGTAATCATGCCTCAGCCACTGTCTTCATTGGACTTGGCCCCCTGCGACTATTTCCTATTCCCAAAATTAAAATGGACCTTGAAAGGAAGGAGATTTAAAAAGATTGAGGAATTAAAATCTAGAAGGTAGGTCCAGGACATGATTTCTCTTCAAATGTCTAACGACGTCATTCCTATTTTGAAGGTTTATAACTAATTCATTGTCATGGCCACTCAGTCTTTCCAAATATTTCTTAGTCACTCTGAGATCTTTATGTATGTCAAAGTTTGTAACTTAACATGATGCGTTGAAAATGGTTCGCATTAGTTTATTTTGATAGCGTAGTTTGAGTTACTTGTGGTGCCCCAAAGTTGCATGTCATATGACCAAACAGATTTCAACATTACTTTATACAATAATATTTAATTTTCCATACCCAACTCGGAGTTGGTACCAAGCAAAAAATAATTAAAACGAAATATAATCCACAAAATCAAAGATTCATTTACAAAACAACTTGGATGCAAATATTTATTGTTGTTTGAAGAGAAATCAATGAACACAAAAAGTGGTATTATTCTAAAATCTATCTACATGTAGTACATATGATAGACGTTGATTGATATCATACATAGGTACATATAATTGATTTCAAATGAAATATGATGTACTTCTATAAAAAACAGGAGAATTTGGATTCTGCAAATTTAATTAATAAATATGAAGGTATATAATTTTTAAGTTTATTTGGATTGCAATATATTATTTTATATTTATTGTAAATAAATTTCATAAATTCACTTACCTTTTTGGACAGGAGGAATCCACCGTTAGAGGTGATCTTTGATCCAATGCAACAAAGGAAGTTCTACACATGTATTTACCATGAATTTCATGAATTTGATCAGCAAAAGAAACATGTAAATAAGATAAATATGAAATTGAAATATTTTCTCTATAGAATAATTGTTAATTACAATAATATTTCTCTTAATTTATACTTAAATACAAATTTTGATAATATTTTGAAAAGAATAAATAAAAAATCTTTAGAATTTAATTACAATAAAAAATAACATAATTCGATCAGATCATAAAAGGACCTGAATGAGTCTTAATATAAAGATGGAGATACGTACTATTCTGGTTAAAAAATGATATATATTATTTTATTTTTTGTATAAAAGAAGGTAAGAGCTGTTTATGTATGTATAATGTAGTTTCTAGTATAGATTGAGAATAAAGTGATGAATCTAAGTTTTATCTACAACTAGAGACCCATCCCTGCTTTGCACGGGTGCATTTCCCATTTCATTTCCCATTTCTATTTCTTCATAGGTTGCATCATTCTGAAGCAAACGATGTATTTTTGCTTTATTTCTTATGAAGTCGTTCATTCTTGGCATAATTGATTTATGTTTAACAAAGACGACGAGAATGATTTACAAAAATGTCCCTAAGTCGCCATATCTATCATTTGCCTCATGTTACTGATCTAATGACTTGAGTCATGATTAACCAATTTGGCTGATTTTTAATTTTTTTTTTTGTTGTGTTCGTAATTGTCACCAGAATGTTTGTATGAAATAAAATAATTGGGAAATCTACCGGAAAGGTCGGAAATGGTGGATAAAATTTTGCATATAAAGCTTGGAGACATATTTTAAAATCAATCAATATATCAGATTGAATTTGTCAATATTAATAATTGATTCGTCTGATTTTTCAAATGTATTTCAATTGCTGCGCAATGTACTATAATTAAAAAGAGAACAGCATCACGCATGAACATCAGGTCGGGAGCGTAGCAAAGTACGCCAGGTATGCTAGTAACCAATATTCCTAGTCTTTATTAGAATTAATTTAAATATATTAAAAAACCTTTCGGAGAAAACTATTTAAGTGACAGTGAAAACCGTATCAAAATGTGTTGCGTGGATTAGACGTAATCAATATCCAAACTTTCTGAAATTTTGACTTTGCTTTATACTATGTAATGATTATAATACAAAGCTAAATGTTTTACTCATCGGGACTTTAGAGATTTTCTGTCTGATAATACATATTAAGAACGTTAAACAACAAATATAAAGCAAGTAGAACTTTGACGATCAATGAATGAAATCCTTCAGTTTATGATTCCTAATGAATATTAAAATTCTCTTTCATTTGAGATCATGTGGAATTGAAAAATCCTATGAAACTGAATTGCTATTTCTTGACATATACTTGCTAAGAAAATCAATGTTTAAAAATACAATAAATGATTTAAATTCACACAAGTGTTCAACTGTTCAACTGATCAACAGATCATAATTTTGTTGTCACAATAAATTAGGAATAATTTAGAATGAAATCATTCAAGTGGTATTTCTTGATATCCAATGATAATAACAATTTCTTCTATTATAAATTATACAAAATATGAAGTGAAATTTTATATGTTACCAAAAATATTGTAAAACAGAATACAAAACAAAAAACAAAAATTAAAACGAAAACACACACACAATAAACTCACAAAATATTTGCAATATTTGAGAAATGCACTTTGCGTTTTTTTTCGTTTATTTTGCACACAAGCGAGAAAATGTTTTTTTTTTTTATTTAATTAATTAATTTTATTTTGTTTTTTTTTTTTCAAATGAAGTTCATAGTAAAATCCATTAAACTGCATTAATAGTTAATTGAACCAAAAAATAATATCTAATCATACATATGTAAGTAACTAACACGAACACAGTGAAACACACACACACACGCGTTAATGTGTTGACTTCCGTTTCCGGTTGATAGATATGTCACTTTAGTTAGCTAACTTGACTTAACTGCTTTACACTACTATGCTATGCTTCAAGTTTGTATATTTCTTAACTTGGCTTATTAGAGAAAGCACCGTTCTAATTTACCTTACTTGCATTCGCGTCGGATGTTCACTTCGAACTGATTTGCGTTTGCTATATTTACAGATGAATGATGTCTGATGTGGTCGGTTGTTCGTTTGTGTTCGGTTGGATTCTTGTTCGAGTTGGCAACGAATGTGTTTGAACGAACAAGTCAACTAATAACGATGAACAGTTAACAGACGACCTTGAGAGAGAGTACCTTAAATGCTTTTTGGTATGTTATGCGAGTAAGCAAGCAAAAAGATTTGGTAACAAAAGAGAGAGAGAGAGTAAGAGTTAAAGGGAGATGAAAAGAAAGAAGGAAGGCTGGATAGATGGTGAGAGATTTGAGGAGCGAACGAACTCGTTTGCGCTTGTTGACTTGTGGCACTGCTTTCCTTTGGCAATTTGTTGTCTCGTTTATATGTAGTGTAGTGTAGTGAAGTGTAGCGTATAGTAAATGAATGAATGAATGTTTGTGTATCTATGTGTGTCGTTGAGTCAGTGAATGTGGATTTGAATGTCGAGTAGGTTTATGTGCATATAGTTGTAGCTGTTTGTATTTGTATGTTGCGCGCGCGCGCTTTTGTTGCAAACATTTAATAGTCTATTTCCGGTTTAAGTGTTGCCGTTATTATCTCATTCTTTTATTTTCATTCGTTCCTTCTTGTTGCTCTTTGTTCTTGTTGTTGTAGTTATTGTCGTCAATGATGATGATGATGTTGTTTTTGATCTTGTTGCAACTTTGCATTAACAACTAAAATGGCGCAATTAACTTTGTTTGCTTGTGTTGCTGTTGATTTCTGGTTCGCAGTCAATTAGTATGGCGTCGTCTCAACTGTAAATAATAAATAAGGAAGAAAGAAAAATGATGTAGAAATCAATTAATTTAATTATTTCAAAACAAATGATTTTTCATGATAATAGACACAACTTTAATTAATTTACAAACTATTTAATCATGATGGCAAGTGATTGCAATATATGTATGTACAATAAATACTAAATTTAGATACATTCATAGATATTGTATATACGTAAGTAATCACACAAAAACACATTAATGCACAAGCAAATGCAGAAAAAAAAGCACATTTATTCACGCTGAATGTCAAAGACAAAACACCGGCAGCTGTTAACACACACAGATGCATGTGGTACATATACCATACAGATACAAATGAATTTGTTTGTAGTGTGTATGAGAACAATTCTTCTAAATTCTTTCAGCGTTTTACTACTATTATAGTATCTGTCTGCTTGTCTATTTTTTTAGCGAAGCAGTGTTTGTCTCTATATATCTGTCTCTCCATCTGTCTATCTCTCTGTCTTTCTGTCTGTCTCTCTGTATATTTGTGTTAATGACAAAGCATAGAAACGTATCAGCCTGGGGCTAAACGAAATGAAACTTTGTGCGAATAGGCAACAGCAACATCAGCCAGAGCAGCAACACCAGCAACAGAAACAGCAGCAGCAGCAGCAGCATCATCATCATCCCCAACAACAACAATAACTATAAGCAGCAAAGACAATCATCATCATCCCATCATCATTATCATCATCATCAATATCATCATCCCAACATATAGCAAAAGAGTATGAGAGAAACGTAAGAACGAGGCAACTAAGCAGCTGAAACATTATAATATCTTAAGGCAATCCAAAGAAAAACTTGTGATAAATTAACCGCAGGCATTATTTCAAAACAGTTACGCTTGCGGCTAGACAACTGTAATTAAAATGAGTACGAAATTTCAGCGAACCAAAATTCGACTCATCTAAAAGAGAAAAAACAACGAAAGAGAAATGTGAGAATGATATGAGAAAATCCTCTGAGGGTCTTAAAACGCAAAAAAAAAATTTGTGAGAATAGATACTGAGTTAAAGGACTATAGAAATTAAGAACCCTAAGTAAGTCTGATCAAATCTTAAGAAACAATAAATCCATATGAGAAACTGAAGGACTAAACAATGTTAGAATATAATAGACAAATCACCAAATTAGTTAAAAACTAAGCATAAAGAAAAATACTGTTGATTTTTTTAACTTATTCAATGAACCAATATTGGTCCTAAGAAGGGGAGAGAAGAGGAAGAGAACCAAATCATTATAAAATAATATTGTATTTGAAAATTTAATTTAAATTAAGAAATATTCTCAAAAATATAAATAATATATGTCAAATACAGTAAAGGGAAGAGTGACAGATATAGTAAGACGGGAAAACAGGAATGTCAACAGCAAACAGCAGGGAGTCACGCGGTATACGCCAGAGTGAGTAAACTGAGCAGTGACAGATAATATATATTTGTGTGTCATTATAAGAGAACACTGCAATCTGCTTGAGGGCAACAGTCCCCGTTACGATACCTGGTGGCTATGGAATTCACTAGTCGCAAATTATGCAGAGGGGAACCAGTAAGAGCGTGTAAGCAGCCGCTTGTCACATTACTGGTGGCTAGTGCATTCACTAATCGTAGGAAATGCAGGCGGTGTCAATGACTGCTGTACGGCAATTGACCCCTTTTCAATAATATCACCATGTTTAATTCACCAGTTGAATGCATGTAAAAGAAGATTGTTCTACTGGTTCCAAAGGGACTAGCCACGAACCAGTTTGTATGGAATAAATTAAAGGGAAGATCAAACAACTGTCTATTAATTGAGTATTTTGACACATACAATAATGATGCGCTCCCGAAAGTCCACTCTAACAAAACATAAACCAGGCTTTCAATATTGTGGTAGGCCACTTAAATAAACTCTTAACAGAATTTATAGGAATTTTGTTGAGAGATTAAGAGACATTTTACATTGAATCTTGCAAAATGTGATAGTCTTCATGGGAATACTTATCTTGACTAAATGAGTATCGAAACTTACATAAATAAGTATATGGTAGCCCATTAAATTTGGCTCATGGAATTACAAAACATTTTCCTATATTAATTCTTCATAAACACATAAAGCTTCATAAATCCAAAGTAGTATTAAATGGAAAACCAATTGAAAAGTAATATTATACGAAAAGAAAACAATTAACATTCTTTTAATAACAATTTCACTGATGACTAGAACACATGTTTATATGGATTTGTTTAATCAAGTCTCATATGGAGTATGCATATGCTTACTCCAATGCAAGCGTGTTGGTGAGTTGTTGTGTGTGTGCCTGTGTGTGAGCTGCTTGCAAATGACACTCAAATATTGCATACAGTGAGGCGCAAGCAATTGTTTGTGCATGCCGATGGCGATATTAATATTGTACTCTTCATATTATTTTACTATTTGCATTCAAGTGGCTATTGTTTCATTGAGCATAGATACATCCATACATACATGCCTACAAACAGACCTATGTGTGTGTATTGGACATATGTCTATGTACATATGTGTGATGTTTATGACATTTCAATTTTTCATATTTTTTTTTTCGCATCATCATCATGTGCAGCATCACCAGCCAACATTGCGGTAACATCATCATCATCATTATTATTATGATCAGCAAATAAATATACGACAAGGAATAGTGAAATAAACTACTCTCTCTTTCACACACACAAACACTCATGTGCCAATGAATGTTTATTTGTATGAATACAACATGTATGTATTTATGTTTCATGCATTTCAAAAGGAAATCACCACAAGCAATTGCAACAATTGCAGCGAATTGTTGCAATTTTATCGCTCATTTCACTTATATCACATTCGCATATTGAAATACAATCACACATAAATATTGTGTATATCCATATATGTATCTATACTTTCATACAATAATATTTTATTGTTTTTATTCAAGCGTGCGTTCATGCGAACTTGTGTGCGCACGAGCGTTTTTTCAATGATTTTTCTTTTTTATTTTCCATTTCAATTTTTCTTTTTTTTTTGTTTTTAATCATAAATATAGCATCACACACACTGATGAAATGCCATACATTTGTTATACATGTGTGTGGTTATATATGTGTGTGTATACAAACCAATATTTCAAGCCAATTTGCTGCAGCTGGCCCGCAGCGACTGGCAACAAAATAATTCGACAAAACGCGCAGCGGAAACTGAGAAACATGGGTTGGGTTGACGACGACAGCTAAGTGTGGCATATCGCATATGGTAAAAAATACATATAGGTAGGTGGTGGTGATACTAATGGATGAAAGGTGAAGAAGGAAAGAGCGGAGGCCAACCAATATGACATACTACTAGCGAGTCAGTGTGATATAAAATAATGTGGGTTTATACTCATAAGTATTTTTGGATGTGTAGATGTGTGAAAAGTATTTGCTATAAAATCAGTATAAAAGAGACCATCACCACCATCATCATCATCATCATCAGTTAAATCACCAGGCGGAATGGTTCATTTCAGTTCAGTTGGGTTCATTCGTAATGTTGCTTAAAGTCATAATTGTTGATGTATTAAGTTTCCCCCAATGACATGTAAAAAACGATATTATTATACTTTTATATACATCCGTGTGTGATTGTATGTGTATCTGTGTGTGTGTTAATCAATCTACATTTATGCATGCGTGTTGTATCTTTGTGATATTTCATTATTATTATTTTTTTTTTTTTTGTTTTTTATATTACAAATTTGTTGTTTTTATTGTATTTTATTGTATTTAAGCACCAAAAATGAAAAAAAGGCCCATAAAATTCGCAATGCTTGAACCTTCGGGCATTTTACTTAATGATGCCATTTTGATGCGGCTTGATGGCAAGCCATAGCATGTTGTTTATATGTGTCCATAGTATGTATAATAAATATGTGTAACTCTGATCCAGACAGACAAACTCAACCAAATACCATTTGATATTATTTAAATTTAATATTGCATTTATTTTGTTCGCTTTTGTTTTTAAATATATTTATTGTTTTATAAATAAATAAATACAAAAAACCAATAATTTTGACAGAAAGTGTCAAATGAAAAATATAAAACATTCTTTTTTCAACGATGATTGGTGGAAAAGAAGTTTATGAAAAATTGTATTGATAGATTTTAAATACAATGTCTCTGTTAATATAAATCCGATCTACAACACAGAAATGAAAAGCTGACAATGCTGGTAAAATCATGTTTATAATGAATAAGAATATACTTTATTAGAATGATCAGAAGGAACATGGTTTACGAAATTTTGTTCGGAAAGCTTCGATGTTAAAGACGCGCCTCGATCTGGTTGGCCTTGCACCGAAAAAGTGCACCAAATTTTCCAAAAATATAACCGGCTCATAAGTATTCGTGACATCGTTAAGTATCTTGGCATTCACCACAAGATAATTTGAGACCATTTAAAAAAGTCTAGCTATACAGAAAAACAGGATAATTGGGTACCACACAATTTGACAGAAAAACAAATTATTTCAATTTGCGAAATGTTGCTGAATCGAAATGATTAGAAAACTTTTTCAATCCAAATTGATAACTGGCGATGAAAATTGTATAAAATATGGCAAAAAAGTGTCAAAAAAGGTCATGTTTCAAATAAGGAGAGCACGTCAGGACCACCGCATAGCCAATGTTATCTAAGAGGAAGTTGTTGTTGTGCATTTGTTGGGATTGCAAAGGTCCTGTACATTCTGTGCTGCTCCCACCTGGGCAAACAATTATTTTAGAAATCTATTGTCAACAATTTGCGAAACTAAACGAGGCGCAGAAGGAAAAACGACAGGAATTAGTCACAAAAAGGGCTTAGTCTTTAACCACCACAACACTAGGTCACATACTTTTATGACTCTGCAGAAATTGAGGGAACCCAGGTGGTGCACCCAATTTATGTATATTCAAGACCTAGCACCATCTGATTACCATTTATTTCACTACATGTAAAATTATCATGATGGCGTCACAATGAATTCCCTAGACGACTGCAAAACGGTATTGTACCAGTTTCCTTTTCTTATCACAAACCACTGAATTTCTACGAAGACAGGATTATTGTTTTACCCGAAAGATGGCAAGAGTTTATTAATAAAAATGGAAAACATTTGATGAAATGAAGTACTGGGTTATACGTAGTGAGTTTTCACTATCTGACGTTTCCATCGTGAAGTTTGCCATTTTTTTAGCATATTCGTACATAGAACGTTTAATTATATCGATGCTATTTGTTGACTTTTAGTTAACTTGAATATGCCATCCCAAAAAAAAAATCTTAAACATTATCGGTGGAGATTTTTTACGATTTTCGAAGTGGATTAACTTGGCAAGATAGTGCCGAAAGACTTCATTCTGCTTTTGGTAATAAAGCATCACATAGGACTATCGTATATCATTGGTTTATAGATTTCAATCGTGGACGCTCTACGATGCAGGTCGAATTTTATACAGGTCGACCAAAAACAGCTGCTACACCCGAAAACATCGTTGCTGTGCGTAAACTAATAATGGAAGATCAGCATGTGATATACCGTGAGATTGAGGCAACTGTGGGCATTTATTCCGTCGCAATACATGCAAAATTGCATGAGCACTCAGCTGTGAGATAGCTAGTTTTGCGTTAGATCCCGCATTATTTGACAATCGCCATCAAACTATTCTACGATTTTATTTACAAACAATTAAGTGAAATTTCAGGAAGTTTTTTTAACTAAAAATGTATAAGAGTTTGAAAAATTATGTAATGTTATTGAGTCCATGAGTATACGTGCTAGGGTCTAGCAGGCCAGATCTATGTAATTAGCTCAAATCGTGCATCATTCTCTCAGTTAAAAGTTGGGCAACGTAAGACATAAAATATAGGAAAACAAATATGGGCTAGAATCATTTAACCATCAGAAGAATGGAACAACAATTTTTTTTAATTTCCCTTAGAGACAATGTGGAAACAAAGATTGATAACTGTTTACTTCACTGAAATATAATTACAAACAGTTCCAAGAACTTTAAATAATTTTTATTTTAAACTAAATAATGCCAAAAAAAAAAGTTTATAAAATTGTATGAACTTTCTTTGATTCATGACTTAAAAGGAGGCTCGGTTGTGCCCACCGGAGATTAGTAGGTCTATGGCAAGACGACACATGAATTGTAGTGATCTGCATCTCAGTGATGATATGAATAAATATTTATATGATTTAATATTTAGATGATGACGATATTTTATATTGTGATTGTTGTTATTTTTTTTTTTTTTAATATTTTCCAAATTCAAAAATATTTCTAGGCTTGCGGCTAAAATAATGTTAATCATATCTGTTTCAGTATTGGAATGCAAAAATATTTTACAATATATGCAAGTTTCACTTCACTTTGTTCCTACTACTACTACAAACACTACTATTCTACTTAATTTATCTTCTTTATTTTGTTGCCTCTATTGTCTGATGATATCTTAGCCATGGGGCATGTTGCAGTATACGACTGAGTATATTCCATTTATATATATATAAGGTCAAAAAATCGTTTCGAGCAAAAAACTTAAATCGAGTTTCTGATTTTGATGATAAATATTTTTTTTTGCTTATGATTTTTTTATTTTCTTTTTGTTTTGTATTATATTTTTTTGAAACTAAAAACCTGTCAATGCGTGACATTTCATATTAAACTCATAATTTGTATGTTTGCATGTATGCAAGGCGAAAGCAGAGAGGAGTATCTTTATGATTGTCCATCCGTTTGTCTGTCTAACTGTCTGAATGTTGATTTCATATTTGCACGTATGTCGCTGTTTGTTGCAAATATAAGTATTGTAGATACATATGTATCTCTCTTTCCGTCTGTGTAGATGAATAATTTTTAATGATTTACAAACCAACCCGCTGGCGTTTCTTTCGAAAACTGACAGTTGGTATTTAAAACAAGAAAATAAAAACCAAATCAAAAAAAAAAAAAGAATTTATATACAAAATTATGCCGCAGGATATTTAAGACCAGTTCTTGTTGCCTTTTTCTTTTGTGCTGGCAGGATGTCTTCGACATGCAAACCAACAAAATAAGATACATTCATATGTGGACCTGGGCATATTTAGTTAAAAATAAGTTAGAGTCAAGTTAGCTAGCGGGCATCTTTTGTTGAATTTTTGCATATAATAAGGGTTTCTCCGCTTCTTCTGACAATGCTTGGCATTTTCCGCCTGCAGTGCAGCAAACCAAACCCAATCCAAAATGTTCTTGTGTCACCTGGCAATGCCCATTTTTATTATTATTTTATCCATTCTTTTTAGTTTTCGAGTAACGATCATTCTTCTGAGACTCAGTCTTCCACTCCCATCTGGAGACAAACACAAATGAAAATTACACTGTAATTATTGCATACACGCACAAGTATCTTTATAATGAGTATATGCGTATGAACATGTTTGTATGTGTGTGTGCAAGGGCGATTTGTTCAGCCATAATTATGGTGCAATTATTTTATATTTATAATTGCATAAAAGATAAAAAAAAAGTATTATACCTAATTTTGTATTAATTGCATATAGATAGAAAGAGAGTTCAGTTCTAAAGAATATTAAATACCTTTCATACAAACAGAATGCATGTGATGATCAAAAAAATATTACAAAATACTTAGTTCTTATACTTTTCTATAAGTTAAAGTTTAATCTAATATAATTATTCTGATTAATTGTGATTTCAATCATTTTAAAATGAGTGTTTAATAATAAAATGAAGAAAAGACAAGTTTATAGAATCGTGAATGTCCATACATAATACACCTATCCCCCGATTTACACTATAGATAAGTTTCGGAGAAAACCGTGTAAATCGAGTTTGAAAAACCACATTTATTTATGTCACTTAATGCGATACAAGTTCAATGTTAAATGAATTGGAAACAAATTCAGATCAGCGAACATTCGTAATAATATCGGAATATAATAATTGTGTTGAGTTTTTGAACTAAAAAGTTTTTGAAATACACATATAAGCCTCAATGTTGTCAACCCAATGTCAATAACAACCCGTATCCCTCCCTATGAAGGAATGGTTTGGCGGAATTGTAGGGAATCAATGGAATCAATTGGATTTGGGGCAAGAGGTGTTTTTTTTTATCGGTAGCGAGCTTGTGAGCAATTTGTGGCATGAAGAAAAGAAAATTAAAATAAAATGGTATGAAAAAAATAAATATTTTATTGTTTTTATTCATATATTTTCAAAATTCAGTGAATGTAAAAAGTACCGTGTAAATCGGGGGATATATGAGATGACGATATGTAAAAACTAGATTGTTGTTCCTGCAAAAGAATAAGCTTCACTTGGAAAAACAACTGTTACATGATAGAGAGCATTAACTACATTGACACCAAAACGAATTAAATATTTATTTTAGCATTACAAAAAATCTAACTAATCAACTAAGTTTACTTCAACTATCTACTTTTGTGCAACTTTGCTTGTTCCAACTCCAAAACAATGGGAAGACAGACTCAGAGTCTGGGAAACAGAAACAGAATGGTCAAGTACCATAGCTCAGAGGTATTTCTCCGCTTGTCCATGCATACTTGCGAATCTTCGAACAATTAAACTTAAAACACCATTACGTTGTTTAAATTCTATCAAATTTCAAAACAATTGGATCCAGAATACCATGACTCAGAGGCAATCTTACGCTTGTTCACATTCTATCCAATTTCAAAACCAGAAAGAAGGCTATCATTGGCTATGCCAAAGATATAATACTCTTCACGCTCCTCCGGGTTGCATCCAACCTTCCTTTCTTAGCATCACCATATTCTCTCTGTTACAGTTTGAGTATCAACAAAGAACACAGTTTGAGTTGCATTGTATTTTTATTGTACTTATACTCTTTATAGGTTTGTCAATTAATGTGAGTTTGTATGGGAGGTACCCTTGCTGGTAACCGTAGGATTATGAAATTTACATGATGGATACAGAACAGAAACTTATAGTGTCCAAATTTCAATTCAATAAGTCAAAAAACAAAAAAATATCCTTAAAAAGAACATTAATTTAAAAGAGGGTTTGTATGGGAGGTGCCACTAGGGGCCGATTCGGCTGATTCCGACAAATGTTCAGCGTTTGGTAAAAAAGTACAAAATTTCAGCTTTCTAACTCAAAAACTCGTCTCATCGAGCTGATCACAAATATATATACTTTATGTGGTCTGCGATGTCTCCTTCTGTGTGTTATAAACTTCATGACAAATTCACTCCCGTGAAGAGTATAATTACACATAGAATACCATGACTCAGAGGCAATCTAACACTTGCTCACATTCTATCCAATTTCAAAATTACACAGATTCAAAATATATAACATACATCTGTGGCAATAAATATCTATTACGTATTCTAGTTCTTGAGTGGATTAATTTTCCGATGTGACCATTAAGATAATTATGATGACAATCCATGTCAAAACTTGTCTGATTTTCATATCAATTACAAAGAGAAAAGTAATGGTTAAAGTAAATTCTCCATAACAAGCATAAGTATTAGTCTCGATATTTTATATTCAAAACTCACATTGCAACTAAGTTCATTAAATGAACTTCTGTAAATATTCCTTAACATTAAACCAATCAGTTCATTTTTCTACATATCCTAAAAAACCAGATGACCGGAGTTCGTAATGTATACTTACCTCACTCGCACACCTCCAATTTTTTTTTATTCTGCGGCTGTTTCTTTTGGGCTTATCCCAATTTTCCGTTTTCTAACACCAACCCAGTGTTGAGGCTAACAAAACAAACAAAATTATTCTAATCAGTCGAGATTTTACTAGGCTAACACAAAGCAATTGATACATAGATAGAATTGGTAGAAAATTGACAAAATATTTAAGTTTTATTTTAGTTGAATTGAATAAAAATTAGAATCCGTATGAAATAGAAAAGCTATCACACTTTGTTAGTATGATGTAAACTAGATCAAACAAGATTGTTGCGTCTTACTATGTTGAACCCGTTTTCTCGGGAGCTGAGCAGTTTGGCAAAATGTACTTTCGTAGACTCCACAGACTGATTTTATATGAAGGGGTTGATTTCTGGGACCGACATTGGACAGTGTACCTCTTACCCCTCACAATTCACCTACCCATTTACTTGTTATGAGGCATTAAGACTTCTGGGTGAACGGCTTGAATTGCCTAAACATAAACCTATATGTACTATGTTGATCATTTGCGAGGATGTACACAGTATTGGTTAAAACTCAAGCACTTATGTAAGTACATAAATTGTGTTCAAAATTATTTTCACTGTTAACCAACAAAAAAACTTCAGGAATTTCATTTTTTACGAATAAAAAGTTAAGTCAATTGAAACTCATTGAAAAATAACTTAAAGTTTAGTCAATTCATCTACATTTAAGGTCTTTAAAATCTCTAAAAATGTATTAATAAATAACAAGAGAAAAGCATACAAATTTTAAAACAAGTGAAGAAATTTGGAAAGAAATAAAACTTAAATTAAAGTGGAGCACATATTTTTGATTTTCTTGTTTTTTATTGTTTCTATTGCCATCAAGTGACAAAATGTTTCAAATTCAAATTCCTTCAAACAAAAACAAAAAATAACAAAAATGTTTACGACATGCCAACATTTTAACACTTGTCAAAATTCTCACATAGCCACACAACTACACGTTCTCATACACAGATACACACATGAACATATGCACAAGTGTATGTTTTTGTAAAAGAAAACAAAGTAAAATGCAACAAACAAACAAACAAAAAAAACACACAACTGAACAAACAAAATATTGCAACAATTGTGTTCAATATCCTTCTAAAAGCTCAATTTTTTATTCGAAAACAGTTACATGAATGAAGGATATGTACATGTGTGGTGTATCTGTGTGTCTATGCGTGTATGTTGCATACGCGTACTAAGCGGCTGTACGAATGAGTATGCGTGCCGGTTGGTGATGTTTTTCTTTTTGGTTAGTAGTTTCAACAATTTGCGTGTTGTCAACAGGCAAACACTTTCTAACTTTAGATACTCTCACTTACATATCTATATAGTATGTTTGTGTGGTGATGAATGAACATGTGGTAGACAGGCTCACTTTAGTTGCATGTAAATCAACAACAAAATATACACACATATCTATACAATTTTCAGTGAACTTGCAACAAGTTGCTCTATCATATATATACATACTTTGATATGAAATGATTTTTTTTGGGGTTATAAAAAAAAATTTGTATACATTTACTGATTTTGTAGAGATAATTATTCACCTTTTTCTTTTATCAAACCAATGATGTCATTGACCTTAACAATCTTATTATGATATAGTTTTCTACTTCTTTTTATGTATTTAGAAAAATTATCCGCACAACTGTATCACACAAAAGACAAATTTATACTGAAGCTTTGCTAACAAAATACGTTAATACACAACAATATACAAATCCTTTCAAACATGTTGGAAGCGTTTATTCTATAATGCTCGAGGGCTTAAAATTATATCTGAAACAAAATCTTGCAGAAGCAAAGTTATTTTGCTTTAAACAAGCGTAGCCAACATCCGAGCACCCAAGATGCCGCCGCAATGTAGTAAATGCTGCAGCAGCATTAGCAGCAGCAGTGGAGAATATACCAAGGTGTATCTACCATGGCAAGTAAACATTTTGGCCAAAGGCTACAGCAGCTGTTGCACCGCAACGTAAACACAAACGCGCTATGTTATCTGTAGATATCTCTTTACACGCGATGCGCAAACAACAGCAAAAGCAACAGCAGCAGCAGCAGAAACAACCACAAAGACGACTGACTACATCTACTACAATCTCAAATATGAGATACAACCAACGCTTGGTGGTGGTGGTTGCTCCTCTACCCACATCTTTACTAAACAAAACCTCAAGCGTTTTACTTTTGCCAGACTAAGCCAGCCAGCAAGCCAGTCATTCAGACAGTCACCCAGTCAGCCAGACAGGCAGTCAACGCGCTCACCTCACCTTGCCCTCAGGCGATCGCTTGTAATTATAATATTTCAACCCAAATTTGACCTCAAGGCATGCGCCAATGATGGATTTCAACTCTCTGAAAATAATATATACAACAACAACATCAGCAACAACAGCAATAATAAAAGTAACAACAACAACAACAATAATAAGCCAATGTTACTCTGGAAAGGCTGAGCTATTGCTATTTAATGCTTAAGGGCAAAACGCTTTGACCGCGGGTAATACATGTGAATAAAATTACATACTCGTACAATCACTCTACCATATACTTGTATATATCAACTTAGTATTTGCATATATGTATATATAGTAAATACAATATAAATATTATATTGTAGATATAAGTGTATACAATATCTTTTAATATACATAAATATATTTAAGGAGTGACAGTACCACAAGTAATGAACCGGTTTAACCCTTGTCAATACACGACAAAAATAATAATTTTAAAAGAAAATTGTTATTAAATGTTTTGAAGAAAATTCATTCATATTCAAAGAGTTTTGAAGTATTGAAGTAGTCATAATATTGGCATTTGTGTTTATTGATGATTAAAGGAGTTCTGTAAAATCGAATTATCGTCCAACAAATCAATGCAACAATTAAAATGAGAGTTACAAAAACCAACATAACTTCGCTTTCAAAAGAAGTTTTTGATAGCAAATGAATTTAATTATACTATTTTATAGCAAAATTGATTTGATTTTAATAAATTTATTCTAAAAGCAAGTTATAAAAGTGGAATTGTAGATACAATGGGGTGCAATAAAATAATATATACAATCTCGAAACACTTGTTATTGAGATACAAAATGGTTGCTTTTTTCAAGACATTAATATGTAATACCAATTATCTCATTCTATGAGATACAAGTTAATTTTTTTAAATTTATATATATTTGAATAATGTTACGTAACTTACGTTGTTTATTAATAGTATGTCATTGACATTGGGTAAGGAGAGTAACCGTTAACAAGCTATTGGTTTATTACTATACAGTAATCAAAACTGATAAAAATGTAAATTGAACAAAATATAATTAGAAATCAATAAATAAATAAATATTAAAATATTAAATAAAGTAAAGTAATATATTGAGTAATAAATCTTATTAAGTGACTAACAATCTACTATAGAAATTACTGTGTATATGAACCTAATTGTTTAAATAAATCATATTATAAATCTTTGAATCAACAGTATCTTTAAATTACTCTATATTATGTAGTGTATCTGTTGAAATAGATCAAAAAGATCACTGAATTGTTTTATTTATTGTTTATAAATTTTAACTAAAATGACTCATTAAGATCATAATTTTTATATTTTAATTAAAGTTAATAAATAAAAGTGTAATAAACTTTAATATAGGATTTTCTTTTACAATATTTCCATTTAACTTTATTTTAGAATCTCGCTTTCATTTCATTTCATACTAATGTGAAATGTATTATCACCAATTCAATACGGGATCGCAATAAGTATGACCATACAAATTATGATATTTTATGCAACCTATTAATTCTGGTGGCCAGACCATAGTGTCCGGAATAAGGGTACCAAAACGAGTGTCTGTAGGATTAAAGCGCTAAACGCCGCGCCATTTTTGAATATAGCTCGATAAAGCGCGAGATTTCCATAAATGATATTGACTACGTGGCGAAAACATAACGCTTTGATCAAATTGCTACTTGACTTTTAAAAATGAACCACCGTATATGGTTTTTATTTCTCATGTTCTGTTACGCCCCAATAACAGAAGGAAAATTATCTTAATTACCCTAGATAATAATACGTGTACGCATGTTTAATAATAATAAGATTGATGAGTGGTTAAATGACGACAATGAATTTGCAACTGAGAACATCAATCATAATGAAAATGAAAACCAATAACATTCTCAAGATACATCTCTGATTAAAACGTACAATTGTTACTAAATAAATAATGAGTGTCACTCAGAAGATGACTCAGAAGATTTATCAACTTAGGTAATCAGAACATTTCGGTAATTCGGAAACTGCCTGATTTTCAATTTCCAGATTATCCAGTTCATACCGTATTTCAACAAACAAATTCAAATTTAATCATAGGGGACCTAATGAAACTGGAATAAGTATTAAGTTGATTAAAAACATAGCTTATGTAAGTTTATTAAATATTTAATAATGAGAAAGCAATCGTTTTTCTTCAATTGCTTTTTGCCATTTACACATTTATTATCTGATTTATATTTTTTATACTCTTCACGCAGTGAATAATACTATAAGTTTGTCAAGAAGTTTGTAACAAACACACAGAAGGAGACATCGGAGACCATATATATATACATATATTTGTGATCAGCTCTATAAGACGAGTTGATTTAGCAATGTCCGTCTGTCCATCTGTTTATGTTTGTAAACTAGTAACTCAGTTTTTGAGCTACAGAGCTGAAATTTTGCACATAGGTTTCTTTTTACCATTCGCTGCACATTTGTCGCATCAGCCGAATCGCACCACTAGGAGGGGTACCTCCCATAGAAACTCAAATTCAAATTAATGTTCTTATATGAAAAACTTTTTTGTTTTTTTGTCTTATCAAACTGGAATTTTGGACGCTATGAGTGCCCGATCCAATACATATGGCACATATTTCATAGAGTCAGTATTAGCACCATCTACAATTGACTATTATTGTATTGAAATTAGGGTTGTAACGGAGCTCATTTTAGCGGATGCGGAAGTCCAGAGTCCGGACGCGGATGTTAACAGAGGCGGAGGTAGGCTTACAAAGAAAAAAAATTCGGTTTTAACCATGTATGAAAGACTAAATTTTAATTAAGTACTACACTATTGGTAATCAAGATTGATAAGAGGCAAATTATTCTTAATAAACAACAATTTTGCAGCTTTGTCGCCTTCTAACCGGATTTTCAATGGTTCGTAAACTAAACTGGCTCCACTAAATAGTTTTTCGCTTGGAACCGGTCTGGTGGAGACGATAAATGAGCTCGTACGATCGGAAAAAGCTTGAAATTTTTTATTATTCAATCCTAGGTCTATATGCGACAGAAGCTCCGTTGTCATCAGCTTCACTTGAACCAAGTCATGCAGTGTTAGCAAACGCAATAGTTCAGATTGAACTTTGTCCTTAAGAATTTCATCCAAAAATTTTAATTAGTACCTTGGGTCCGAATATGTAGCAAACGAATACAATGTATTGCTTGGAAGAATACGAAATCTTGAATTGATGTCTTCAATTAGATTTTTTTTTTTTTTGGTAAGTTTGATTGGGATGTGAAAGGGAGTGAGGAAAGTGACATCGCATGCAATGACAAAATTTAAATATACCTCCGCTAAAACTCCGTTAAAAAATATGCGGAGGCGGAGGCAGTGATACGATTTCATTCGGATTTTCTGCAGAGGCGGCGGCGGATGCCAAGTTCCGTTACCACCCTAATTGAAATTAGTATGAATACTGACTCTAATAATATAATATTTCTGTATGCCCATTCACAGGAGCGAAAAGAGTATTACAACTTTGGCATAGCCAAAGATAACCTTCTTTCTGTTTTTTTTTTTTTTTATTATGAAGCATAGTAAAGCACTTTAACTTTTATAGAAATGGAATGAACTCAATATATGAACAAGACCATTTTATACTTTAGTCAATATATTGTACTATTTTTGTTGTTATTGTATGCCTGTCTAGCGATACTTAAGCCTAGCGGTTAAAAAATGGCAAAATAATAACAATAATTGTTTACAGCCTGAAATGCTTGTGGGCCATTTTTTCCAATGTTTAGTTGTAACATGCGCTAAGTATCTAAAACTAAGATGATCATTTTGTGCACTATTCCATTTATATACGAGCACCGTACACGCTTCTAGGTATATTTATTGTTATTTATTGATCGAAAGTAAGTATACTATTTTTTTTTTTTTTTTTGTATACTCATATTTTAATCAAGTGATTTATGTTTGTGGCTATTTGTAATTGACTCAAAGTTGCATATTTTTCGTGTTCTCTGAATATTTATAACTTTATTTCAAGTTTAACAGGATCCATAAGTTTAAAGGCAAAATACCATTACAATAATACAGATACACACACACAGATACTCATACAATAAGTGCATACACATATGTATGTATGTAGGTATATAAAAATTAAAAGAGATAAAACATTCTTGTTTTAATTCAGGAAAATATTTTCTTATAATTAAATGGCAGCAGCATGGCATCGCAATAAAGTTTTTAATGCGCGCACCAAAGCCTCATTAAACAATTAAGGCAGATAATTATCAGCAAGCAATATTCATGTGCAAGGTGTTGAAATCACTTAATAAGCAACATCGGCAGTAGCACACACACACACACACACACACACACACATACACAAACAGATGCACACAACTGCAGCAGCTAAACATATGTATGTATGCACGCAGATATGCGCGAAATAATGGGCAGATAAACAAGCAGGTGGCATATGTTTGTATGTTTGTAGCTACCGTTGGCTGCTGTCACTCGCTATGCAAGCGTGTACATTATACCAAAGTAGTTAAAAGTTTGAAAGCCATAAAACCGAAAGACAGCCAAATAGACAGCCATACAGACAGACAGTCAGACAAGACAGATCAGTAAATAGCCAACAGCCAGATAGACAAACAAATACAATATGTGTGTAATATGTACGAGTATAAAACTTGCGTCTGGCAATGTAGTAAGTTAAATAAGCCACTCACTAGATGCTTGCATATGTTGTTGTTGTTATTGATACACTCGTGTAACAGTAGTTAACACAACAAGCTTGCAACTCATAAAACCAACCACCAATTTCAATTTACAACACAAAAACATGCATCCATGCCACTGAATGAATCAAGTATCTCACACGAATGAACAAACATACGCACATTTGTAGATACACGCATTGCGTATGTTTGCTAGATGAATTCGAAAACGAATCCTAATCTGACATAGACCATTATCCTTTGGCGTAAGCATAAAGTATCAAAAATTTATTACGAAATCCCAAAAAGACAAAAATATCTGTCCTTTCTATGAGTGATCAATGTGCTCATTTTTGGCAGCCACTTAACCTAACACAAACCTACTTTCAATTGAATTTATGAAGTAATAGTCTATTCAAATGGAACTGCCGCTTTACTTAACCTAATCCAAGCCAAGGATTAATATAGTACATGAAATTAATATAGTACATGTAATTGGTCTTTGAAAATAAAGATTATTTCATTAGAGCAATCGAATGAATACACAATCATGATGCGAATGACATCTTTAGATAATATTTATTTTATCTTTAAAGATACAGTAAAACTTAAATAATATCGATTTTTTTATGGGTTTAAATCTTTTACTTATGGATAAATTTTATTAAAGATTGATATAATTGTTTCCGAAAATTAATTTATCTTAACGTTTTAACAAAAGAACCAATCATCCAATTAAAGGCTGTGCCAAACTCCTTTAAAGCTAATAATAAGCTGAAATGTTAAGATTTACTCCCAATAACCCAGTCTCTTTCAATCTAGATGTATAACTTTTGGAATATCTTAATGCAGAGTTACGAATTTAATTCATTATTTGAAAGCCTCAAAAAATATTACCACAAGAAATAGATATGTATGCTCTTTTAAAATTCAAAATTTATTTAAATAAAATATTTTTCCAACAACAAATATGATTGTTTATAGATATGTTTTTTTTATTCTACGACAGTTCTTTCTAATGTTTATCTCTTGTACCTCTTCAGTTGAATAAAAGTACATAGTATATGATTTTCTCTTTCAAAAACAACAAATACAGACAAAACAAACCTTTTAATTGCCTAAGGCATATGAATAAAATCTATGTAATTATTTGTACTATTTATACAATACATACTACAAACATACAATATATCATATACAGAAAATCGAGAATTTAAAACCTGTGGTGAAAACTTTTCAAAATATCTGTCAATGCGTGCATGCATCAAGCCTTCGGTTTTGGGCAATTTTAAATACACAAACACACACATAGACAACCTTTGACTAATACTTACATAGATATGTACAGATCTGAACTCGAGTTTCTGTGGGTTTTTGTGTGCGTGAGCCAAAAATTAACTTGAGGCTAATTTCCAATATAACTGACAACTTAAAACAAGGAATATCCAAAACTAATGCTTGACATCAACATAAACGAAACAAAAAACTCAAAATGCTTAAATGATGGAGTGCAGAAACAAATGAAAGAGGAAATGAGTGAATGAATGAATGTCTAAATATCTAAAACTCGTTCATTCATTCATTTATTCATTCTAAGTTGATTGTCTGTTTGTCTATGCTTATGACATGAAACTTGGATATAAACATGATGTGTTCTATTCTCTGCTCTGTTTTTTTTTCAGTTTCAGATCGGGGTTCTGTTATAAATGAAACAAAAGTTTTGTATAAGTTACCTGGGGGCCATCAAAATTCCAATTAATAATGAGTATTTGTGGTCATGTCAGGAGCCAAGACAAATCCATATCCGGCTATTTACATTGTTATGCATCTTGATTTTAGTTGAATTCAGTTGATATTAAACTTGTGGTTAAATGTCTGAAAATACAATATAATCATCATCATTATTATTAACTGAGATATTTTATCAACACATAGATACTTCTATTACTACCTGCTCATCACAAGTAAAGTTTATTAGACGGATTTGTCCATTGTTAGCATCATCAACATCAAACATGTTTGAACAACAAACCAGTTTCCATTTATGCTTATCAGCAACAATTATCACAACTAAAAATATAAACACAACGCGCTGCACACGAACATGTTGCATGCCACCATCGAAGAAGCAGATACTATGTTGTATCTATGTGTGTTTTGTATGAAAGTATTAGTGAACTTAAATAAAATAACATCAGCCTCATCTAAATTTATATCTAAGCTGATTGGTTGGTTGTAGTATAGGAAAAGGGGATTTAACTTGCCAATATAAGATACAATAATTGAGATATTAGGCAGATTTGAAGAAATATTTACCTTAATACTGGTAAGCAGTTAATAACTAACTAAATCAATTAAATTTCATTAAAAAAACACAACTAACCCTAACTAAACAGTTGTTTTGATATATTACAATGCGCTTTATACCGGCTCCCATCAGTTTAACCTACCTAAACCATCTCTTCTGAATTAAAGAAATCTTTTGTTCTTTCAAATGAAATCATTTTGAAATTCCGAAAGACAAATGATATAAAATTTATTAACTCATAATTCATTATTATCTCTATATATATTGATTGAATGAATTATTATTATTTGAATATATTTTTGACATGTACCTCCAATAATTCTTTAGTAGCACAATTATTCATAGGATACGAATTATTGAGTGTGGGTTAGCCATTTTGATATAATTTCTCACATGTGATTAGTGTCCAAGATCCTCATTTCCGCTGCATGCTTTTATATCCAGGTATAGAAGGATATCCTCTGTTCGATTTCTTTGCATGATAACTTTTTTTGTAGGTACTTTTTGGGGACAATCCTAATAACATCAAAATTAAGTTGTAAAATCACAAAAATCATTATATCGTTGTTTATGCTTTGCTACTTCTAGAATTTTCGGTGTTGTTGTTATTCTTGTATTTATTCCTCTCATTTATTGATAACTGAGTACGCACAAGAGTGTTGAGCTCTTTGTTCTTTTGTTTCTGCAAATACCGCCAATAAATATAAAAGGTGATCTACATAGAAGGCACGTCAAAGTCTGCCCAGGTCAACTAGTTCTGTTATAAATGTATTTGTAGTATTTTATTAATTTTCCAACATATCAATTATTTTCTTCCTTTTGTAATAAACCTTACTACGCCCTTGTACAACTCGTACTCAACTTAACTGAATTGAACCAAACCAAACCAAACTAAACTGAAACCGGACTAAAATAGAGCGGAATGAAGCGGAGTGAGGTAAAGTACATATAACAAAATGAAACAAAGCAAGGCTAACCAAAGCGAAACGGTGCAAAGGTGCCGTGTGCCTGTCTACTCCTTGCCCGGCGGCATTTCGCTTGTAATTATAATATTTCATACCAAAAGTAGCCTCAAGAAACAAACAGAGCAGAATTTTGTCGGTAGCAGCGGCATCAGCAGCACCACCAGCAGCAGCAACATCACCAACGTTAACAATGCAGCAGCAGCATCATCATCATCAGCAGCAACAGCAGCAGCAGCAACAATAGTAGTAGTAAGCAATATGAGAGCAGCAGATTAGTGTAAAGAGTGGTGAAACTGGCAACATCAGCCAAAGCAGCAGCAGCAGCATCAACATCAGTAGTAGCAGCAACAGAATTTTTCCTTTTTTTTTCGTATATTTTGAACTTTCGGTTTATGGGTATATATGATGATGATGATTGTATTGTATGAGTTTTTATATATTTATATAAATTGTGCATATATATACATAGGTATAATAAAGCAAACAGGGTTGAGAGAGATTGTTTGAGAATGAATGAAATATGTGGAGTGTGGGTGAATTGGGCAAACGGTTGAACATTATATGGTATACAATACATCCTGTTACCTGAGGCTAATCAGACGCTGCTGATTGTGTCTTGTTTTGGTAGATTTTTTCATAATTTTTGTTATTGTTTGGTTTTTTTGAAAATATATTTACAAGTTTTTTTCCAGTGTATATAAATGCCTGTTGGCTACTTAAATGGCAATAAATTAGTTTTATTTATGAAAAGGAAAAAAAAAACTCAATTTTACACTCAAACTCTTTCTCAACACAAAAGTTTTGGGTTAATTCTGTCTGTATATGCATCTGATTGACATCAGCTCATCTTGAATGTCACAAATTGACCATCGTCATCGCATCAGTATGCATGGTATAACTTGTTACTAAAATTGCACCATGCCTGAGGTTAACCATTAAAATAGTTGACACCTAAAAGCCAATTGAGTTTTGCCACCAATTGAAGCCAATGGGAAAATAAATCCTGTTTCTGTATTCGATTTCACATAAATGTTATTAGCGCTTCGCAATGTTGGTTATGTAACATAATATTGGCAGGTTTAGCTACACACTACACTATAATATACAATTGTAGACAGGTAGACACTCAAACAAACTAAAGAATTGGTATAGAGGGACATACACCAACACCACTACGCGTTTATAGTCACTCGTAGTTACAATTTTGACAGGTTTGCAATGAAACGAATGCCAACCGACCTCAACCTCAATGGTTGGTAATATTTTGATAAATGGAAACAACCGAAATGCTAGCAGCTCATTTTGGTTTAAAATGGAAAACATTCTATGCCAATTGCATGACTTAGAAGTGTTTGAGGCGACACTTAATTAAAATGTGTATGCTTCTTGTGCTTATGCATGCAGCACCACACACCATTCACCACATCCAATAACTAGGCGTATGGCAGGCGAAATTCTGATTCTGACTCTGAGTTGCAACCAACAGCCAATTTTACGCTAACAATTGCTATAGATATATTTTTTTTTTGTGTTAAATCTTTTTCCATGTGAGTGTTTTTGTGTGCGCTATCAGTAGCAATTTAGTGGCTACAAGATAATGCGCAATGCACTTAATGGGGCCCAGATCCAACACAAAATGAATGCCATGATACACATACCACAAACACTCAGAACAGAAACAGACACACTCACATGGAGATGCCAACTGAAGTATGCACATATAAACTCATAAAATGAGCGCTTAATGACCATGGCTTATTATTATGACCATTGCGATTGCAACCGGCAAAATGGTGCAATTGCTTCTTTTATCAAGCGCCAAGTGCTGCACAATGCTGCAATAGCCGCTTGGTTTATGCAACATCGGAGAGAACAGAGAATGACGACGACAATTGGCACTAATTGGACACGCTTATGAGCAACACAAAAATGCTCAAAACTTGTAACAATTAAGATAGGAAAAGAACAAAATATCGCATGTCTATAGTACTTATGCCATATGCCATGTTTGTAATTTCTTCCATTCAAAATTTTTAATCTTAAAACTCATTCGTTAAGTCATTTGTATTTAATGCAAGATTGTTTAAACAGAATAGAACATTAGACTGAGAACAAGTAAAAATTTGCAATAACCAACTTGTCTTTTATACTCACCAGCTATACATAGTATTTAAATCTCGGTATGGATCAACGTTTGACTTAAAAACCGCATATAAACATTTTGTTCTATTATATAAAACTTTGCTGAAACTCTTATAGTCATATAGCATACAGTTGTGAGGAACTTCAAGTAATTCTAATGTAAAGATACTACAAAGTTTCGAATCAAAGACTCTAAGAAACATATATTGTATTTCTAAGGACACTGAGAGCAATGTTAGGCTATCGAAATAGCTCAAAACGTGGCTATAAATCTTTTAGATAATATATAAATTTTATAAAAGAAAAAAACGAGAAACTACATGACGTGCACAAAGATATGAGCATGAGTGTCAGTCAAACTTCAGACATCAGCATACAGCGTTTGTCGAGCAGGCCCGAAGTCAGCGAGTTGGGGTGATTATTCAGTTTAATGTAGCACTCTGTACCGTCGTACTTCTTCTTTGACCAGTGGCTCCCGTCTCTGTAGACTCTGTGCAGCACCGAATTTCGTACATAGATCTATGTTAAAATTAGCTGCTGTACCCCATAATTGGGTGCCGTATGTCCATATTGGTTTAATTATTGTCTTGTACAATAAGACTTTATTGCGCAAGCTGAGCTGGGACCCATGACTTAACAGCCAATCCCTTTTCCAGCTTTTCAGGACGAGTTGCTTCTTCTTTCTCTTAATATGCTCCTGCCAGGGATAATTAGCATTGGGCTCAATGGGGACATATTCGCCGTTTAAAGCGACTGGAGGACAAGTGGCACGACTAAGCGTAAAGGTCGTGTGGACCGATTTATCACAATTTATAGTGATGTTCCACCTAACGAGCCAAGAACCAGTATTATCAAACTGTCGCAACAGCACTCATGAGGCGTGTTGGGGATCTGATACGGATGCTAGAAACGCTGTATCGTCTGCGTATGTTGCAACCAGCAAGTGTTTATCACCGTAAACTGGAAAATCTGCCGTATGATAGGACCCAATACACTACCCTATAGAACTCCCGCCGCGATGCTCATTATGCCATAACTAGCATCAGTGTGTCGTACGTAGAAGGTCCTATCTTTTAGGTAAGTCTTTGGATGATAATATAAAAAAATATTATATATAACTCATCACTGTTTCTTTCTTTACTATATACATATATGATTAAACTGTACTATTAGCTTGGTTTTATTATTAGAGTATTATGGTTTATTATGTTCACATTTTTGTTTTGTCAATTGGAACACAATGTTGGTAATTTAGATAATATTTCATTCCTATATCTATGTAGTATGGTAACTATATATAATTAAAGTCATTTCAACTATTTGAAAAAGACAAACATATTACTTTAGTAGTATATCCAAATACATGCCATCATATTGCAGTATTTACTGGCGCCGGAAGCATTTGTCCTACGGATAATTCTTGAGGAAAACGGAAACTATACCGCATGCTGATGTTGATGCTGCTGCTGATAATGATGATGCCTTTGTTGTCTTTGATTCCGCATACTTTCCGTTACTTTTGTTTGGTCCTTCATTGTGTGGCACATCATTAAAAGAGAAATACTTACTACATTGCGGTTAGTTACTTGGGTGTGGCATTGCAATTTTGTATCTATGTTGCGAATCAAGTATATGCGTAACATCACCACCAATATCAACAGCAACAGCTATAGTAATTGTTCATACACTTCACTAGTCAAAGATGCAATCAGGTATTTGTAATTAACAGTAGATTGAACATGAACAAAGGCTTTCAATAACATGCAACGCACATTTGCACATTCAATTAGAAAATAACCAATTGTCAGTTACAAATGCATTTGCAATGCAATTTTCTGCGTGACTGAATTGCATTGCTGTAATAATTCAGCAAATGAGTAAATTAAATAATATTTTAAGGAATCAAGTCAAGTGCATTTTGATAAACTGTCATGCTCTCTACATACCACACAATAGGGTATACTATGTATTCCAGTAGAACTGTAATACATGTGTATGAATGATACTAGTAGTTGTCACTACCATAACCATCGACTTGATAAAGTATGTAATATGAAAGACATAAAATGCTTTACTCTTTTATTCTTTTTTCCCTACTTTCATTTGCTGCTCCAAATTGCTGTAGGTCAGAACATCCTCTGCTGCAATACTCCATTTGCGTCATACGAAATGAGGCAGCCAAATATGGGCCCCAGGCAATTTATTGTCGTACTTACTATAATGTCAAAGCATTGAAGGAAGGAAACACTGTTGTCGCTGTCTGTGCGCCCTACGAGAAACTTGCCGGAAGCAACTTGAAACTGTGCGGCGCTGGTACGCTTCACTTTACTAATGTTGCCGCAGGATTGCACGAAAGGAAGACTATGACTCTGCTGAGCTAAACTCAAATGAACCAGACTGAACTGAACTGAAATTTACTGAATTATACTGAATCGACTCGAGTCTTATTGAGTCGCATTGGAAGAGAGAAACGTTATGCCTGCACAAAAGGACCCCAGTCTCACGACTGGTGAGTGGCATCTTTTTGCGCAAAAATAAACTCAAATGCCTCAAGCAATGCGCATGCGCAAAAGTACTTTTTGAAATAAAATTCTTTAGGTACAGTTGCCAAAACAAATGCAAAGTTATAATAGTTCAGTCAATCATTGTTTTTGTTTCCATATTTAGATGAAAGAGAGAGTGTTAAAATAAATATTATTGTAAATTGTTTATGAAAAAGCAAATACTCTTGTGTATATATGTATGTACCAAGAAGACATTGGACTACAGACACCAGACAGCAAAGTCGTAATGACAGAGAGGTTGTCTGACAGTCAGACACAATCTATAGTACACTTGTTGCTTTTTCCTTTTTTGGAATGTGATATTTTAAGACGAATATATGTAGTATGCTTCAAGCATAAATCGCACTTAAATCAACTTGAATTTATTTAATTAATATGCAATTTATTTTTGCAGGTGTTAAGGCACACAACACAGTATACTTAAATTACTTAAAGAATAAATTCTCAGTAAATCAAGTTAACCAAGCATTTAGTACTATTTTATTTTAGATATATTTTCAATATATTTTTAATATCAATATTATTATAAATTCATTCGTTTCAACATGGAAAAGAAAAGTGACCACCACATTACATTGACTAAAATAGAGTAAGTTCAGTGTTAGATTTCATATAAATACTTATCACGAATTACATTTAATTATTATTTTAATTTCCATTAAATTTCCATTATAATTTCATTAAAAAACAAACTGTCACAACTATGGTAGCAATAATGATATGGAATTTGAAGAGTTTCTACGTATTGATACAACGTAAGTTTGTCCATTTTTCTTCAATTACATACAGATATCATAATATAATAATATGCAATCACTCTGGTTCAGCATGCAAGCACCAATTCCAACTCATTTTACTGTCTTACCGACTGGTTGTCAAGTAATAAATGAGTTAGATGCGGTGACACATATTTTCGAACCTGAACTTAAATTACCGACGCTAAAGGAACGTGCTTCAAGATCCAAAATGAAAGATCTCTATATTATATCCAAGCAATTAATGGCATCAGATGATGAGGAAAATGGATCCACTTCTGATAGTGAGAATAATAAATTATTAAAAGATCCTAAATCAAATGATCATGTTGCAAAAGGTAACAAGAAAAGTAAAGATATCATTAAACATAAAGTTACATTGGAAATGCAAGAAGAGAGAAATGCTCTAATAAAGAAGCCAAAAAATTATCCTTACTTTCTTGGTTATTTAACCGAACATCTAGAAAATGCTAAGGAACATGATCGGAAATCTTTAAGATCAGATACAAGCAGCATTACAGCAATGAAAAATTTTGTATAAAAAAAATCACATTTCTTTAAACTACTATTATATTTATTTCGATTGTAATAATATCTTTTTTCATGCAGAAACTTCCAACGGAATTCGAACGCTTGACAGCAAAGAGAAATTTAAAAGTTCTAAAGCGCAAGACTCCAGAGCAAACAACAAACTGCTGGGGTCTGTATAAGAAATTCCACTTATATAAAAAATCAAAACATAAAGCTACTCAAACTTTATTAGATTTTCCAAATGAAAACGGCATATGGGTCAAATTCATCAATCAATTAATTGACTATAATCGTAAATATGGTATAGAGAAGTTATTATTTTGTAAAAATACTTTTATTATTTTATAGATAAATGGCTTTTGTGCTCCTTGATATTATTGTTATGCACGTCCATTTATATTTTCTATATAACCCGATTTGATATCTGCGAATGGAATACTAAAAAAACCTACTATGACAGTTTAAAGTCAAATTCCAATTGCATTATGAAGTGGTATTATTTTTTGAGAATTTGGCTAATACAACCATAGTCTTACAGTTTATATTTACATATTATTATTGTTAAATCATTTTCTTCAAATTATTATCTAAGTTAATATCTGAAATATAAAATATGTATGTCTATATATTTTAGTTAAAATTTTTATAATGTTTCTATCTTATTTTTTTGTTGTGTATCGAAGTCAATGGCATTTTTAAACATTTAAACACAATTTTTATTGGAAAATTCGAAATAAATATTTTATATGATTTTTTGAAAAACGAAAATTATTGTGTTTTGTTCAAGTGTCGAAATATTTTCGCTGATGTCGATTTTGCAAAGCTAAAACTCTAACACCCAAACGAATCATAAAACAATAGACTTTTTGGTTGGACTTTACATACTGTCAAATATGCTGCAATTGACCAGTTGGTGTGATGTGAGGGTGATGCGGCGTGTGCAGCGATCAAATGGAGGCAAGTGGCGACGTGGTGATCCAACGGAGGCTAGTGGTGACGTGGTGATCAACGGCGACTTACAGCTCGACGTGGTTATCCAACGTAGGCAAGTGGCGACGTGATGATCCAACGACGACTTGCAGCTCGACGTGGTGATCCAGCAGCAACAAACAATGCCAAACACCCAAAATACTTCTTTCTTTGTTTTTCTAAAAATCCAATCTGGAGTTTTTCTTATTTGTCCAGTTAATTAAATTCAATGTCATTGACTTCTTCTTTTTGTTGTTTCTCCTCTTCTTCCCTCCTCATTTAGCTGATCTACACAAGGGCTACCTGCATTTATTGAAGTGCTGCCAAGGTGTCCTGGAAATGATCGATAGTTATCAATAGTTATCGATCATTTTTGTAACAATATGTACTGGTTAAGGTCACACAATGTTGTACAAATGTGGTTCGCCCTTTGAATACACTATGTAGGGTATCTAAAGAATAACAACATCAACAACAACTTTAACTGAAAAACTAAAACAACAAAAATGCCAAGCGCAAACAATAAATGAAAATAAATATGGCAAATGTAAAATATTAAGTGTTAAAAATAATAAATTATTTCTGTTATTTTAAAACGTTTTAAAATTTATACCACAATACTTATATATTATGGTATTTTCCATGTCCTCGACAAAATTTAACTTATATAATAATTTTTGTTTACGATTAAAGTTTTAGTTTTTAGTATTCATAAAAGCAAAACTTGTTACCTAAAATAATTAATGTAATGTATTGTAACAAACATAATTAGAAATAATTAAGTTACTACAATATATTGGAGACATTCTACCTTTATTAATGCTAGGGTTCTTAGGCTATGTATTGGAGACTAGGTTTCGGATTTGACACTCATAAGCTCATTATTGCCTCAACTCAAGATTGTGATATGCTAAGACAGACAACTTTCTGTTTGATCGCAGAAGAGCAATTGAGCTTCATTAAAGCCGAAATATATTCATATTTTCCCTTAGACTCGAATGCAAAGCGCTAACAAATGCTTTAGGCAACTTAACACGAGACCAATAGAACCTTTGCTGTATATTATATTTCAATAATTTGCATTTAATTCTGTTATAAATCAAGTTTAACTACAAAAAGTCATAAATTAAGTGAAAAGTTACCAACTTATTTTATTTGAGAATAAACTTGTTGTTTTTTTTATGTTGTTTTTATGAAATTCGTCAAGACAACTTTCTAAGTAACTGACAATGAAAAACAGAAGAAATACAAGTTGAAGAGAATGCAAAATAGTCTCTTATCACAATAAGTAAATCTAAATTATCATTGCCTTTGGGGGTAACACAATAATACCAGTAACATCAGCTACAACAACAACAAGTACAAGTAGATTTTTACTATAAACACAAAAAAACAAAGTCTATTGGAAAACTTTTGCAACACGACATGACTGAAAAAAAAAAATTGGTATGAGTAAAACAACCAAACTAGCGCGACGCTACTTTGGATGAATCTCATACTATACTAACAACAGTAACAACAAGTATGGCAAAAAGAAGCTACGTCATGGTACACGTACCCATGGGTTTTACAAACATAAAAAGAAACAAGGCCAAGAACTTGAACATACATACTTAGACTTTTTTTAAGATGCTGAGATGTATCTCTTAGGAACAGCATAGGCCAAGAATGAGCATTATTGTGACTCATAAAATGGTAATAAACTACTGTATTTAAGTATTAATTATTTAAACATTATTATTAATAATTTTTATCTTTTATCTTTTCAAAAATGATAGTTTCGAGCATGATATTATTATTATTTAAGTGATATGCCTAGCTGCCTTAAAAGATATGTTCATGACCAATTTGAGCACATGTTCTTGACTTTATCCAGACTAACGAAAAGAACATCGAATGAATCGAATGCTATTTACTTATTTTCCTACTCATTTTTTTTTATTTCCCGATTGGTTATGTATGTTACTTTTGATCTAATTTATAAAAAACAAACACTAATTATATTTTTTAACAATGAGATGAGGGATGCCAATTTGACAATATCGAACATTTTGGAATGGTCAGTTAATAATGGTATGGATGGCTTTTTTAAGTAGTACTTGTGGTAGCCCAATAACCGCAATGTTTCTCTTAGCACCAACCGTAACATGAGTTTTTCCAAGTCAGTTGACAAACTTACACGTTGGACGTTGCTCCGCGAATGTCTATGAAGGAAAAATCATAAATGGATGACATATTGCCAGACAAAATAATTTTTGAAAGCTTATCACAAGAAGAAAAGCGAAAAACTGTAAGGCCATCTATAATATATATAGAATTGACATTAAGAGAATAGTAATTCATTAAATAAACTCCGCTCAGATCAGAAGAAATTGTGAACATCTAAATGAAGCATATCTTTAAAAAGATACCCAATTTTCTGGTTGATGATGATAATGAATCGTATTTTCTCCATATTAATGGATTAATCATGTTAAGTATGCATTGATAAAAAATTCAAATAAACCATACAGGTTTAGATATTTAATACAATAAGCAATAAAATTCAGCAATTATGTGTTAATCGTGATAGTTTGTGAATCTATTGTACCAATTTAAAAACCTTAGGCTATAATCCATCCATGCAACACATAGTACTTAGAAGACTGAGTTATCTTTGGCTTTACTCAACACGTCAGGTAATCGAATAAAAATGTATTGGTATATAGACACACACACATACATACATATATACTTATATACACACATATTTGCTCATTCGAATGTGGGAATATTTTAGCTTTGATTGCGTTTAACTTGAAAACATTTCAAATTTGGCTGTAACGATACAAAATCCAAAAAAAAACAACAAAAACAAAATGGCCTCAGGCATTATTTAAGTTCGTTCATTTATTTCACAGTCGTGGACAAGATAATCGGCAATGTCCGTTTGAGTATTTTATATTGTTGTTGGTTGTTATTGGTGTTGCGCTTGTGGTTAAATATCTTCATGACGACAAAGACAATTTGATTTTTAGTTTAAGGCGAATACTAGTACATTGAATGAATACCATAGTATGTTGTAAGTCTTTTGTCAATTTTCACACGAATCACAAAAGTTTAGTTTGTCTTTATTATACCATAGAATCAGTAAGAATGATTAAGAATTTATAGTTAAATTTTAACTTATCACTCACATTGAATTCTAATATTACTAAACAGGATAAACTCCACAGTAGCAACAGCTGTTGTCTAAAGATTGACATAAACACAACAGCAACAAATCAGCAACAACTTCAATGTTAGCAACTAAAACGAGTTGCATTGCAACCTGTTTGTCAGTCGGTAGAACCAACTTGATCAGACATCATTCATAGTACACAGACGATTGGTAGATAGATGGAGGGGCAGACGAATGATTACATCAACAAGCAATGAACCAAACTGTCACAGTGATAGCTTAGTTGGTAGATGTGTAGATATGACTGTAGGTAAGTGTAGTTAGGGTACATCATCATAGTATTTTTCTTTTCTGTTAACAGACAAGCAGCCTTAACACCTTAAATGTAACGCCTTCCATGTCGCTCCATTTCCATTTCCATTTTTGTATATTCTGCTTAGCTGCTGGGCCTGTTTCGCTTGTAATTATAATATTCCATCCATCCAAAATAAAAATACTGGTACAACAGAGAAAAAACGAAAGAAAATGCTGCAAGCGAAAACTGCGCCAACAATGAATTTCCAGTGAAGACCAAGCAAAGCTGATGATGATGATGATGATGATGGCGACAACATCGGAGACGGAGATGATGATTATGATGATTATGGCAACACAGCAGTGGGCGATATACATTTACTGTACACTACTCACTACAATATATTGTAAAATGCTCTGAAATGCTCCGAAACGCTCTGTGGCGTTCATGCAACTTTATGCCTAGAGATATTGCGGATGACCTCGAGCATCACAAATGCTGATTACGTGCTGGGTAAGAACAAAAAAAAATAACAACAATAACAACAGCAACTCAAAGACAGGACAGGATGGGATTGAATAGGATCAAATGAAATAGAAAAGGAAAAAAGAAGATTGGGCAAAAGAAGGAAAAACCTTTTTCGTGTTTCATTTCATCTTTTCCATTCTACTGTACTACATGTATGTATATATAAAAGATATTAGTATGTTTGTATATTTTAATAGTATGTGTGTTGGTGGTATCTATATATATGTGTGTGTGTGCAAATGTATTTTCATTTACCTTGAGGTATTTCAATTTATTTCATTGTGGTTTTCATATTATTGTATTTGCAATTTTGATTGCAGATTCTTTTGTTCAGATTGTTGTATTCATATTCACATACAAAGTACAATACTATATAGACTTGTATTAGTGTTGTTTCTAGTGTTGGCACTGTGACTGGACCCAGATATTTAACCAATGGCAATATAATAGAATGCAACTTTTGATAGCCATTAACCAATGCAATAATTCAAATATTCATATGCATATTGATATGAATTGATAGACAAGATACGAGACAATCTTATCTAAAGATAGATACATAATGTATTATACAATAGAAAGAGAAGTTATCAAAAAATACTTTTGCTTCAGAAATTAGCAATATCCATCTCTCTCTAAGGACTTAAACTTCCTGGAGAACCTTATGATTTTTGACGAGATATAATAAGTATAAGGAAATCAAGGATTGACTAGGTATTCCGGATCATCCAGCTTTTTATGGCAATAGCAACACAATGGGACCACAGCATACCAATATCTGGCTAGAAGTGCTAAGAAAACAGCATAATTATAACAAGAAATATATAAAATTTAGAAGGTTTAAAAGAAAACAAGAATTAACTGTTTGATACATTAAATACTACTACAAATATACGTCCTTCCAAATGAATGTTAAAAAACATACAAGTATGAGAGGTATATGATAATGTTTAAAAAAGTATAAGCAAAATACTACCTAACAATAAAATTCAAATGGATAAAACAACTCGTGCTTTTACCCAAAGCCAGTTATGAAACTCAAACCCTAAAGCTAAGTTTACCCGGATGGTCCAATCAGCCAAGTAACCCGTTTACGCGATTGGCTCGTTTTTATGTCAATTCGATTCATTATTTTATTGACGCTTATTTGCACAATTTTTTGATCGACAAAAGTTCTTCGTGGATAAAGTAGACGCCTAAGGAAATTTGATTGAAGGCGAATAGAGACAAATTGCATTGCCAGAATTATTACCAGGTACAAAAGAAATGCCAACTTCAAATATTGGATTGAATGCGAAAGGATTCCGAGATGAAATTGAGCCAGAAGGAGAATTGCCTTGGCAACATAAAGTCATTTAAAAATTTTTACTACATATGTTTATTAATAGTCCTATTCGAGAAAATTGTGGAAATTTTCTATTTCGAAGAGAAGACAAAAATAAAATGTTTAAACTTCAAATTGAGTACGATCTCAGCATTTAGTATGGAATCTCGTCCAAGTGAATAACAACAGTATTTGCTGGTCCTATCACATATACATGGATGCGATTCGACTGCACATGTTCAGGTGACCAGTAAATGGGCTTTGATTTTGGTGTTTGTTGAACAGAAAAACTCGTTTCACTCATCGTTCAAAATTGCACTAGATAAACGTGTAATTAAAATGATTTTCGGAAATGTTGGACGAAACAGTCAGGCCTGCCACTTTAGACGTATAATAAATATGATTTTTGAAAATACATACCTCTAAGTTGGCAACCCTAAAACGATAAGCGTAAATCTTTTTATTGACGACTATGGTTGTCATTCGAGACTCCAATCACTTGTTGACGCTAATGAACTGTCGCTTAACTTAATTGTACTTTAAACCTTTACCCACTATGTAGCTCCAATCTCAGCAAACTAACTACTCTGAGAAGCTGCAGCCAGCGTTTTTTTGAATTATGTATGTGCTTTTAGTAAAGTCACTGCAGTGATTATGTAGAAATAAGAAATAAGAAAAAATTACTAATAAATTCGCATAAAATAGCAATTTTAATATGGTAAATAAACAAGTCTAACATTAAATAAATAAAATACTTTATTGAGTCAAATATGTACTTATGTATATATTATACAACATAGAGTGGCATTAAGGAGCAGTAAATAGGAGAGATGTGATAAAAAAAACAAAATACCAGACATGCCCTAAGGCAAAGTTCAGTTTGTCAATTGCTTGCTTATTGTAGAATAACAATAAAAATATAGAATAAAAATTATTTATGCAAAATTCAATGTTTTTCCTTTGCTTAATTTTATGTGTTTTTTTTTTGTTCATACAAAAGTCAAAAAATCATCACTAAATATTATTTAAAAATAATAACAACAACAACATGATTCGATTCGATTCTATCAGCATGAAAAATAAAATTTTTTGTGTTGTGTTGTGTTAATATTTTATATGAATTTTGAAATTTCTACATATAAAATTTGTTGCCTCAAGCAAATCGAAATTCATGCAATAACAAACAAATGCATAAATAGTAATGTACTATAAAAACAAAATACAAAATACGCATACAAAATAAAAAAGAAAAACATAGAAACACATATGTAGTACATACATACATATATAAAAAACAATAAGAAATAAAAGAAAAATAACAAACAAAAAATGCAGTGGGGGAAAAAACAAGAACGAACTAATTAAAAATCTGAGCTAAAAAGTCGCATCGAAATAAATGCAAAATACAATAATATTTACATTTTCGATTTCGAAATGATAAATTATTAAAATGCAATTGGAAACAACGGTGATGACTTAATGTCATTAAGTACAGTCATGTAGTAAGTTTCGAGTTCACTCAGATAGATATCATGAAATACAATAATAATAATAACAGACATGGACAAAATAAGTAAAAAATTAATGTTTTGTAAATTTCATTGAAGATCATATTTACAATATTTACTCAAATGGATTTTTAAGATCCTCCTTTTGTATATTTTTGACAAGAGCTCTCAGTCATCAGCGAAGTCTTTTTCGATTCACCACTGATTGTGGGACATTGTTTTGCTTTTAGATCATTTAGAAAAGAGTTTGGTTTATAATTTTAGCGTTGCATCGAATATTTTTCTTCAATGGTTTCTTAGCCTTGAAACCATTTCATTCTGTTCAGTAGTAGACTATTTGGTTCGCTCCTTCTGTAATAATATTTTCTTTATCGGTCAAGTGGGAGTCGGACTCGCACACGAAGGGTTCCGTACTAACCACAAGATTTTAACACAATGTATGGAAATTAACATCGCCTAAAAATATGCTACAAAAAAATTAACCAAATTGAGAAACAAAATATAAGTAGAACATACATTGGGGTTTGTAATTCTAGGATCTTGAAATTTACATGGATGGTAAATATAGATCACACACTTATAGTGTCCAAATTTCAGTTCGATAAGACAAAGAACAAACAAATTTTTCTAATTAGAACATTCATATGAATTTGGGTCTGTATGTACCCTTCCTAGGAATTCTAGGATCTTAAAATTTACATGGTTGGTGAATATTAGTCACATACTTATAGTCTCCAAATTTCAGTTCGATAAGAAAGAAAACGAAAAAGTTTTTCTAATAAGAACATTAATTTATATTTATGTTTATTTGGGATCCCCTCTAATTTGTTAACTTTTTTTATTTGAATTACACACTCTGTTAAGATTTCAACTCTCACCTATTACGATTTAAGAGGTAGACGGACGGAAGGACGGACGGACAGTGTAGGGAACCCTAAAAATGATTGAAAACCCTAAATCACGAAAACGATTTAGACAATAATTTTCATAACTTGTTCTATTTGTTACTTCCCAATTGTTATTGTTTCTCTTTCATCTATTTTTATCTATTTCTTTGTTCTTATTATTTTTTCCATAAGTGTTTGTACCATGTAGAATGATTGAGAAAAATGCAGATTCATACTTGCATCATAATTTCACAAATTGAGAATGAAAACGAGAAAAAGGAAAAACAATCCAAAAAAAAAAAAAAAATACAGAAAAACTCATATGTATCTACGTGTAAATTGTACATCAGAAGGACGACAGGATACATGATATTAACGTGACCAACTCATGTGGGCGTCATAATCAAGTCATGTCAATGAAAAAATGATATTTTCATATTTTTCAGAACTTCAGACCTTACTTTTAAGTAAAGTCTCTTAGTTTTTGATATACAAAATTCAAATTTTACACAATATCTTTATATATACATATAAGGACATAATTTGTATGAATAATTATAATTTAAAATTTACTCAGCATCATAAGCAAAAATTTAAACACAATTTTATCGAACGACTAGACTTGAACGGATAATCTTAAACAATATTATTCTATGTATGTTATCTTTGTATCTATCTGAGTAAAAGATTTCAATCCAAATTAAATCCTAATTAAAACAAATGTATCACTATACTCGTCTATTAAGGTCAATCTATGAAAGTATTATTTTTATATTGTATAATAAAAAGTATGACTGAAGTATATAAATTCTTCAGTAAAACCGAAGTTACTAATGATTTCTCCTGTTTATTATGCATATACACAATATTTTTAATCTTGGTTTGGATTTTTTTCCGACCCACCCACTCACTCATTCATATATCCACTCATGGAGCCATACATGTGCTATATATGGATGGGATCCATAAAGGACATACTACACATAAACTTCATTAATTGCAACAACGTTATCAGTTGGCATAAAGAGAAATGACATTATTTAGCTGCAGGTTTCATTTCCTTTACATACTGCACTACACCAGTATCTGTGAGGAAGAGAATGCTATATTATATTACAATATTTCATAACCATAATAAACGTATATTATTTTCATAGTTGATTGACTGCAAATCAGTTTTAACATTTTCTCTTTAACTTTAACTTTTGGTAGGAAATATTCAATAGTACATATTTTACTATTTGTTGTTGTTGTTAGTATTATTGCACAGTCCATTGAATTGCTTGATAAATTGTCTGTTTGCTTTTCTAAAGTTGTCAGTCAACAGACTTGTCTCTTGTCAGCAAAAATGGATAATTTGTATATTTTGTTGTAAATGCAAACAAACAAAATGGAAACTAATAATAAAGAAAATCACAACAAAATCAAACAAAAGAAAAATATAAAAATTGAAATAGAAATAGAAATGAAATGTCAAGTCTGCTGTTAGTTATTCAAAGTCTAATTAGAATTTTAGAGATAGAACAATTTAGTCTTAATAACTTTTTCAATATTGCATATACATATGTATATGTATCTCTGCCAAGTGTACTTAACTATAAAAATCGCCCACACTCACATATTATTGTACTAGTACTAATATTGTTTAATATTTAGACAAGCACAACAAGAATTGCCTTCGATAAATCATTACAACTGACCAAATACGAAATCTGCATAAATTGCAAACAATAAATAACCGAAAATTGTAAATAAAGTTGCAGAAAATATTTCATAAAGTAACAACCTGCTGCAAGCGGAAAGATGACGTCGACGACGATGCACCACCAACAACAACAATTCAAGATTATACATCTCAAGATTTTCGTTAAGCTTGATTGACTATTGAATACTCTTAAGGACATTACAAACTAACATCATTTCTCTTTGCATAATGATTAATAGTATGAAATTATACAAACCACTCCTAAATTAAATGAAATAAGATTAAATGCATCATATTATGGGTTTATATATCAAGTGAAACTCATCCCTGCCCTAGGCATTTTGCGCCCTTCTCACAGGTTAGGAAGTGTTGTTTTGTTAAACAACATAATATTTTTGTAAGAAAAATTAGAAAAAAAAACTTTAATTTTTAATCAGCACTATGGATGAATAATTTGATGACTCCTATTCGAAAAGTATTTTCCATATCACATATATTTATTCAATAGAAAATATGTGAATCTTTAAAGGTATCATTTCAATTAGCCTTCTGTCACCAATTTGGCAAACAGATTTGCAAAAATATTTCACAATTTTAAAAACAAAAAATTTCATTTAAATATGATTTCATTTTAATTTAATTTCCTTCACTGAGGTTTCTATTTCATAATATTTTTTTTTTCTTTTATTTCTAAAATGAAATCTGTAGGGTATTTAGAATGGGCTATACATCAAAGAAAACAAAAGAACCCAATCGCCTGCAGCACATGTTGTTGCAAGCAGCAGCAGCGATAAGCATACAACGCAGGCCAAGCTAAGCCAAAGCCAAGTTAAACCGATCCAAACCAAGTCCAAAGCAAACCAAACCAAGTCGAACAGAATCGTATGAAATAAAAGCATAACAACAATAATGGAAAGCAACTTAACTTCTTTTCTTTTTCATTTTTGTTTTTGTTGCAGGATACCAAATTCATACTTAGCCCAATGCTTAAACTCCTCAATTGGCTAAAAGCACTTCTTTTTGGCATCTAAATGCACCACGATTATTGTTATTATTTTTCTTATGCTTTGCCTCCTCATTCAAAACGATTGTGTTTGGTTTTAAGTATTATTATTGTATGTGGATATTGTTTGTAGCAATAAGATACTATTTATTTTATTTGCATATAAATTCGATGCACTAGGAACTAAGTATCCTAAACATTTACACTTGCACTCGATTTAGATTGAAACATTGGATCCATAGTGCTACATAGAATTTAATAATTTCATATTTTGTAAGTAAAAAATTAAATATGTATATCCAATATTATATATTGTACATCTGAATATAGGTAAGCTACTACTATATTTAGCTAATGTTTGCTTTAATACTAACACATCATCAAGACATTCTGTGATTACTAGGTGGAGGAGTACATAGTACATACAATATTATAAGAAGGAACTTGTTGGTTGTTGGCCACATAAGAAAGCCACAATCAAGTATTATAAAACTGATGAGTGATGAGTTGTTAAGGTGGATGAGGGGGGTGACGTATGTAAGCCAACCCCAAGACCAAACCCAAACTCAACCAACAAAAGCCACGACAACAAATTGGAATACGATGCTTAAGGCCATAACGGTGTACGTAATAATGATGGCGTGGTCTGAAAAGATGACGACGATGAGGATGACGATGACGACGACAACAACGCTGTCGACGTTGGCTATGATGGCAATGATGATGAAATAAACACACAACGAACGACATAACCGCAACAGCAACAGAACATAATGAAAATGAAGGGAATTGTAGACGACGAAGCAGAAATATGCTTTAGGCCAAATGCAAGTTCTCAAGTGCTTCCGGCTGGGAGTACCAACCCATCTACCTACCTATTTATATACCAAATACCAACTAACCAACCAACCGGCAGACCAACCAACCGACCAACATACCATCCGATGAAGCAAAAATGACACCATCTACCAACCAAGTCAACCCAGTAACCAAACGTACCAAAGGATACTCAATGTATGAGAAGTTGGCATTGCGTCACATCACATCACATAACATGGCATCGCATCGCATCGGATCTTCTTAGTTCAGACGGAAATGAGTCAAGCGTGACATTTGCTGCGCTCCTTCGATAGCTGTGTATTCTCTTCAATTTCTTCACCATCATCATCATTATCATCATTATCGTCATGTTTTCTTCTTACTTTTCTTTCTTCTTCTACGCTGATGTTTGTTGGTTCGAATGGTACTAAGGATATATGAAGGTATGAACATGCATATATCTGTATTTGTATATGAGTCCTGTGTCCTTTCATTGCAGTTGCCTTCATTAACCGTAGGCTATTCAAAGGAAAACTCCTCGTAGAACGCAAATTAAAAATTTCACTACATTGAGACAAAAGATGAAGAAGAAGAAGTTGGAACATCAGCAAAAAGGAATATCAGTATCAATATATGTACATACGTATATATAAGAATACCAATCTACATGCAACTTCAATCGGTTTTAAAAAAAAAAATGGATACAATTTAATTTTCTTTTTGCATTTTTCATTATGAATTTATGAAAACTTTACCATATTCATATGGCCTACATTTCTTCAATGAAAGCAATATGTAATGCCTGAAGTTGTATGTATTTGTTTAAAAAAAAATTGATTCATTGGCTTTGATGACTTTCAACCATACAAGATACAAAACATATTAATAATCTCGGTTTTTTTAATTAAACATATCCATGTACAAATTTCGCTGCTCATAAAAGTATGCAATATTTTATTTATAAAACGACAAGGTAATAATTCCATACTTCAGGCATTTTAAATTTAATTAACAAAAATATTGTATAATACACCCAAAACAAAAGAATGTTCTCTTATATATTGTATTTACATTTCAAACATAAGTTTATATTTACATTAAAAAAACATCATGCCTACATATACTATTTGTTTGAACATATTTTCTAATATTTTTGCACAAAAATATTCACTTCTCTCCAAAATAATAGTCCACTTCATCCGTATTTTTGTTTTCATATCTGAATGAATGTGTATAGTAGTAACTAAACTCTTTTTATTTTTGGCGGGCGTATCTCACACCATAAGCCGTGCTAAATTGCCTCCGGTTAGCATTGGCAACATCAAAACAAATGCATAACAAAGATGAAGCTTATACATCAAACACACTCATTCATATACACATAGTTAGTATAGGTAGATTTAAATACAAGTAGATTCATACATATTTTTGACACAAAATATTGACGACAGACACAAACGTTGCATGCAACAACGCGTCATTTGCCATTGGCAAATTATCGATGCGAGTGAGGCATTAAAAACATAGGTACTACTACGACCATTTCAATGTAACCTAAACGCCGATACAATAAAACATATAAACAGTATCTACAATATACCTATATACGAGTGTCATTCCATAAGTAACGATCAACCTAAAACTTTGTCCCTAACAACATTTATACACATGTCCCATCGTTCTTCTAATTTGTGTTTGACTCTGGCATAAAATTCGAAATCACTTTTACACCTGATTTTTATCTTATTCATTAGATCGAAAATGTCTCTCACAAAGAGTATTTTAAATGGGTCCATACAAATGGAAGTCCGTTAGGGCAAGGTCGTGGCTAGATGGAGGATGTGAAGAATTTTTGAAGTGTTTCTTGAGTTAAATGTGTAAGTTGTCTTGAAACACACCTTGCACAAATTTTCTTGTACTGTAGTTTATACTGAATAATGTTAAGGACAGTTCCAACACTCTTGTTCACTTCTTTAGCTATCAGTTCAACAGTCATACAACTATTGCCCTGAATTAACATCTTAATGCGAGATTCAAAGGAGGAAGATGCAACCGATCATTCACTTTGTTGCTCGTCACAGACATTTACACGGCAACTTTTAATCTGTTTTTCCTATTTGTAAATGTTCGAATGATTCAAACAATTATTCCTGCACACTTTCAATATTTTTTTGTGGATTTAACTACCTTTGATGGCAATGCTCTAGCCATAGTTAACTGAATACTTTTGAAGTTATGCTTTCCAAATACTTTTGAACTGCTGATGAGAAACAAAGTTCAAGGATACCAGATGATTAAACAACACATTTTTGAGCTACATCGATTTGTCTCGTTATTTATTGAATGGCCCTCGTATATTCAGGCAAAAGTACTACACACATATGTGTATATATCTAAGCCTAAGGATATTGCAAAAACAAAAACAACATCAACAACAACAGGACAACAACATCACGCTCTACTCACTTAAAGGTTAAAAGTTTATTTCATTTTCATTGCGTATGATTGTTGTGCATGTGTATGAATGTATCCAAATTAAAAGCCTTTGTATATTAAGTATCCACGAGAAAGGATAACCCTTACAGTATGTTCTATGAATATATCTGACCCACTCCATTCTATTCCAAATGTTGGCAATAAAAAATCATATCATAGATACATAGATATGTAAATACTCAAAAGCACACATGAGCGCAGTGAGTGATAAGAAACACATTGTGTGTAGATGTGTGTGTATCTGTACATGAATGCTTACAGTGTTGAAGTTCTATACATAATGTGCCTTGAGGTATTTAAAACCTCTAAATTTACAAGCAACATAAAAAAATATGAAATACAAAAGGAGAATAGAGAAGAAAAGAAAAATTTTGTGGTGGGGAAAATATGCCATTAGGCATATGCAAAAAAAACTCTGTTATACATTCTTGCATGTACATGTGTGTGAGTATCTAGATACTTACACATGTTGCTGTTATTGTTGTAGAATAAAATACAATTTCATCAGTTAATTTATTTTGATTACATCAAAGTATTAAATTTCTCGGTCAAACCTCTATTTACTGTCTTCACCATATTATTATTACATGATTATGATTATGATTAAGGTAGAATGAAGACAAGGGATAATAAGACCATTTTAGAAGGCTTGTACTATTCAAGCTTATACACGATAATAATAAAACATTGAAATAAAATTATTGGAATGGGTTTCCCAATTGTCCATTAGATAACATGTTTTGAGGGAAACAATAATTTGTTTCACCGATGAATAATGCAAATACAGTGATGATAGTGCATAGTGATGTGGTTGTTAATAGAATAGTCAAGCTAACTATGCAATACCACTACCACAATATGCAAAACTAAATTGTTTAAAATAAATGTATATATAAAATCGTAAGCCTTTTCCTGTTTGTGCACGCTAATCCCAGAAACGGATTAACCTATTTAAAAGCGGTTTTGACTGGTGTATTGTAGCAAGCTTCGTGTAACATTTAGCGTTTATTCTATCAAAATCGACCAACTAAATCAAACGATATTCATATTTTTAATTCTGTTGCCGACTTTTTGGCTGATATTCAAATGTTTTCCTCTTTTGCTGCGGGGTAACATTAAACATCTGATAATTAAGAAAAAAGATAACAAAATACACGCTTTTACACACATATTTCGAATACCACGCGTACGAAGTCGGAGGCACAGCTAGTATACAATATAATTTACTTATTGCGTTAAGAATTGAAATATTTATTTTAATTTTTAAAATTTTGATTTTTCGGATTTGCCTCCGCCCCGAATAGCAGATACTAAAATATCAGAAAGGACCAGCTGTTGTTAAGAAATTCGTGAATAAAATTTTGCATAGAAACCCTAGAGACCTAATTTAAAATCAATCAAGTAGTCTTTGTCAATTGTCAAATCAGAGAATTATGTCAATATTCTTATTTGATTCGTCTGATTTTTCTGAAGTAATGCAATAAGGTTTCGGAATATTGCGAATCAATCAACTGAAGGATAACGAGAAATGACAACAAAACGAAAAATGTCGTATATAACAAGGTTCTTCAATGAAGGGTGTCAATCCGAGTGCAATCTCAGCAATACCTTAACAAAATTAATAAAATTAAGAGTATAAAAACTGAATTTAATTCAGCTACTAACTTAAGACAAGATTCCTTGAGCGAGGGCGTAGCAACGCGAGCCGAGACAACTAGTTTTATATAAAGTTAACATGTAATTTCCTAGAATTCCAAGCAAACCGTAGGTCATATTGTAAGTAAAATGAAATTAAAAATTGTTACAACTTATTTCTGTTATTATTTGAGATTCAAGCCAGTTTTCTGCACCTAAGCGGCTGTCATTTTTTGAACATAAGAACAATGCCAATGGTATCTTAGCTACAGGTAGGATTTTCCAATCCGGTAAGATTAAAGTTAAGCATTGATGCTAAGAATCCACATTAGAATTATTTCCTTGTTACCATAAACCTACGCCAATTTCTCACATTTCTAAACTATAACCTTTGATGACAAACTTTACCATGATACATGTCATTGAATTGAAACGTTGTTTCTAGAAACTCTTTACTAAATCGGAACATTACAATAGTTAACAATGGAATTCCAAAGGCTTAAGGTAGATGTAGTGTCCTAATAAAAAACACAACTTATTATTATAAATCCATTCTAATGGAAATCTAAGCTAAAATTTAATATTAAATGCAATTTAATTTTGATTTGATTGAACCAAAAACTAGTACTTAACATTGAATTTCATGCTTTGACTTTAAATTGAACTCAGAAACAAACATCAAAAAAAAAAGAAGAAGAATAATAACGATAACAACTATGAATATCTTTTTATTTATGGCATGCAGTATAATATGTGAATTTTTTTGGGTAAAATAAATATGAATATCACTGCAACAATATAAATGCAATACAATAAATGAAGTATGATGATTCGATATGATGTCGATGTCGGCTCACTCGTTTGTTCATTTATGTCGTCCCAATGGAACAATTTTTATACAAATATATATGAATAAAAAATGCAATCGAGATACTGTTTCCTTGTTTTATTTTTGTCTCTTCGAATGCATATATGAATGAAACGTTATATGCACCGCATAACGACGACGCATTGATTGACATGCAGCATTTCGGCTCATGTTCCATATGACGACATTGTTGCAACATTTTTGCATTCAATGTAGAATGTCTATAGAAAAAAAATATAATGTGTGCGCTTCTCTTCTGCATCATTCATATGATGCCTTATAAAAATAGTATAATCCAAATAAATGGAACTTCACGATATCCATTGTTATAAAGCATCAAGTAATTCTGTGTTGTTGTCATCAAAAAAAAAAAAATAAACTATAAAATGTAAAATATTAAAAAGAAGAAGAAAAATAACATAAACTTTTATGTAAATATAAAAATAAAGAATAATGAAGTTTGTTTTGGTATTTATTTAAAGATTTCTTTTTTATTATGTACTTTTTCTTTTGTAAATTATATTATTGTATTTTGTGTATGTAAACCTACCATTATTTGAAATTCCACTATTAAAATTACAAATAATAATAAATTTATTTGTATTATTTAAAGAGCAAAAAAAATTCATGCAAATCAAAAACAATAATAATTATGTTTGTTTTTGGTCAATGCAAACATTGTCTAAGCTGAGAACTACACTTTACAAAAAATTCAACTATTTTTCTATAATCTTTACATTATTTAGGCTCTATAGTCCTACTCCTTGGAAAAATTTGGTACCAGACCACTGAGAAATCAATGGAGATACACAGCGAATGAATCTTTGATGACAAACATCGACACAGGGACAGTCACACCAATTCAACATCCATCAAGATGAGTACCACCTTTTAAGAAGTAAACGAATTGAAAGGAGAGAATAAAGAAGGAAAAAAAATACTGCTTCTGGAAAAACGTACATGATAATCGTCTAACCGAGTACATCGGAAGCAGTGAAGCTGATATCGATCAAGAGCCATGAGTATAAGGAGACGACAATATTGCGACAAATCGTACCAATCGACATGTAGGACCGAGGTGCAGCATGGCACATAAGTGAGCATCTGTGGAAAACAGGAAGAATTAGTAGAAAATAATATTGATGAAGAAAAGAATCTAGCTGATCTAAACAATATATATATATTCCTTCTATAAAACTTTAATTTATTGTAGGTTTAGGAGATTTCAAGAAAATCACTTCTTCAAAACTAAAAGAAACTAAGAACTTCACTTTAGAGAGAGACAATCCTCGTGTAAAGCTAACTATTTCTTATCCAAAGAATTATAGCCACTTCAATAAAAATGGTATAAATTAAACTTAATAAAGATTATATTTATTTTTATATATCGTAGTCTCCGAATATTTTTCTCTTATAATACAAAAAAATTTCTGTCTTAATAGATGAGAATTTATATTTTCAGTGATTCTTTTTTTTAAATGCACTTATTGTGCATTAATGAATTATATACTTGAATTCTCTCGGAAAGTCATGGCTAATTTTTATTAGATTTTACTTTATTTTAACTCTAAAATTTTCCCTTGATATTATTTCATTTCAATTTAATTTTTTTTTTTTCAATTCATAACTGTAGATCAATGAACAAAATCATTTTACAAATTTGACTTATGGGGATTTAATAAAAATCTAAACCATTTTCATATTGGTATACTTAGTATGTATTTTTCCTAAACAATTTAACGAATAGAAAAACTTTAAAAAATAAATTTAGTCAAATATTTATTTAAATTCTCACCACAATGAATAATTTTGCTCAAATGTTGGAATATACATACATATATTGTACTATAAATGTGGTATAGTTGTGTACTGTATATATCTATCTATCTATTCATGAATTTTTATGTTTATTTGGCGCAAACAAATATTTATTTATTTATTTTACTAGTAGTTGGGTTTTTAGTAAACATGAGTGTAACGTGTGAGCAGCAATTCTTTTTTCAATATTCATTTACTATTTTTTTTTTATATTCCATTATTTATTTATATAGAATCGCGCTTTGTGAGTTAAAAGTTTTACGTAATATTTTGCAAATATTATACTAGAATATGTGTGTGTGTGTGTGTGTGTGTGAACAGCGCGTATATGTATTTATTTCAATATTTGTTTTGTCCAAACCTAAATGGACTTGTATAAAATTGCTTAAAATAATGTTTATCTAAAAATACAATATTTATTTGCTAAGTTGCCAACACTACGTAGTACAGCTAATCTGCATTTTAATTGAATTCTAAATTACAATTAAAAAACTTGTTTAGATGACAAAGATCTATCCTATATATTGTACATACATATATACATATATATACTAATAGATACACCTCTACGATGATGGACCATTCCATTCTATTAGTGTTGAAAAGTGCAGAGCACTACGACAATCCTTTGACAATCACAGAGTTTGTTGTTTTTTTTTTTTATAAATGTATTTTTATCTTCCTTTCCATTCCATTCATCCTTGCAGCACAACGGAAAAGGCTTTTAATTGAATCAGACGCGAATATTTAATGACATCAAAGTGCTTTGATATTGAAATGTGGCTGTTTTGCTCTGAAATATATGCAAAATGCTTCATCATAAGCTGCAAGCAAAGCCTTTAAAAGCATAGTAACATTTTCCATTTTCCACTTTTCATATTTTTGCTTTCTTTTTTTTTTTTATTTAATGTGGAAATTTCAATTATTAGAATTTAATCATTTTGCATTTGCACTAAACACACGTGGGAATATATTTTAATACTTAAGAGGGTTGATGATGATGACATCGAGGAAGGCAATCTGACGACTTCCAAGCAATGAAGACATGAAGCAAAGCGGCTATAATCGTAACAATTTTCCATTAACAGCTAAGCAAACATGAATATTAATGGATTTTCCACTTATTGAACAATTATTCATTCATAATGTACCTGAGCGATTTTTAAGATAAGCTTTGCATGATTTGTTATTTGCTTGATTGGAGTGTGATGGAAATTCAAATAAGGGATCAGTTCTATTAGAGTAAAATCAGTATACATATTTGTTTCAAATGATCTAAATAACCAAATCATTGCTGGGTACCACATGGAACAACACGACAGATTACAATGGTGCATGTGAAGCGAAGTGCGTGGGCACCCATAAACGGCATTGAATCCGGAAACATGGTAGAACCCCTTATTAGAAGAGAAAATGAAATATCCAAATTAGAATTTAGAATGTAAAATAGAAGAATTTGAAGTGTAGGACCAAGAGTTGTAAAATAAAGAAATTGACTGCATATTGTTAGATCCGATTAAAAACAAATGAAATAGACCAAAATGCGATAAAAATTGACACTTTTTAACCTAATCTGGGTTGTTAAAATTATTTATTTTCAAACCTATTGCTTATAATATATAATCTAGAATAACTTAAAGAGTGCTAGCTACAAGGTCTTCGACTCGTCTATTATAAAAAAAACTGGTTAAATTAAATTGGACAGTTTGCAATATTTAATAAATGAGGTAATTTTATGAATGTTCTCCAGGGATGGAATTTAAAGAAGGTGGAAGGTAGATTATATCCAAATATCTGGGATCTGGTGTTGTCTAGAGTTTTGCTATCATTTGACCGAGAGATTGTTCCTGCATAATGGGCAGGTCGGACAGCTTGTTCCTTCTAGGAGATGTTGATGAGTGACTTTGATGTGACCAGTTCTCAATCGGATGAAACTAGATTTTATCCGACGATGACTAGAAGCAGGGAAATAGTATGCAGTTTTGTCTGAATTAAACGTCTTGTACCAATGATCAGATGCATGCCATTGGTTTAGTTCCGTGTCACGTAATATATTTTTAATATGAGTCCAGATGTCGCGGTCCTCGTCTGGTATGACCATCAGACATGGAGTTTTGTAAGAGGTGTATGTTATAAACTGGTATCTTACGTTTCCTACTGTCGGAAACCTTGCGCATGTAAAGAAAGTGCCCAAGCTTATGCTGTTTTGACCGGAAATGAATACATGCAATATGCGAAACATGGGTGCAAGTTGTCAATCATTGGGCATATTATACTACACATGCAAAGCATTTTGGCTTACAAAAAGACAACATAAGTCTGTACAAAAAAACTACATTAGAATTGGCTTAGCAAATCGTTTGTCAGATGTTGGTGGCAATAAACCAATTTTATCATATACTACACGCTGGACAAGTCAACATAATTTATCGGAGTCTTTGAATAATAATTTGTTTGCAATGAAAACTATTACTGCCGTCTGTAATGCTGCGGAAATAGATAAAAAGACAATTAAACTAAAAACAAAAATTCTGCACTTCCTTTCAATGTTGATTTCATCACATCGGTAAGACGTTTGCTTGAAATACTTAATACGGCTGCTGAATTGACGAATTTTTAGTTTAAACAGATTTAAGTCTTAGTAGAAGTAAAAAATTACTTACTATTTTAATTTTTAGGATACTTTATAAACAAAATACTGTAAATATTTATACAATGGTTTGTTGTACCAATTTAAAGGTTATACCAAAAAATAAGAATAAAAAATATGTGGAAAATAAATAAATAAATACAAATAAAACAAAACCACTTAAAATATCATAATAAAAATGAGCGACATTGTATTAAATGCAATTTATTGTATAAAAAGTAATTAACATGTTAATTAATAACAAGCCTCTTAGCTATAATGGTTGCTTATTAATAAATGTTGCATATTTTTAGGCGTTTAATGAAATGCAACAGTGCGCATAGTACAGATAAACACACACGCATACACACACACTCATACAAACTCATCCAAGTTAAATATATTAATTGTGTTATTTTAATATTAATTGACATAAATAAAAATCAAAAAAAAAAAAAAATATTCATATAAAAAATTACATAAATTAATGGGGACAAAGTAAAATTTAAAATTTAAATAATTTATTTTTATATATGTATTTATTGCACAATGTATATAATTTCTGTTGTTGTTGTTGTTGTTGTTGGGAGAATACTTAAAGAACATAAGGATTTCCTTTTGTTGTTTCATCATACGAGTATGTGAATGTGAATCGTGGTTACGTGTCGCTCTTAGCACACATTGCTAGTGGGCATTTTCTACTGCTTTGGCGACGTCTTCAATTTCACTTATTTCCGTTTTAGCCACGTTGTTTGCTTTGGCGAGGTTATGACATTCTATTCACACACACACACACACTCACTCACTCATATACAAACAAATATATCCATACATACATATCTGTATTGTACTTAGTATACTATATGCCTTGCCAACTCCTCGACTTGAGCATGGTTCATAGTCGTCATCATCATGGCTAAAATCCCAGACCACCATCAACATCATTATTATCAGTATGGTGCAAGCCTGCAGCACTTTAAATGAAATGCCATGTTGTTGCCATCTAGTACTACTACTTCTGCATCTTCAGCATCTGCAACTTTTAAGCTTGCTGCTTTGCTGTTTGCTGATTTGCTCAGTTAGTCAGAGTTCTTATGTGGCCGACAAAGTTATACTTGTACTCTAGCTTCATTATGAGCTACACACACACACACACATTTATATACTCTAAAGGTTTCTTATATCAAAGCAGTCGGTCTCTGCGGTATATGGTCTACTTACCTGTGCTAACAATACCATTTTTCAACTTTTGATCCCAATGCACTCGCGCGCACACACAGATACAAATACTCATCTCATTTAACTGCAGATGTAGTTGTATGTAGTTGTGGCCTCTCATATGCTCATCGTTGATTCGCTCATTCGCTCAGCTCATTCTTTTGCCGACTTTCCTTTAGGCTAAGAACGGAAATTAGAGAAGAAGCACAAGAAAACAAAAATCTACAAAAAAAACCATAACCAGAGAACCAGAACCAAAACGACAACAACGAAACCGAAACCGAAACCTGCTAAGTGTGCTTGTCTAAGTTTATGGCTGCAACAAGCTGCCACGTTAAAATGAATCCTGCGGCTTCAATCCGAACAAAACTAGTTGTAGTACTCACAAACAGACACATACACAAATACGCACATATACTCATTCTTAGTATTCCTGTACTTACACCAACACTAAGACATTAATAAACCTTTAAAATGCGGATGTACAGGCTAAGACTAAAGAATATTTACTACCTCATCATATCATGCAAGTAGATAGGAGTAACGCACATTCATATGTTTACATACATATATCTAAATATCATTTTCCACAATTACATCATTATTATGATGAATGCATGATGCAGAATAAGATTTAGATTCACCCACGCTCATACACACACATCACTTCATACATATATCTCATATTTGAGTATATCATATGGATTCTAGGTAATGTTGGTTACATCTCATAAGAACTCAAGGTTTTCACTAATATTGTGATGATGACGGTTTGTTATTAACTACGATGGTGATGTTTCCTTACCAGTTACCTAATACAACACAATAAAATATCAACAATTATTATATAATTCTAGGCAACTAAAGATTTCACCATTCAATGTTAGAATGTTGTATCTTTTGTTTAATATCCCATCTACAACTTGAAAACATTCTAGGAAAAGGTATTGTACAGAGATAGCTATAGTTAACTATTGTTAAAGAGCCGCCTAGGGTATATACTACTATAAAAATTTACTATTATCATGGTTTTTGATTGTTTAGATGTACATAAATATGAATGTATATAGTTTAATCATATAATATCTTTTACATTTACTCTGTACTTGTTCCTGTGCCTGTACATGTGCCTGTGCCTTTCTATGTGATGGTAAATATCTTCAAAACTGCCAATTTCCAAATGCATACACAAAAAGTTAATTTTCCAATTTCATTCACTTGAATGCATCGTTTGCATCGAAATTATATTCAAAATGTATTTCTCATTTACATTAAATAAATATTGTAAAATTCCAATTGAAATTGGCCGCATTCAATTGAAATGTGTAAGCAAAATATTGTATTTTTCATTTACATAGCTACCTTCGTAGAACCTTTGAATCTTCCTGTAACATCAGTAGTACACAATATTCGCTTCAATACATTTCAATTCTTTCATTTTAATTTTATCGTAGAATAAACCAAAAAGTTACATTTACTTTCGTACCAAAGTATATTATTTTTCATTTTCTTTTACTTTTTGCTCAATTATAATAAGAAATTTTATGCAATTCAATTCAATTGAAATTGGATTTTTGGAATTTGCCAAGTTGAAAATATTCAATGGGGTTGAATATGATATTCTTTATTAAAAGTTTTCTTAATAAGTTGTTCCACAAAGTGATATAAACACATAAGATATTCATCCTTTCATCTACCTTTATATATGGAAATCAAACAGAAACATAGAGTGAGAATGAAATGAATAAAATGCATATTGTTACTTTCAATACAATTTTACTTATTTTTTAATTCTGAAGTTTAAATACAATTTTTGTTTTAAATTAATTTTTGCAATATTTTGCCAAGAACATCACTACCATCATCATCAGCATTATCAACATCCTCTGCATCATCATGAGCTTCAACAACTATCGTAATGGCATCTGCAAAATCCTTTTCTACTTGAATACATAATACAACTACACACATACACATACGTATAATCCACAATAGTACTACTATTCTGTCTGGCATCATTCGTTCGTAGTAGTAAGAGTATGTGCATAATTTACTTGACTTTTTAACAAAAGGATTTTAAAACAATTATTTTAATGTTTTTTCATGCATATTGCAAAAAATTGAATTTTATGCCAAAAGACACAACACAACACACAAAAAACAAATAATAAATATAAAATTAAAAAAGAATAACTATTTTATACAACACATATGTATGTGCACATGAAGATACAAATGTCATCATGACTCGACGATTCATGACTTTTAAATCGAATTTCTCTCTTCATTTCACATTTTAAAATTATAAAATTTATTGTATTTACTAGAAGTAAATCAAAAATAACAAAAAAGAAACATTCCATGTGGGGAAAAATGCAATGAATTTGATGATTTTATTTAAATTTTTAACAAAATAATTTATTCACAAAAGAAAATATATATTCCATTTGCATATTTATTTATTTTTATTATAAAGGATTCATTCTAATCATCTGTGAAGTGAATTTAAAGTTAATTTTCATTTTTTAAATACATATGTATTTTGGGTTTTAATTAAGTTAGGTTACAATGGTTGGCCGCAGCTATGCAAAGACCTGCGATCCTAAGAAAATGTGGATGAGCCCTTCTTTTAACATGTCTATCAAGATTTATTAAAAAATAAGTTCAGTTCCACTTTTGTTATGTCGCTTAAACTGTCAAATCTGGAAACTCGAAAATAAGTTATAGAAATTCTTCTCATTACTTCTTTATTACTTGAGAAGAATTTCTATAATAGAATTAGCATATTTTGAGATTTCCTTTTAAATAAATGATTTTAATTTTTCATTGTTATAACTATAAAATTCAAAAGTCATAATTATTCACAAATCAATAAATGACCTATACCTCAATACTAGTAGCTGTAGGTAGCTAAAATATCTACGCCTGAGATTATTCCACGAGATTATAGCAGATACTCTGTCTCAAATACAAAAATCAAAGAACTAGTTGTCATTAAAAGATGACTAAGAACAAAATAACATCAGTTAAACAAATGCTGAAAACTGTATACATTTCATTGAAATACCTTCACGATTCGATCCCATATTAACTTTCAATTATTCGATATAAATTAGTTAGATTTTGGCAAACACCACGTTGCACATGGCTTGTTCAATCAGCTGGCTTTAGAGGGTTCCCAGTAAGATTAAAGTTTTGGAAATATTATTTTCGAAAGTTCATGACCACAAATTTTTGAACATTTAGAACATAGTGCACTGTAGGGTCTTACTCGCCTTCAACTGGATATTACATACAGCATATTGATTCTTTGGTATATTTACACTTTATTCAGCACTATGCTACAAGAAGCTGATGGTGTAGTATGTGACTACGTTGCCAGGAATTTATTCAGGGGATCAGGCAAGGAAAAACGAATAATATGCATACTATAAAAACGTTTATTAATGGAAAAAAAATAATTAGATTAGATTAGGAGAAGGGCGGGAACTAGAACACTTCGTCCCTGCGGCCGCAAGTGTGCCGTAATCACAGTCTATCTATCTGTAACTTCAAAACTTTGCTTCTTGTCTAATTTAGAGGACCTTGTCCGCTGTACAGCCACAGTGACATTTATGGTTCAGTCCCCAATGAGTCTGTTGCTGGTCCATATAGTTGCCCTAGACTTAGAATTTCTCATTAAGTGTGGCGCCAAAGTATTTCACTTCTTTAGAGAAGTTGTATTATCACCAAGTGTAAGAGATACCCTTAGTCGGGACTTAATTCTCTTTCTTGTGAATATTGAATAAATATTTGTTTTATTACACTAATGGTAATCTTCCAGATTTGTAGACCTTCGAGATAATTTTAATAAGTAATAAAATAACTGCTCCCAGCTAGGGAGCCCACACCTGGCTACGCCCATGGTGACTACTGTGTGCCACCACTAAAATGGATGACAATTTCAAGACAAAATTCCCGGGTAGAGATGATTGGAAGCGGGGTAACACGACGTGACAAATTTTCGATCGGCTCCAAGACCAGTATAGGTGCTCTGTCGGACCACAGCTTCAAGAGCAAAATTATACGCAGTACGGTTGAAGCTCTGAATCAAGCTCGGCAACTCTCTATCAATCTTATCTCGGTGCCGGGTGATTCGGTCTCCAAGGCAATGAGATGGCGGACGAGTATGACAGGAAAGGCTCGGCACTGGAAGCGAAAACCAGGAATCTACCATGCAAAAAGTGTGCAAATACTGTGTCGCTAGGACACTCTAGCCTTGCTATCAACCAAATAGAGTTTCCAAACTCCTACACTTCAACAATAAAAGGATTCGGACGATGACGCGCTGATGGCCTACCTGCATCCGGTTTCACTTCATGACTTCTGTCATAGCTGTGAAGAGGAACTGGAAAACATCCGTATCATCTGTTCGTGGACTCCTCGGGTTGGTTTTAGAGAAATAGGTTGATCTCTGGGACCAACCCTGGATAGTAATGAATTGCCCCTTTCCCTTCATAATCGCCCTACCCTTTCACATTTTATCAGGCATCACAATAGGCATTAAGGCTTCTGGGTGAACTATCGAACAATCGCGAGCGGCCTGCATAACCTAACCTACACTTTATTCATTCAAATAAATTCATTTCTAATTGTAACCTTTTTCTCTTCAGTAAAATTCTACCTCTAAGATACAAAAGTTTTGTTTTTAATCTATAAAAAATAAACATTTATATTTCAAAACTTAACTAAGATTTCAATAAAGTTAATGTAAGCCTTCATAATACTTCAATCATTCAGTGGCAGATATAAAAAGCAATGAATTATTATTCTTGTAAATCCTTTCCTTATCTTATTCTTTCGAATTATTTAAATATTCTCCGCATTTCTTTCTTGCTAATTATTTTCAAAGTTTTTCTTTGCATTTTTAACCGATTTTCAACCATATTTAAGTATGAATAAATCTTATTGTTTGAAGCAACAGTAAAAGCAGCTGCAACTAAAGATTTCTCATTTCACATCAAGTGAAGCAAATGTTGTACAAATACTTTGTATTATCAGGCAAGATACGATAGTCCAAAGAAAAACTTTTTACAATAACATTTCATTTTTTCACTTTAGTTCTGTAATTCAAATTCTGCATACAAATCAAAAGTACAACAAAAAAGAGAGGACATTAACATATCTATGTATTTGTATCAACTGAATAGTTGAAAATGCAAATGGTGAACAGGATATGCGTGACTTTATTTACCTGTCCACCCAACCGATCTCAGAAACATCCGTAATGTCCAGTGGAATGAAGCTCATTAAAATGCGCTGCCATCTTGTGAAAGTGAAAAATTACTCGTACCAAAGAGGCAATAAAAAAAAAAAAAATACAGAAAAGATACTAAAAAATAAAAAAGGAATGAGAAAAGAAAACATCACATGTACCTGCAGGCAATTGGCGTTTGGTGTGAGATACCACAACAAAGATAGTAAAGTAAAGTTGCTACAATACTAAGGATTTGAATCCTCATTTTATGTTTCCATGTTTCTTGTGTTTTTGCCAATTGGCAGCTCATAAAACTAAAAAACAAACTTATGAATTTTATAAGTCACCTTATCATTTTTATTTGTTTGCTTACTTTTTATGTATATTATTTTCTTTTTTTCTTGTTTCTTCCGTTTTTTATAAATGGTAATTTGTCTTGTATTCAGAAGTCGACGTCTTTTCATATTATTTTAGTTTAAAGAATTTTCTTCGTAATGCAAAAAAAATAATAATATAAAACAACGTAGTGTATCTCATACTAAAGTCTCTTATCTGTATCTGTTAATGAGAGTTGGTGCGAAAAATTAAAGGAATTATATGCAACGAATCCTGCACGCCTGAGCGCCATCAAGTTGCCTCTAGTTATTACCACAGCTTGACTTCAGTGTGAAATCTCGTAAAAGTTGCTGATGTTAATGAAGTATATATATTGTACAACATATATACATAATATATGGGCAGACAATTATATATAGTAAGTAGTATCTTATTATCATAAATACGTTTATAGTAAAATGAGAGATGAGTGAAAAATAAGAATAAAAAATGAGTAATTGTCAACAATAAAACTTTATACAATATTCCACAAACAACAAACTTAAAACTCCTTCTCAGTGTCGTCGTCATTACCGTCGTCATCATCCTTCCGGGCACTTTCTGACACACGCACAACAATTTAACGGAAATTTAATTGTCAGCAAGTGTTGCTTAATATGCAGTACACATTATATTATTATGTATTAAGTACAAGTATTAACATATATATATCTACAGTGATAGGCAAAGACCAGCCAGCATCAGAAGTTCTATTGTAGTTAGCAGCTTATAGTACAAACACTAAAAGATACAAACTTAATTCTTAAGTTGGAAAGTTACTCGACACATTTACACCAACAACAAGTTGTATAACAAAAAAAAAAATAAAAACCCTTTCTTTTGTTGCTAATTAAAAAACTTTTTTAACAATTTCATAAGCAGCCAAAAAAAGTTTTGAAAAATAATAAGTAAAATAAGAATGAAGAGTATCTTTATGATATTATATGCAATAATAAGTATGAGTATCTGTATATGAAATAAGCTTAACAAATTTATGTTTACACAAAAGCAATCATACGCCATGTTGTATGCCCATCAAAGCTGACATCTTCATACTCCCAGTTCTTTTACTTCTTCTACTTATACTTTCACTCTGCGAATAACACACAATGTCAACAAAAAGGATACTCTGAAACCATTTTCAATGGCTGACATTTTGTTGAAATTTCGTTAATTAGATAAAAGTTTTTGCCTATTGTACATGACGCAGATGATGCTGCTGATGGTGATGATGTTGAATTATAAGATACTCTTAGAAAAAGCAGAGTTTTCTTCTTAAGGAACCCGAAAAAAATATCAAAAAAACAAAATCATGAAAGGAAAAAGAAGAAAAAAGGTTTCTTGCAATGATCCTTCAACTGCAGCTTGACTTTACTTTATGTAGTAAGCATCCTGAGGCATTTCCGGCGTAACTCATTAAGAAAAGTTTCGCACTCATCAAAGTAAACATAAAATCCAACAACAAGAAATAAAATAAAAAACATTATATAAAAAATTTTGGAAAATAAAATTTTGGCTAATAATTAAAAATTATTTTACCTTTTTTCCATCACCAAAATAATGAAATGAACCCAAAAATACAAAATGAAAAAGATATACATTTCTAATCAAGAAATTATACAAACCAAGTGATGTAACCCATCATCATCAACTTGAAGCAATAATTTGCTATAAGCAAAAAAATAAAATACAAAAAAATTAACCCTTTTATGGATGAAAATGTGACGAATGCTATAACATAAAGATGCAGGATACAAATAGACAACAACAAAAAATCAAAAAGAATAAAAGGAGAGTAAAAGAAATTATTCTACAACCGGAAGCTGAATTTTTAATTTCTGCTGTTGCTTCCTGTTTTAATTGTTTTTGACAGAAATAAACTCACCACTGACTAAATGACTATATAGTACATACATAAATAACTGACTGACTGACTGACTGATTGACTGGCAGTTGGATTTAACAAACTTCACAGCAACCCCTTAACTTATTATAGTATTGTACTTTAGCTTTCTTTTTCTACCAGAATCACTCTCAATCTTTGTATCTCGTTCACACACACACACACACACTCCCGTACATACATACACACACAAACACAGAGAGATACACATGTTTACACGTGCAACAATTTGACGTGTATTCGTCTCTGTTGGCGAGAATTTTAATTAAAGAAATTGTGGTTAATTCCGTTAAAAATCTTGCTAGGGGGCATTCCATTTTTTTTTTTTAATATGTTGAAGATACTTCATCTTTTTATTTCTTCACTTCGTCTTTTTTCTTCTTGTTTTTTATTTCGTTTAATTATCATGCAAGAGTTGAGTAATTGAAATTAAGTTACAACATACAACATAAGAAATATGATGAGTTATGGGTGATGTGTACATCAAAGTAATTTTCTTATATTTTGTTTGTTTATATACTTTATGTATATGGTATTAAAAAGAATTGTATCTCTATATCTTTACATACACATATGTATATATATGAATTTGTGTATATTTATCGTAATAAAGTCAAGTGATGCTTCCAAAAAAAAACAAAAAGAATTATGTTTGCTTGACTTCAAAGCCTTAAAAATGTAACACTTCAACTTTGGCATATTTCCCTTCTTTTATCGCGTATCTAATGCGATTATGAACATGGATGTGCGCTTTTGGTGAACCCAACAACAACGAAGTATGTAGATCCTATTAAAATTCTAATTTACATGTAGATTAGCTAGCAATACTTACAACAACCACAACAACAAAAATTGTATGAAATTCCACTATTTTTTGACATACTCCACTGAATGGTTTAAAGGAAGATAGACACATAGATATACATACATACATCACACTTACACATGTTTGAAGGTAAACTACACTTGTTCATGTCTACAATGTTCAATCAACCATGCGAAGAAGAACAGCTTAAGTTATAGCGTAACATAAATGACGCTATGTTGACAAGTGATGATGATGACGATGATGCGGATGGTGATGATGATGACAACGAAGGACATCGTATAAGGAATTGCTTTAAAAAGTCATTTACACAAGAAATAAGGTAAAAAAAAAATCCAATGTGACTGCATCAGCAAACATGTCAAAAAGTAAACAAACACCGAATGATGTATGGATGTTGTCAGTTTTTATTAGGATGAGCCACATTTGGATCTTTAGTGTCATAGTGGACTAATGGTTTATCATAGACTGTACTTATGGTTATGCTTATGCTTTTATCTTAAACTCGTATATTTAGAGAAGCTAATCAATTCGATTTGAGTATTTAGCTACATTTACAAACATTTCTTAACTATTCACTATAAATTTATTAGCTTCATGATGACCTATAAATGTTTATTGTGCTCAATCACATTCAAGTATACCTTGCTATTGTTACCTCAGGTTGAAGATTGCATTTAAAAGAGGTGAGTTGGTGATTTTCGACTGAAAAAGACAAGTACTTCCGTCATCTAGACTTCATCGCTACTGTTTAATATGTATGTGGATGTAAATAATCTATTATGTTTATTATTCTGGTTTGCTATATCTTACATATAATTGCACCTAAAATGTCAAGGCTCATCCTGACGATTGCAGGACATTCATAAAACATGTATACTGACATTTCAAAATTAGAGTTTAAACAATCAATAGATATATTTTCAGCCATAAACTCCCAATCAACATTGTCATGAAATGCATATATTATACAATAGTTGGAGAAGCTAACCAAAACTATCCTAGTGAAACATTATAGAAGTCGACTAAAGGAACTCAAAACTGAAATAATCAGGCATGTGCCATAAATCTCATTCAACCCCATATCAACCATATTACAATTCTCTGGGGCCAGAAATCACATTCGATGGTTTTTAAATCTCTGACAATTATAAATACGGTTAGGTTAAATTGTCGCTTATAAAAAAAAAATACCAATAACTGTACCTTATTATTTGTAATCTCCATTGTGAGAATTCAAATAAAAGAGTCCAAGCATTTGATCGAGATTGATATAAGAAATTGAGATAAAGACATGTACTTTCTCACTACAAATATCCAATAATTTGTGTTGTAATTTTTCATATTCGTGGTACACCCTAATGATATAAATTCATACAAGTATTGCACATCATATCCTTTCACCGTCATCATACGCATACATGCAATATTTTTAATAAGGATATATGAAGCTATGTATTTTTTAATAGTGTTTCGTATGCCTCCAGGCATTAATTTATGTCACAAAATCATTTCCTTTTATGATGAAAAGGAGAAAGAAAAAAAACCAACATTATGAAACACACAATAAAAAAGAAAAAATTGCATAGAACAAAAGAATTTGTTTGTAAGTAGGAGAAGAAGTTAAGACAACAACAAATATAAAAAAAGCGCAGGTAAGAAATAAATGCAAATTGCATTGCAACAAGCAACAACAGCAAACAGTAATCTTATATTGTACTATACATGTACGTACCAAAGACATTATTTGGTAGACATCATCATCGATATTTGAAAATAATATACATACAATTAACTAATAAAGCAATACGCTGGGGTTCAGACGACCTTTTTTTCTATTGAATGATATGAGAGACGCCCTTTAACAATAACAACAATGAATATATAAACGAATTTATATATTTCAAAAACAAACTGATAAGAATTTAATGAAGTCATTCTAAATACTATATACTACTATACCATGTATGTATATACCATGTATATTTCACAATCAATCCAATTTCACTTATGCAACTTTTACTAAAACGCAATTGAATGAAGAAGGCATCATGTAAACACAATTTATAGAAATTAAGTAAGAGTTATGCAATTAAGAATGCTTCATTTCATTTTTACTTTAATTTAAAATGCAAATTAATTTTTTTGTTTTTCTTTTCTCTTCTTGAGATACAAAAATTCTTGAAACTACTTATAAAAAACGACATAACATGAAATGGGGATAGATTGAAATGGAAATGGAAATGGCATGGCATTGTTTGGGGTTAAACAAATTAAAAGCGACACGCTACAATAAAACAAAACAACAGATATAAAAATGACGATGAATGACAACGACAATGAAGACGATGAAGATGATGATTACGACATTGGAATTGAACGAGAAAATGAAAGAATCAAAACCAAGTACAAAAGTCAATTATTTTTGTTTTTGGAAAATTTACAATTGAAATTGGTTTTTTTGTAGTATTTTGTAAACAAGACTACTAGAAACAAATGCAAATGAAATGGCGTCTTAAACAAATAAAATAATAAACAAATAAATGATTCTTAGAAATCTGTTAAATATATTAAAAGTAAAAATAGATCAATTACAAATAATCATTCAGACTGATTGGCAATGAAAAGTGAAAACAATTCAAAAATTAGCCTTAATAAGTCAAAAGATTAATTTTGGACTATAAGACTATCTATACCTTTCACATAGCACAAAAGATTTAAATTTCCATCATTCTTTAGCAAAAATTAAATCAAATTTCTATAGTTACTTCTTCTACACACGTTGTTATATGATAATTTTGTTTTATCGATCCATTTTTAGTATAAATAAAAACTAAATTTACTAATAAAATGATAGTATCTTGCAATCGTGTTTTACATTTATTAAAGATCTGTTATTACTGAACCCAAAAATTAAATATTTGGGGCTCTTATTACATCAAAATTAACGAGTAACTACCGTACTAAGAAGGTACCTTTCTATAAACTTTTCTAGTGATCGTGTCAATGAGACATACTGTGCATTGTTGGAAACATGGATGTAAAAAATCTTACTTTCCATACATTGTATTTAAATACACTTCCACTCATTCATAACATGGTGCTCACTTACTTCTTCCAGAACATTTTCCTTGTTATGTATGTGCTTTACACAATTTACACTGCGACATGCCTATGAACAATAAATAACATACTGTTGCCACTTATGCCGACGACACTGCCTTTCTTGCTTCAGCAGATAGTGCTGTTGGTGCCTCTAGTACTACGCTAGTTAGATTTGAAGCAAAATTGGTTGAATAAATAGAACATTATGGTTAACTCAAGTAAATCTTCACACGTAACTTTTACAACTAGAAGACAGACACTCCTAGAGTGTCAATAGACCAGTCATTTATACCCGTCAGTAATATTGTCAAATACCTTGGAATGTATTTAGATCGTCATCTTAAAATAAAAAATAAACAAATTTACTGACTTATTAATCCAAAGTCCAAATTTAATTTAAAAAACAAAGTATTGTTGTACAAAACTATGCTGAAACCGGTTTACACTTATGGCATTCAGCTATGAGGAACTGCAAACAACTCTCATATAGAGATACTACAAAGATATCAATCAATAACATTAAGAATGATGTGTAATGCTTCCTTGGGTGCTACCAATAAAAATATTCACAAGGATCTCAATATTTCTAAAGTAAAAGAGAAAATCAATAATTACAGGTACCTGGATAGACTAGAAAGCCACAACAACACGCTAGCTCTAAATTTGTTAGACAACAATGAAGAGATTTTAGACTCCCATAAAATTATTTAAACTGAATTTAGCACTATTAGTTCCAAAACACTTGTATAATAGATATATCATAAAACATTATTAATAAATATAAATTATAAAATACTTAAAACACCAATTTCTTTTTGTAAAAACCTTTATAATAAAAGACAATCGTTGAGTTCTTATCTCAAACAAGTAACTGCACTTTGACAGCCTCACTTTTTAAATGTTTGATTAATCAAGTAAAATTGATCCCACAAGGTCTAAGATCTACGGATTTATTCTACCTTAACTTAATATATGTATGTTTATATATTTAAGCACATCCAAAGTATATAAGTATTATATATATTTTTAAACATTTTGTATAAAACATTTGTTAATGTAAATGAATTGTATAATGTAATTAAAGAAAATAATATTAAATATGAAAAATACCCACTAATATGATTAATAAACTTAAAAACTCAAACTAAAATATTCCTTATATTACAATCAATTTAATAACTCAAAAATTGAAAGTGTAATAGGCATCAAAGTGCATAATCAGATTGACATAAAATTCATTTCTCTAGTCAAATTCTATGGGTTTTCTTTTATCTCCATTACTATATGTTACAAACATCTCAAAAATGTGATAATACCTGCCAAACAAAAAGAGTGTGAATGGCATAACAATAATAAAGCCATGTGTGTTGCGTTTGGATTTTGACAAGGACGTTTATTTTTAAACAAAAAAATTCTTTCACCACATCATATTTATTGTATTGTAGTTTCTTAAGATGTAAGGTCAATGTGCGTAAAATACTATTTTAAATATTAAAGATTTCAAAATATAAATATTATAGTTCATTACACTTGTTGAAGGATAATTTAGTAATAATAATAATAATAATTTTATTTTCATTAATAATTTGTATATTTCTTTTTTTTTATTTTTATTATACTCATCATGCAACATCAATTACGAGAATATTCCAATTTAAAACGCAAAAATGTTGATAAGAAACAGTAATGACAATTTCAATTATTAAACTTTACTCATTCGATGATGATTAAAATAAAATAGAAATGATTCAATCTTAGCTTGAACTTGACATTGGTTGATGGGCATGGAATTTGATTAAAAAAATTAAAATGAATTTTTATTTCAATTCAAATTAGCAAATAAAATTTGCTACGCTTCACCTAAGAATCAATTTTATTTTGCATTTATCTACACTTTTTTCATTGGCAATTTAAGAAAAAAATTAAATTTGGCTTTATATTTTATTTATTTATTTTTTTATTAATTTATAATTATAATTTGTTTTTTTTTTATTAACATATTACATATAAGTAGTAGTTTATTATTATTATACATACATATCAATATATAAATTATTATTAAATATTTTTATTGTGGTTTCGAATTAAAGCTCCTGACTTCGCATTTTGCGTTGACTTTTGACTTCCATTTCGAGTTGTTTTGAGTTTTTTATATCAACACACAGCAAACTTCACCATTTTTACAATCGGTACCGGGTCTCATGAGAGTTTTGTGGCAGCGATCTCTGCACACTCCCAAATGTTGATGACATGGAGCTGCCCTTACCGGTACTAAAAATGTACAAAATAGCAAAGAAAGGGTGTATAGGGAATGTGTATGCAGCATAAACACAGTTTTAGAAACATAGAATGATAGAAAGAGAGAGTTACAAGGACACAACACAAATAATAAGTTACAAATAGTATAGAAAAATTAGGAAAATTATAAGAAAAAAATTAGAGACAAGAATATCAATTAATTGAATATGAAATGAAATAAAATGTATGTGGTTCGGTGTGATATGTTTAAGTTATGTTTGTATATTTTCATTATATTGTTAATAGCCACACAAATAGAATCGAATTGGCATCGGTGAGTATTAAGTATTGATGACGATAATGATGATGATGATGTACATAGTATGTATGTGTGTGAGTGGGATTTATTGTTTTTTTACTGTTAAAATATTTTATTGAAATTATATGTCATTTTCCAAAAATATTTCCAAAACAAAACTTACATTCATAACAACATTCAACGCCGAGATGTGAATTCGATGGACATAATCCTCTGTTGGTTGTTGGTTCATTGCAATCGCCTGAGTGCACACAAAGTCCACCAACTAGAACACAATGACGATCACCGGGATAGACTTTTACACCTTGTAACACTATAGAAAGAAGATTCAGTTTAATATGGTACAAGATATCGAACACTCTCCAGTGGTTAAGAAAAGAGTTGAGAAGAATAAGTTGGAAAGAAAGGGAAGTTATATATATTCAGATTAGATAAAAGAGCTTCCTAAATTTATTTTTTTATCCATAGGACATGCAGTCTTAAAGGAATCACTTTCATTAAATTAAATTTAAATAATTTAATGAAAGCGAAATGCTTGGCTCTGAAATCAGACTTAGGGTAAAAAAGTCTAACAAGGCCATTCTATAGCGATCCGTTTCTTTTATTCCTAAAAACAACTTTGAATGGTATAAATGCCTTTACCCTAAAAAAGTTAACTATTAAACGAAATATAAGTGAGAAAATAATTCAATTTTGACAATATGTTCAAACATCTTTTACAATGTTTATCTCTTTATCATAATTTTATGGTTCACTATAGGTTTCATTAAATTTAAGTATTAAGATTTTATACTACTTTTCTTAACTTATTTAAAACCAAGTAATTGGTACAAAGATTGTCGTTAGAATAAATACATTTGTAACTCAAACTACATTAAAGAACTCTTAGCTATCGATTAGAACTTGTTATTTAATCTTCACTGTCCACTAGAAATTTAAGGCATACAAAATGTAAGAAAGAACATAATTCTTAATGTCTTCATTTCATATTAAACATGTATGTTTATCTCATAAATCATTATTTAGCTTCTTTAACAGATTATAAATATCTATGCTGGAAACACAATGCAATAAATTTTAAGTATTTCTGAAACCCATCTATCTATTTTTAACTGATACTGTCAATTTGACTTTTGATCTTAAAAACAGAATTATAACACACAAAAAAATATTTCAAAAAATTATAAAAATCTTTTTGTGATCATGTGATTGGGTTTTTTTAAATAAACTGAAGGAAATTTTAGAAATATTTTACTTCAAATTTAAAATTGTAAGCAAATTAATTTCATAATTTACAAATTTACATACATAATATTGTAAAATATTTAAAAAAATCATTTATTATATTTTCACTTACTATAATAATCTGAACCATCACTGACTTCATTTGTTTCAATATCGGCACAACACAATGCTATAGTAATTACTAATAAAACAGCAAATTCATGTAGTTTCACAGACATTTTGTTATAGTTATTATTTGTTTTCTTGTAATGCTTTAAAATTTCTAAATATTCAAGTTGACACGAATGATATTTTTTTATAATTATTTATTTCTTTATGTGAGGCAATTGTTTTCCGTAAAATATTTATTCTTAACCAGAACACGATCAATTTAACACTGAACAATCTTTTGTAGGTGTACAATACTTTTAAACCGAAAAGTAATTGTAAGATTTGTTATTCTTATTTTGTGAAAAAGATTTTGTTTAATTGAAATTCTACGAGAAAGAAAATAATAATGAATTGGAATTGGAAATTGATGACACGCGCTTTTGTTTAAACGTTTTGCACAGCTGGACACTCGATCGAAAAATGAGCAAACCAAAAGAGACAATCATCAAGACATCGAACATACTGCGTCGCACACTCACAGATACATAGACACACACATAATAGATACATAGACACATTCACAGAGATGCAGAGATGAGCCGCCAAGCAATGTGAGATTGTGAGCAAATACAAATTGAGTGAGTGAGCGCAGTTCAATTAAAAAATATAAATAAAAAAAAAGTAAAGAGAAGCATGAACGTGCTGCCACTATTTCGCATAGTAAAAATAAAGAAATAAACAAAACAAAACAAACTACAAATAAATTATGAAGTAGAAAACAAAAAAAAAAACTAAACGAACACAAAAAATCGCACTGCTTGCCAAAGATACTCATGAAATGCTTAACTCAACAAGTTGTATTACAATGACGATGATGATAATGATGATGATTATGATGATGTGGTTGTCGATGTCGAGATACTGAAGTATGAACAACATTGAAGACGACAAGCATGTAAAGATCATAAACGCCAACAGCAATAACACTAAAAAATATTAAAGTTAAAGATACAAAATAATCAAAAAATGAAAGAAAAAACTACATTGGGTGATTGGGTGCTTCCCATCCATATGTTGTTGTTGATGATGCTGATGATAATGGAGATCTTTAATTGAATGCTTTAGCGTTCCATAATTCATTTAATATTTAGTATTAACTCACTCACGCGGACGAACTCACGCGCTCTGAATGGCAAGCAAAAACTCAAAGAGTTTAAAAAAAACTTGAAGATGAAAAGAAAATAATACAAAAAAAATTAAATAAAATAAAATAAAAGGAGAAGAAAATGGTTTAAGATACTTATGAAGCATACAAAATGGAATGGCTCAGCTTCAATATTTCATTGAACATTAACAGCAATAAAAGAAAAATAAACAAATAATAATAATAATAAGACAAATAATGATTGCAGAGAAGATATACTGTAGTACTAGCAACTGGGAACAATGATTCGACGATGATGATGATGATGATGCATGGAGTGGAGTGAGTGTGGCATTGTGCAGATGAGATGATGAGCATTGAGCAGCATTGGTTCCCTAGTTGTTGTTTATTCTTCATTAACCGCATTTATCGGGGCGTAACGTGATTTTTCTGAATTGAAAGCAAGTGATCTGGTTTTGAATGAATTTGGCAGAGCATCAATATGGGATTATTATTATTTCATCGATGGGTGGCTATTGAGTATAACATTATGTAGTTCTATATGGAAATAAATATGTATGTATGTATATTGTTTTAATATGATTACGTATACGTCATGTGATTCGCGAATTCCCAGCTGGGATTTGTCTGAAATAATCAGTAGTGCACATATACATATATATAATACATGTATACATATTAATTTTTATTTTTCTTTATCTTTTTTTTTATTGTTAAATAAACATGTGATCGATTTCTTTAAAATTCTTTTTATACAAAATTATATGAATGGAACTAAATAAAAGAATTGTAAGTACAACATAAAGGAAGTAGATTAAAGTAGAACATGTTTTGAATAGTAATACAGAATATAAAAACGAATTATCTTTAATACATATAAATAGACATACACATAAGAACAAGTCTTTGTCACGTGATTTTTGGAAAACAAAAAAATTATACTTATTAATATTTTTCTTGTAGAGTATTCTTATTTATATTAATTCGTCGGAACATTGATGATCTTATCATTAAATATATGTATACATATGTATTGTATGTCTATATTATGATTAAATAGACTATAAATAGCTTTTGGCAAGATAACTGTTGCATTTACTTTCTATGGACTTTGCGATTGCATGTCGATTTCAAATAAATATTTGGAGGTGTTTCAAAACAATTCATATGAACTTGTGTATTGATGATGATGAATAAATAAACAGGTCCAAGCGCTCCAAAGGCCTAGTCCATTTAGTCGGCTGGAAAAAAAGATTTTTACAGTTTGTAGGGACACACTCAGTGTAACTCCTAGAAATTACCTTTCATCAATGCAAATCATCAAAATCATTTGGTTTGCAATATGTAAATCAAATGACAGTTAAATTTTACTCATCCTCCAAAACAATGCATGGGTTCCCATAATAATTGTACAAAATTAATAATTACCACTATAAAATAGTTTCCCTTCTAGCATATTCGCCAAATCATTAGACCTATGTCAGTGGCGTGACGTAGTGGGGCACAAAATTTAACAATAATTAATAATAAGTAGTACCTTCATATTTTTGTCGCACCTACGAATCGGACCGATTGAAATGAGCAGGGAATTATTCATTACTAATACTGTGACAAAACTGAGGAATCCCCCTTCTTCAAATCAATAGTGTGCATTCTCATTATGCACCTCACATAGTCAAATATATAAGTACACGAACAATACAATTTTTCAACAAATTTCAATAAATTCAATCGCTGACCTTTTTCCGATTACTTGGACTGACTGTTTCAACAATCCAAGCACAAAATAAAATACGGGGAGTCCCTACAAGTCAGTACAGACTATTTTGCCAGTCGCTTCAATGAGCAAGATGTCATTATTATACAATACACCATCAGCAGTAAAATTCATAAACGTAGGTACATACTTGTATTGTACAATATATAAGAAAAATATTATTGCAATGTAAATAAAAGTTTATCTTGAGATTATCAGAATACTTCAATATTTTGTTATTTTCGATTTTTCATTTATTATTGTTTTTTTTTTACAATATTTATCAACACTTAATGAGGTCAAGGATATTAAGCAGAAATGTGTATAATCATTTATAGATTCGTCATGCAAACTCAAGTACTGTATACAATATGTGGATATAAGTATTTTCCACAGTCTCTATTAAAAGTTACAAATGACAACTAAATTTATAGTTTTACAATATTTCCCAATTAATTGATTGATGGTGTTGACAATTTCAATTTGATTCTTTGAGATAAAAAAGAAATGTATTATATCAATTTGAAATAGTGCTCTTCATCTCTTAAAAAGTTTAAAATTACTACTACCATTAGATATTTTATGATGTCTTTTGCATCATTATGGTACCTTATTTTTCAATCAAACCCATATGTGAGCTTGGCCCTTCCATGTATTTCAGTACAATTGCAGAATTCAAATAATATATATATACAATATACGAGTATAAGCAAATCAACTTTTAATTGGCAGATCTTTAAGCACATAAAATAAAATCTATACTTAATTTTCTACATGGTGAATAAATGCCCGTTTCCGGTTTGTGTCTATGTTAAAGCTTTTTTTTTTGCTGATAGTAAAAAAGCTTCTTGTTTGCCAAAAAAAATTACCAGATTTATTTGAAAAATATTTTGTAACAGAAAATTACATTCAAAATTAAACATAATTCTATTATATGGTAATTTATTGTGAAAATAATACCCATCTGGCCAAGAGATGAAAATTTTTTAGTCACCAAAATTGCAAGAAACTAATCCAAATTGAGCTTCGCATTATTTAGCTTTGCTTCCCAACTCAAAAAATGTAGCACACACAAAATTTCTCAAATTCATAAGCTGAGAATTCATGCAATATGATTATTGCTTTGCCTACTCAAAATGTATTGCTTCACAAAATAGCAATTAAAAAAATCGACAATTTCCAAGAAAAAACAAAGAATCGGCTAGAAAAAAGTGCATTAATTCGAGAGATGACCGTATTATTTTATGATGAATCCTAAAGTATCTTTTTAATAATGCAGCCCAGATAAGGTCAGAAGTACAACAAGAGTTTCAAAAGAATATATCAACATATACTGTTCCAAAACGATTGAATGAGGGCAAGTAAGCTTGCAAAAAAGCGACTTCTGACTAAGAGAATGAAGAAAAATCTTGTATAAAGGGCTAAACATAAAGAAAATTCTGTCAAGTTTAATCGTATACAACCTGAAGTCATGTCTTGATAATTCTAGAAAATTGCATTTTAGCCACTGTCAAGCATTCCCCCTATGTGAAGAATTCAGTTCCAAATATTAAACGGTGTTCATTTTGTTGATTCCGCACCTTGTCATTGGATTCGCTCTGTATGAATGAATACTTGCCATCCGAGCATATTTTTTAGAAAGAAAATCTGGTCATAACTTCTTTAAATAGGCCAGGCAACAGTCCACACCTCAATCCAATTAAAATTATTTGGTCCCAAATGACTGTCGTAAAAGACCCGAATTGAAGGCTGCATTCGTCTGAAGATATTTCGATGGAGTATTTGAGTGTTTTATTTGACTTCCAAGTGTAACGTTACAAAGTATTAAGTGGAATTCGTTAAATATTTTTACCTAATATTAACCTATATTAAATTTTAGAGGTAAATTTCATTCTCTTGAATATGATATCGAGGTTTCATCATACCTTTTGATCAAGGAAGAATGAATAAACCCCCATTTCCAAATGATAACTAGAAAAACTGTTTAAGATATGATAATTTATCAACAAAACAAATCCCATATATACGATTGTATAAATATATTCTTTTAACTTCTGTAAACCACAAATCGCATCAGTCTATAATGTCATTGAAGAGGCTATTGAACTTAAAGTCTTGGTAAGAAATGAGAAATGCCTTATTTTATTTACTCTTATATGGTACATATACAATATATAATATTTATTGAGAAGAGATAACAGTAATGAACTTGGTCTACTTTTCTCTAGAAAGATCTGATAATATCACGTAGGCTTGCTGTATTTCCCATTATCATATATTGTTGCCAGAAACTCTAATGAAAATACATTTTCACAAAAACATATCTAATTGCATATCTAATTGCATATAATTTGTAAGAAAACCAATTGAGAATTACCATAAAAGTAAAGCAAAAACCCACAATTTAATAATAAATTCTAATGAAGCTTAACTAGTAGAAACGTGTTAAGTTGCATGGAAAAAACATTTCAGACTGTGAATAATCAATTTCAATATGATGACGACAAACCATACAAAACAAAAAAAATCAAATACAAGTTAATATGGGATTTTTAATTGTGTTGTCGATGTTTTCATAAGATTTAACCGGTATTTGCAACTATGATGAATTGAACTTTAAACAGAAATACATTTGGGTAAATTTATTGGTATTTATTGTATTATGACTGAATTTATTATTAATTTTTAAAGTTTTTTTTTTTACTTATTTCACCTTAACTAGTTAGTATGAGGACATGCCGAAGCACATTCGTAACTAATTACTTTAATAATTACATTTTCTATTTAAAGTTTGAGAGGTTTTTTCTCTTATATTTATTATTATTTTGAGACTTACTACAGAAAAATACGAAAACATATTCTTTTTCAGTCTTAAATGTTTTTTTATTACATTAAATTTCTTAATAATTTTACTGTTTTTTCTTTTTAGAAATTTTCTTAGAAAACTAAATAAAGTTGTTCAATATTTATCATTGGAATACTGTTAAATTAATAATAATAATAATAATTATATACTACATGGATGATAGCATGCCATCATGATTTGATATATCGTATGGTGACATATCTAAATATCAATTAATATTTTCTTGTGCACTCAACACGCTAAGACAATGGTCACAATCATTTCCCAATGGACAAATGGAAATGGCGCCATTTTGTAAAGCTCTTAACTTCTTTGATGTGATTCAAACTTTAACAATATATATTATATTAAATATTCTTATTGTTTTGTTTTCTTTTTTTTTTGTTAAACTGATTGGCACACAGTACACACAGCTAAGTAATATCACAGTTTCGTATCTTCTTTCAGATATTTCATAATATGTTGCACTTCATTTAGTGAGTGATGAATCATCTATTATCTACATCATCATTATAGATGATTAATTTTTTTGCAATTCATTGACTGTGTATACATTGACCGTAGGTGGTAGTGGTAGTGGTGGTGGATTGCTAATAGTAGTATTATTGGTAGCATTAATATTGGTATCATCTTTGGCCATATCCATGGAAGCAAATGGTATAACAAATATACTTGTATGCTGAGCAGCTGCATGTTGCATCTTGATTACAGTCTCATAACTTGGTGGGGCAAATTCACTATAAGAAGGTGATGGTGTTGGAGGTGGCATTGGCATTTCATTGGTATTGCCATTGCGAAGCGATTGAGCATCTCGACAACGACGATCTGAGCATGCCATAAGCATAAAGAAGGCAGCAAGGGCCAGGAATGTGGCAACATACCATATAATTGTGATAACATCCATGGCAGTCTGTGATAGTTCGTTTGGATTCTTTTCAACAACAGCTACAAATAAAGGAATAAAAAAGGTAATTAGTTAAATTTATTATTGGAAATTGATATGTTTATCTATTCATTAGTATTTCTGTATAATATTTGTTTAGTAAACTATAGCACAATTTCATTTAAACATATGTTTCTTCATACTATTATTAGGTTTATAGGTTACATATGTTTGTTTAGAGAGAGTTTATTTGTCAATTGTTACATGATAGCATGAGGTGTGTCAGAATTTCATTCTTTTACTATTTAAGTATATCATCATTTTTTTATTTATCATCATAGCCATTCTATAAAAACAGGTTTAATGGGGGGTAATACTGCATTCTAACGTAAATTTCAATTTATTGACTAAGTTGCGCAGATAATGACGTTTCATATTTATTTTTAGTAAACATTTGAAACAAGTTTATATCTATTTTACTACATCATTATCTGTTATTATATTGTTGAGGACTTTAATACTTGTAAATTGTTGTCATGAAGTCTATGACGAAATTTTTGTTATTTTATTCTTGTCATGCAATCTGATACGTCATGATTTTAATTCAATCGAAATGATTGATAGAATTTATATATTCCCAAAGAAAAATTCATAAAAAGGTATGGTTATTTATTGTTTAACCGCTAGAAAAGTATATCAATAAATTGATCTACATTTGTCCTCATGTCAACTAAAGTATCAAAAAGTTTGGCTTTTGTGAAGGTAGCTATAATTTTAGTCATTGCAGATTAGTGGCAAACCCTGAAACCCATAAACCCACTAAGGAAGTGAAATCGGTACAGTTTCATTATTCCCACATCATTCAATTCTTTGAAAAACTTTGTTTTTATGTAGATCAGTGTCAAAGATTTTGACTCTGCTAGCCATCACTACTTCTCACTAAATAAATAATTGGCACATTCTTTGTTTGTTTCTTAAAAATTTGACAATTTAAATTTAATTTATTATATTTTCTTTAGTTTCAATTTCGTATCGCTTTGTTTTGGAAATTTTATTCTTGACAATTTTACAATTAAAATTAATTTTAATTTATTATAAATTAGATTTGTTTTATCACAATCTTAACACTTTTAAATCACTTTGTTTATAGTCACTTAACTTTAAATTTATGAGGATGTATTTTTTATTATAACTTTATTTATTTAGAAATTAGCTTTTTATACTTTTTTTCATATTATTAGGTACTTACTGTTTTTATAGACAATTATTTTTGTATTGTTGTTATCGTCTTGTTCACTAAAGATATGAGGATGTTCGGTTTCATTTAATAAATGATTTTCCAATGTACGCGCTAAATTTTGTTCCCATGCAATGAGATACCCTTGACCGAATGTACTTTGTGCGTTGGCGGCCAAAACTGAAATGAAAAACAAATTATATATTGTTAACAATTAATACACAATTCAATATGATAGAGTCAAGGAAATCACCCAAACTCTCACATATACTCAATAGAATCGTTGTATAGTATATACAATAAGTTGATAACAATCGGTAATGATGATTTCTTTAATACTCTTTCAGTGATAACTTATCTTTGCGCAAACGTAGAATAATTTTTGATTTTGCGCCCAGTTTTCGAAACAAAATTAAAACAAATAAAATATATATACAATATATTTTTGTTAACAATTGATACAATAAAAAAAAATATATAGTACAATATAAAATTATACAAAACCTAAAAATAATTTCAAAAGAATCGCGCGTGTAGCCATATATGTACTTATTTAATGTTAGCCATAATGACAGACTGTTACAGATACATCTGTATATAGTACTTCAGTTGCCAATCCTAAAACCCAGACCACTTACTCTTAACGACAAAAAACTCACTCTATCAATTGACATAAATACAGACGGATTTTGCTCATTAAGGAAACGTGTGATTTCTAACAATGATCGTCTGTCTGCAGAGCAACTACACTGAAAAATTTGTATGTTGATCCTAAGAGATTGATTATTTTCTATTAAACGTATATATTTGTTAATCAAATAGCTTTGAAAGCTCTGCATTTATTTATGAATTGATAAAGCCCAATGATCGCTGAATATTTCTTATCTTTTTACTTAAGTGGTAAAAACAACTAACGAATATAAATTCCACTAGGGTAACTAAAATAAGTATAATTTAGATAAAAATGGGGTTCGGAAAAGGTTAGTTAAGCTACTTTGAGATATATCCAAGTAAACTTGGATATTTATTAAAACTTTTTTTATGCACCAGCATATGTTTTCTCATTGACATGTTCTTCCATTATCTAAATTTGTTCTATCTCCTTTAACCCGTTCATTTATTATTGTAATTTCTATTCTAATCTTAGGATCATATAAAATTTGTACTGAATATACTTCTTTTTCTCTCAGTGTATTAATTTTTCTGCACACTTAACACTAATCAAATTTGTGCTTTATTACGTATACTTATAATTATATTTAGTTTAGAATATTATCAGTAAATTATGCGCACCCCAATAATAAAATGGTTGGCGTGTGCATATACCTATAATATTGGTATATCAACCATTTTAACCATATCTTTCGCTCTATATCGGTGAAATCGACATGTCGTCGACTATGTCTCACAATTTCCTAAAATATCTACAAGAACATACTTAGCTTGGCAACAATAAAACGTGCACAATAGTACGTGTAGTACAACAAAAACATTCAGACAATCAGATAACAAAAATGAATTCTATTTTTTAAAAAATATTGGCATAGGTCTAGATCTCAACATTATTGCTACGTACTCGTACTACTTATAACAAGATGAAGTAAACAAGTACACGTACATTGAAATCTTCCGTAAATAAACAATTGCAGTTGAAAGACCATAATATTTATTTTTTTATAAATAATTTTTTTTTTTTAAGCATAAATCTTTATGAATTATGAGTTTGCTGCGTCTGTGAGTAAATAAACATTTAGTCGGAAAGCGAGACAAATACACCAGTGACACGGCCGCAAAGACCACAGTTGATATCAACATCTTTGAATTTAAGAAACTTTGTAAGTAGAATTCACAGTATGATTAATTTGCATTTATAAATCAAACTGTGGATTCTGGGTCTTTCCTTTAGATTTCCTTCTACAATTTGATTAAGTTCATAGATAAGAGATATTTGTTGGCAAAATCATCTTTGGTTCTTAGGAAATTTTTTAGAAATAATGCTAATGTATGTGAATTATCTGTTAATCTTTGAGCCTTGGCATGAATATGAGGTTACTGATACCTTACCTTTCCAGTATTACAATGATGTATAGTGTGATTTAGACACTCAATTCGTTTTATGTTAGTCATTCACATAAGTGATAACTATGTAACAAAGCCATATTCAAATAAGCATTTCCAAGAATCTGTCTAATTTTTAGAAGGTTATTAATTCCGCTCGTTCGTTTAGTAAATTTTAAGCCTTGTAGATGGTAGTACTAGATAACACTCTTTCGGTTCATCTTTGTTAGACATTTATGTCAGTGAATATTATTGAAAAAATACATTTTACAATAAGTATTTGCAAGAACCTGTTGCTAAAACGAAATGTTTATAAATTCACAAGAATATTGTATTGTATCTACAATACCTATGGACTCTTGAACAAAAACGCATAATCAATATTAGTGTACGCGATAAATACAAAGGATTAACCTATAATCTTATTAAAGCTTAGTATTTTGTATAGCTCACATAGTCAATGACCCACTCACTACCTTAAGAAATTTGTTTCTTTAATCTTTGTCTGATATACCATATTAAAAGAAAGAATATTGATTTTAATAACAAAAACCTATAAAATTAATTATGTTTATTTATAAATTAATTTAATCATTTCAAAAATACAAACAATCATTGATAAGAAGGACAATATACTAAGAACAGAATGCAATAACAAAATCTTGTTCATAGTCATATGAGTACATGTGTGAGTGTATTTCTGCCCACATGCGTGTGTATCTATGAAAACTAATCAATCAATAGGAGTAGCTGGATTATAGAAAAATAAAATAAAACAAAACAAAACCAAAAATCGTCATATTGAGTGGATTTTACTACTGATCAATAACAAAACGATTAAATAATAATTAGTGCTTATTGAATTTGTTGAACGTGCTCAAATCATCGTCAACCACTTAATAAATCTGCCTATCTATCTATCTATCTATAGCAAATATCTGTCGCTTTAGCTCTTTCGGAAGTATAAACGTCGACTCGAATGCTTTCGAAACCACTTGAATGTTCATTAATTTTTTGTTTTTGTTTTTCTTTTTTTTTTTTTGTATTTTTTCAGATTGTATTTATTTTAAGATTGAATCGATGAATGTGTCTACAATATTTCATTTCTATAATAATACAATATTAGCTGATACTATTTAATCAATTAATTATTGTAGAATATGTTTATACTTCACAATATTGTAGGAAATAATAGTATTATAACAATAGTCTGATATTTGTAAAGCATAGAAATTGTTAAGTGGAAATGCCATAAAGTATATAACCAATATTGATCTAGCCACTTACTTTCATCAATTGGCTAACAAGGAAACGAGTTCCTTAATTTATGAGATTTTTATAAGAAATTTTATAAATGATCCTCATTTTTATATTCTTTAAAGAATTCTTTTGGGCGAACAGTCCTTATCGGGTACTAGATATCAGAGCCATCAGTTTTAGTACACTCAAAATTTGTTGTATTGAAGATATTGGCCTACAAATTACTGCTTAAGTTGGTAGACGCACCATTGTGGGCTTACCATAAACAATATATCATTATATATATATATATATATATATAAAGTATATTGAAAATATACTTTGGCACAATTTGCAACTCATGTGAAGCTTATCGAAGTTTGGGTAAATCCAAACTAAACATGATTGCTTGTTTTATTTTTAATTCTTAGCACAGGAAGTTTATAAAAATAATTTCTGAAAAAAGGAGTACTAAATTCTATGAAATTAATTAGTTCATATTTAAACATGTGCGTGATAAGTTTTCAAATTCCAATTAATTCAATGTATAAAAATAAGTTCTGTTAAACTGTTGCTATTTATATCCATTATCGTTTTTAAATTTAGCCTAAGTAGTTCGCAATAAGTCTTGAAAGATGCGATAAACCAACCGACCAACCCATTTGGTGCACGAGTTAATTTATGATTAACACTTATGACACACATGACAAACATATAGGTAAATGTAAACAAATAAATGTAAACATATGTATATACATCCAATTATATATGCTAACAACTCTTATATACAAGTAAATGAGTTTCAATGTTGACATTTACAGGCACAAAACAAAAAATAATCAGCTTGTCAAGCAAAGCAAAGCAAAACCTAACCAAAACCATCGTTAATTTGTTTATGATCATGATAAACAAAATAAGCCTGTTACTATTTGGATACACACACACATAAATAAACTTTGTCAAGTAGTATTAGTAATTTAGATACTTTTACAAATACAATTTCAACTAATAATGTTTAGCTTTTGATAATAAAGTGCCTCATAGACACATTGGACAATATTTTTATATTTATTTTTATAAAGCGCAATATTAAATTATAATTCTAAAAAATAGAAAAAAAAAACAAAAATATCATATACAAGATCCGTTGTTGTCGCTGTTGATTTTATTATCTTAATGTATATGTAAAGAACTTAATGATCTTCATAATATAGTAAAACAAAAAACGGAAAAGTATCTAATCGTGTTATTTTTAACACTAAAAATTGTGTCAATATGTTGAGATCCCACTAGCATTTCATATGTTTTGTAGTAACGAATGATGATTCGGCATATATATGCTAAAATGTTTCTTCTTATGAATCTAATATGATTGGCAAATGTTTATATATTTGATTTGGAAATAATAACAAAACAAAAAGATAAATAAGCAAACAATAGAAAATCTCAATATTTTGTATTTAACTTTTCAAAATGCAGCAAAAAAATTAAAAAGTTGAAGTCATGAATTATTAATACAATGAATGATTTTGTTGCAATTATATTTATTAAAATTTTTAATTTTACTATCTGTTATATATGAAAAATAAAAAATATATTATATATAAAAACAATTCACAGGGAAATTATTAATTACAAATGAACCTTGCATTGTTAATATTCTTTAAGAAAAGTTAATAAAGTTAATAATTAAAATGAAAATTTAATTTTTTATTTAAACAAAAATTAAAAACAAAATACAAATGTTCATAAATTTAGGTTGAATTTGATGTATTGTGACTTTGAGTGAGGTTTAGTACAGGCTGTCATAATAAAGCTATTAACTATCTGTCGTCTGCTATTAAATCTTTTCCGTTGACATTGAAATACGGGTATTTTTCAAAGAATCATTGTATGTAATTAAAGAGCATCCGTGTTGAAAGAATCAAATAAATCATATACTTAATAAGAAGAATTTAAAAGAGGCTATGTTGACAAATGGCTACTTTATTCCACTAAATAAAATGGAAAGTTCTTGCTGAATCTACAATAGTATATACTTCCTCATAACGAAAAAGAATTTCTATAAACTGACACAACTGACTGTGTTTACAAAATTTAACTCTTTATCTTAAAGATGGCATGGTTTAAATATTATCATCTCTTGTTATGTATACTTTGAGAGCACTCATTACATAATAAACTTTAAATATATCTTAATATTAATATAAAATATTTTTCATAGATAATCTCTCGTTAAGTATAACTTGACAGATCCTCAATTATTGGACACTGATTGGTTAGCTGTAACATTTGTATAATCATTTAATTAGCTTGTAGTAACTTTTTACTATATCACCCTATATTATTTTCACTTTCTTCATCCTCGGCTTCTTCTTTTGTGACTATAATTGAGTAAATGCAGGTTCTTCATAGTATTACTAACATGGAATCTTCGAAATGTACTTTCCTTTGTCAAAACTTTTTGAACCTTATGCCAACTATGTCAGCAATAAATCATTATAAAAAATACCATTTTGTATTTCATTAAATGTTTAAATCTTGAAATTAATGGAAATATTAAGCTATATATAACTAACTTGGGATTTCAGAGACCGGGGTGTGACCTGCTTTACTTTGTCACATGTTTAAAAAGTGTGCCACTTTTTTAAGCAATTAATCATTTTAACTATCATTATAAAATTGCTCGTTTTCCGATTAAAAAATAAAAACTGTAAAATCGTAAAAAATTTAAACTCAACTCAAAGATTCATGACCTTTTACTTGAGTTTGGTGAATGATTTTATTACTATTTTTTAAAAATTCTTATGTACTTTAAGTTTAAATTATTAATATAAGAAAAACTGTTCATATGATAACAAATTTCTATTTGAATGTCTGTACTTAAATGGTTCTTATACAATACAATAAAATTTATTTTTATTCTTTTAAGGTGTATAAATCTATTAAATTAACATGTGCATATGTCGCATAATTGAGACAATTTACAATGCAATTTTTTCCTTCTACCTTCTGTCCAAGTAAATGACGTAAAACAATATTTGTACTAAGTATATGTTATATACTCTACACATGTGTACATATATAAGTAAATAAATAAAGTATTGTGAGACCACAAATTAATACTCATATAGTAAATAGAAGTAAATTCAATCAATGCATAACCATACACATATTGTTCAATTAATAAATGCAACAAGTACCTATCAAGTATCTAAGTAAGTAGTATATATATCTAAATAGGTGTGAATAACCTTGAACATGATAATGAAAAAAAAAACTTACCAATTGCAATAAATGCAAGCATATTTCCAGTTTTATTATAATTTATCATTTTTCTTATATTTTGTTTCCGATTTGTTTTCACTTTAAGAATTTTGATTTTAATTAAAAAATCAAACAAATAAGATTTTTTATTAACAATTTCTTTGATTATTTGTTATCAATTGTGATTTTACACTCTTTCACAATAAAGATTTTTCAAAATTGTTTAAGTATCTTTTCAATTTATTTATAGTTTAATTAAATATTGTATTGTAGTATTTCTATCACACTCAACTTGTTCTATAAACACATACACTTCACAATTGTGTTTAGATAGACAGATACTACACAAGAAATTGTTTGAAATTAAAAGGAAGACACAAATTTCTTTCACTTGCACTTGGAAATGAACTTGTACAAAAGATTTTTTGTTTTTTATTTTCTATTTCTTGATTCTCAATGAATAAAAAAAACTACGTTCACTAGGCACAGAGATTGAGTAAGTTAGTTCCACTTTCTACAATTCAATGGGTTCTTCGTTAGACCGATTTATATTGTATTTAAGTAAGCACTAAAAAAAATACGTTCGCTCGTTTACACGTTCGCTGTTCGACTGAATATGATTTTACACAGCGGCGAACTGCGAAACTGATCTTTCAAGTTCAAGATTGCCAAGCGTGGCTGAGGTTGCTATTGCTGCTGCTGCTGCTGCTGCTTCTGTTGCTTTTGCTGCTGTCACCGTTGATATGGTTGTCGGATTGTGTTGTTATTGCTGTTTGAATCCAAGTAATTTTCTTCATTTTTGTATGAATCACAATGTATTTGGAAACCGGCTTTTGTATTTTTTATTCGATTGAATATTAAAAATAAACCGTTTTCAATAATGTTAAAATTTCACAATTCACAAAACAAAAAAACCAAACAAAATATTATATTATTAGATTGTAAACTAAGTCAGTCACCAAGCGAAAAGCAACCAGCAAACAGAGTCAAATTAAAGTTAATTTGAATATCAATCAATGTGTCATTTTGTGTGTGTTTATGTAGATTACTTACTAAAGATACACATATGTCAAACAAAAAAATCACACATTATTTACCACGTTCTTTTATTCATTTATGAACAGACAGATACTTTAGTACTACTTCAGTTACCACCATAATAAGGACTGTCTGATCTTTCTGATTATATATACAATTTTTATTACTAATCACACTTAGATACACATGTAGGCTACAATTGTCGAGTAGTAAAAAATATCATCATTTATTTAATATACAACATTTTACACCATTTTTAATTATTTTACAATGACATTTCTCCGTCATTAACGGATACAGATACTCATTCACTCACACATTGATCAACTCAGATACATATATACAATAGCAATCAAATTATTTATGACTTTATTTGTTATATTGTATATCCACGCGTTGAGCTTACATAGTATTTATCCTACAATGTTCATTTACTCATAAAAATTGTAACTTCAGATCAAGAACTTATTGGCATTTTTAAGTTTTTAAAATCACAATTGTGCTAATCAATCTCACACAGGAAATCTCATGTTCATTTATCTTGTGCATAATAATAAAGTTTATTTCACAAGTTACTGTTCTAATAACGTTATTATACGTAAATATAAAGCAATAGTTAATGGATGAGCATTATACGAGTATATGTACACTACTTATATATGTACAGACATACACATGTGAACGAGATAGAAACAAGTTTCAAATTACTTTCTTAGTAAAAAAAAAAGACATTATATATTTATTTTGTCTGAATGCACCTTTTGAGAATAGAAAGTGTATAGTATATTAAATTTAACATAAAATTTGTCACCATTTCATTGGGATCTTAGAAAATAGAAACTTTTGTTTCGCGTCATAAGAAAAATTAATCCTCTTAACTTTACTTTTGATTTGTACCACCGTTTTAGATCTTTTCAGTTGATGTGTTCAAGATAGTACATTCTTTTTTATGACAGTAACTCTAAGCTAACTATGGTTTTGATGGTTCCCTCAGTTTAATGAAGTCTATATTTTGATCTTAGAAACTAGCCTTATTGAACTGTGTCAGTTTTAGGGCTCCTGGAATGATTTCTAATGATTTTAGCGTACAGTTCTCATAGTCTACACAAATTTAGGTTCTGTCAGTAATTCTGCACACCGATAAGTTGTACTAAGTGGTATAATGGTAATGAGATTCCTGAGTGATAAAAAAAGATTAGTTAGTGCTAATTCTTCAGTTAATACCTTTAATAAATTTATTGACTATAATATATCTTAAGAAGTTTATGTTATCTTTGACTTAGGATATGATAGATTGGTATAGGATATACATAATAGAAATGCTGCTCGCCACAGAGGCGAATTCACACAGAAGACCATTGTGCTGCTTGGTTCGAAATGCTCTCAGCTTCAGTGTTCGTTTTTGATCTTAATGTCATGGGAGACCTATGATAACTTATCTAACAAAGATATATTTTTGACTTGGTTTTCATAAAATCAATGGACATTAAATAAATATTGTAGAGATCATGATTTGATATACTATTAAATAGATTTCATGAAACGTGTGAACTTTTATTAATTTAATTTGTTTAGAAGCGAAAAAAAGAAACATTTAAAAAATAATTGCAAAAATAATTTGAGAACATTCTAAAATCATAAGTATGAACACAATAAAATGAAATTAACCATGAACTTGTAGTTTACGCATTTAATAATTTCGAATTCGCGTTCGTTGACTTTTAAAAAATCACAAAAAAAAATCTTGTTTTATGAACTGTTAAGAAATCAAAAGCTGCTTCTACTACTACGTACACTTCCTCTTGAGTAAGACGCAAATCAATTTAGACTCCAAACAGAAAACAAAATATCATACAATGTTTTCAAGGCGAACTATGGTAAACACCTGAAAATCGAGTTATAAATGAAGTGGCAAAATTAAATTATGTACAACATAGCAACAACTACCAAAACTGGTAATGGTCTTAACTATTGTATTTAATGTACCAACTACATGGCTAAGTAATGTTATTAATGGTCTTACAAGCATATATTCTGTCTATAATTAAATGTGTGTACTAAATTTAATAGACCATTATCTTATGAAATTTGTTTTACGATCTACTCTTTGACTTGGAAAAGAAAATCAGCCGACATTATACTGAATCATATCATACTTATACCACTCGTATAGAAACCACGATAAGCAAACTTACAAAGAATAAATCTGGTTTTACTTTAGTTTAGATTTTCTATGTATTCTACAGTACATGTGTTTTCAAAGCATTATATTAGTGTCTCCTAAATTATTAATAGTATTAACAATGACAAATTAATAAGATGTATTATATTTCGTGATAAGACAATTAAAAAATAAACGAAGTAAATCTATAAAACTTCTGAGTCTGAATACACTCAACGAAACTCTTTTTGGTACCACAATTGTAGTACCTTTGAAGGGAATTTATCAAAATTTCCGACATAAGAGGCACTCAGTGTTAGCACTTTTGTGACAATTGCAATCCTAACTTTCAGTTTTCCGTATAAGTATTGAAGCTTAGTTCTTTAACCCAAGCAGGATACTTCTGGATTCGAATATCATTAGTTGTCTAAAGAATCTATGAGTAGCGAAAACTTTCACGGTTCATAGCTCACACAAATGAATTCAAGGGAGTTATTGATGTTATAACTTATAACTATGCTTAGAAATATTTATATTTAATATATCTTGTTGTCTTTACTTCGTCGTCATACGCCGTCTGTTGTTCATTTCAGCTCAGAAATCCAATGTTTTCTTGTACCTCTTTTTATCTGCAGGGTTATGACGTACTATGTACTTAATATGCGAATAAGATTACTTAATGAATGATAGGGAACAATAATGCATTTTCTAATGATATGTAGGCAATCATTACCTGGAATCAAAAGACATTGCAAACTTATCTCCGAAGAAAACCATGGGTTTCTTAATGAATGCCAGAATCTCTGAGCATCTAAAACTATTAAGCTTTGTTATGATAGGACCATAATTGAGGCAACACACTTCCCTAATCTGTTCTGTAATGTTTTACCTAAAATGAATTTTCGACCTAAATTCACGAATAACATTTTAAACCACAGTACAGTACATAAAAATTAGAATGTTTTTGCTTTCTTTATATTGAAAACTGAAAACTTTTCAGACGACCTACCCATGTGTTATATTCATATATGAACGTATAAATAAACAAATTGCAATCGATGTTGAACTTGCCAATTAACGATTACATTACATAATCACATAACTTTCTCATTCAAAATATGTTCTATTTATCTTTTTTATTAAATGGAAGAAAGACAAGGCTCTTTTGTTTAAACTCAATTTCAACAATAATAAAAATTTCTCATTCCAAACTTCATTAATATTTTATTATTAAAAAGAAAAGAAAATCTAAGTAAATGAAAAAAGTACACAATACCAAAAAGTAATGCGTCTAAATTTTGCATATATGATAACATGTCAATATTTCAAAACGTGAATTTAACACGATTCACATGAACTCCGAATTACTCCGTTAATTTAACGAGAAGTTAGTAGGTACTGAGTCATCGGGTGTCATCATTTGATGAAACTCAGCGAAATTCGTGCTTAAAACTGCGTGACGTAAAATTATCTTGAAAAAACGAGATACACATATGGTTATACTTTCCCCTTGACATTTACTCATGATAATGAAATTAAAATTTTAGTAATTTTTCCCTTTTCTTGTTGCCAACTGATATGCAATAATAATTTTTTTTTATATTATCCAACTAATTTAAACAATAGAATATTATTCTTCGCTTAGGGAAAGCCTATTTGACACCACGTTGAAGAACATTCAATTTAATGAATACGAGTAGCGTATTCATAGACGCGTTTTCTATTGATAGCTTGGTCAAAAGGGGCAAAAAACCTAACCAAGCCAAACAGAAAATCTTAAAAAGGGCTGAGATCAGTAAAATTTCGCGATTTCGCCTCTAGTAAAGCATTAGAGTAACTGCATCACCATTGCAGAGTTTTACCTTTCGATATGTTAAATCGTAAATTAAAGAAGAGATCTGGGCCTCGTACCTCCTAAGAGCTTAGTCCGCCACTGTAAATATGCTGAGTTGGTGGCCCAGAAATTCAACTTACCCCAAAGTACCCACTAGTCGAACTTGGCACTCGAATAACGTTTCTGCAAAAATACATATCGCTCATTTACTGCAAGACTGTCATAACAAAAAAAACACAATTTTTGAGTTGATGATGCAGAAATATTCTTTATATCAAGTTTTATATTGTGTAGAAATTTCATGTTAATAACTTACATACTCTCCGCGTAAGAAGACAATATTTCTTATATAATTTGTATGTCTGTTCAAAAAGTATCGCGGATTTTGAATTTACGCGGGTTACGTATATTCGATTTTTTTGTGGCGTTATGTCGGTACTTATGCCCCTTACTTTTGCTGACAAGGTCGGCCATTTGGCATGTTTATTTAATCTTTGACACTGTTTTACTTGGACGTGGGTTGGTTTGTCTTCGATTTGCGCTTTTTTCAGTCTTGGCTCATCCGGCAGCTTCCATTGTTCATTCATTTGTTCTCTTTGTATGACCTACCACAATAAATAAGTACAACATAACATGTTAGTTGATAAGTTCCCGGTCTAATGAAGAAACAACTTTTCCGGACAAATTCCATTTTACTATTTAACAACGTAGTCTCCTTCAAGAGCGATACAATCATTTATTTGTATTTATCTTTGACCTCAAAATATACGTTTCTTTGGACAATCACCTCCTCATTTCAGTCAAATTTCTTTCTGGCAAACATTTTTATTAGGTCTTTGAATAAGTAAAAGTTGTTGAGGGCCAAATCTGGAAAATAGGGTGGGTGCGGAAGCAATGCGAAGTGTAATATATGTAATTTTGTCATCGTAACCAAAGACTTGTGTTACAGTCCATTGTATTGGTGAAACAACACTATCTTTCTTTTTGTACAGGGCTGTTTTTTTTTTAAATTTCCACGTTCAAACGATCCAGTTGGCCATGTAGCGATCGTTACTGATTGTCTTGCCTTTTTCAAGGTAGTCTATAAACAAAACACCGTACGCTACCCAAAATACAGACGCCATAACCTTGCCAGCACTCTTGCGCTTTTGGACGCTTTGGGTCATTAAAGCTTGTCATGTATGTATAAGAAGTTTAAGCCAAACTATAAACAACAATACAATAAATATAAGCATTTTTAAGCCATAATATAATGATACTATGTTAGATTACATATCTCATACAGCAACTCTTTAAAGTGGGGAAGCAACTATTTTCAATGTATATCCCAACATTTTTCCTAATTCAAAGTTGAATTCTAGTAATACTAAAATCTCTGGACATTCCGGACATATGCTATGCAACTTTGCGACACTATGTTTATACCCAGAAAGACCGCAGAGCATTACTTTTAGAAACCATAAATAATAGCAATTTCTATTCATAAATGTACACCATAAAAGTCAAAGTGCATACAACTCGCAAGTGCTTCCCTTTCTGCAATTCACGGATTTATGGACTACATTAATAATAATATTAAAATATTTTTATTTTATTTTTTTATTAGGAATTAATTTACATTTACGCTTTATATCTTTGTCTTTTTCTTTTCTTAAACATTCAACCACCATCAATTTTATAAATTGGCATTTTTCTTTGAATTATTTTAACAATTATTATCTCATTATATGGATTTACACAAATAGGTTTGGTGAAAAATAGATTTAAATCTGATTTTGAACTATTTAGTTTACACACAATACAATTTATGAGACTGGAGATTAGAGTACAGCAAAGGATTTAGTTATACTAAATATAAGCACATTTAGAAAAATTTGTTTACTACAAATGCTTTGAACATTGTCATACATTAATTAATTTCGTTGAAATAATAATCAAATACTCTTCATTATTTAATATAAATACTTTTGGTTTTTTTTTTTTCAATAAAAATTCATTAAAAATTCAAGCAATCTTCGATTAAGAAAATATTATTGTATAAATTAATGTTTGAATACACTTTTCAATTTAAAGTTTTGTGTTTTATGTTTTCCATAATATAAAATAATATATGTAGATATTAAAATATTTTTGAGCGCAAATAAATGTTAAAAAAAGTAAATCTTCTTCATTTGTATATCTCTTTTTATCTACTACATATGTAGGTATGTATGTTTTTAGTTTAGTATAGTATACTCTTATAATGTGATTTATGTATGTACACACACATTCTTTGACACAAACAGGTACAACTATGTATGTATGTATATCTTTAGCTAATTAAAACATATATTCAACATTTAATATTTTTATTTCTTAGATTTCTCTTTTCATTTTCTATATCATTTTAACATATATATGTATTTTGTTGATATATTATTGTTTTTTATATATTTTTTACATTAAAAATTTGTTCTAACTAAAATAATTCATATATGTTTTTTCTTTCTTTTAGTATAAATTATGTTTTATGTATCTTTATGTGAATCTTATATGTAAGTATATATTTATTACAAGCTTATTTATTTTTTATTTTATTTTTTTTTTTTTTTTTAATTGATACAAGTTAATAATTGCATGAGATTTCACATTTAATTGAGATTAATTTCCATGGAAATGTCTTTTTTTAATGTTTTGTTGTTCTCCATTGTTGAGTTAATCCAAGGCAGCTTGATCTAATAAACTTATTACATTATCTAATTTATGATATTGAGTGGGGTATTAAAAGATAAATTAATTATATACATTAATTATTTATAAACAAAACAAAAATCAAGAAATAAAACAAGGAAATTATAATGAGGGAAAATTATAAATTACAAATAATTAAGACTAACTTAAATTGTTATTAAATCTAAGGCAATACATATAATATATACATTGTGACTTATAGAAATGTTCTGGATTTGGTTTACCATTTCCTTTCTTTTCTTTTGTTGAACATAAAAGACACAATACAATGATGATGGGACACATATATAAACACGGCTGCCAATTCTTACAATTAACATTTTTAAAACAATGTGATTAGTAATTAATCTCTTAGATCACTAAAGCTTCAACAAGTATTTGACCCTTGTGCTAATAATACAATTGGGTACAAAACAAACATCTACACATACATTAAATACAATATTTTCAATTTTCAAAATATAGAATATTTTTTTTTTGTTTTAGATTTGAGAATTGTATGATCATTGTTTGATTTCATTTCTATGGTAATTATGATTGTGCAGGTGTATTTATCTATCGGGAAAGAGAGATTCATAACTTGGTGGCAGATCCTTGGGTGTTGATGGCTGTTGATTTTCTGGTTGCATTTGAGATAGATTACTAATGAAAACATTGTCGAAATTTGGTGCCGTAGGTATATCAATGGTGGGAACGTCATGCTATAAATGAAAGTTATTAAGGTAATTTAATAAGAATCCTTTTTCAATGATGAATTGACGACAACTTACGCGTTGCTGCTGCCTTCGTTGATGCAGGGCTGCTGCTGATGCCTCATGCGCATGCTGTTGCACTGTTATACAGTTCCAATATTTCCAACAAATCCAAACACAAAACCCAACACCTAACATTGTGAATATCAGTGATGTTATTGCTGATAATGCCACATTGGTGGTATCGATTTCTTCTGCCGTAATGGCATCATGAAAACATGAGACTTCATCGCGACAAGGAAACATACAATTGGTGATATTGTCACGCACAAAATGCCTTGATATGCATGAGTATTGATCCTTGGGATCACACAAAAAGTCCCCATTATATTGACACTCAGAATGTGCTGTCAATACCATACGCAGTTCTAGGGGCTCATGTATCATGTGCCTCCTATCGATATGTATGTGGACGGTAACATCGCGATCGCGTTGATCAAAAATCAAACGACCCGCTGGACCATCAATAGAAATGTCATTGCAAATGCGTTCGCTGGGTGAACGATTACCACTGGTAAATTGTATGTAATCCAGACAATTGCCAGTAATGGGATCATGTCTAAATTTCAAACGAGTAATAATTGTATAGATGCCCCGTGGTGGACGCTGTTTAGTTTGTACATTAAAGAGACAATCATATTTCAACTTATTGGCTGAATATGCGCCCGGCAGTGTCGTGTTCCAGGTTTGTGTTATAATCGCTCCAGAATCATGATCATCGGTTAGTGTAACTTCGGGGTCACCACGAAATGGCTTTTGCAACGCAATAATCAACTTATCCGAACATAGATAATCTTGCAGACGCACTACAAAAAAACAATAATAAACACATTAGATTCTCTCTTATTCGATGATTATTTATAAAGAACAACATACCGTTTTTATATGAATGACTTAAGTGCAATAAATGGCAGACAATAAATGTACATAAACAAACAAAAACTTGGCATTTCTTCATTTTGTTGTCACGTCTTGCGTGCATGTTGTTGCAATCGCTTTTGTACTTTTCCTTCTTGTTTTTCTCGTTCGTTTTTAATTAATTTACGTCATAAACATGAATATGTGAATCAATGATCAGATGAGTAATAGTTTGTTTATTATACACATTTTTTTTATTTTTTATTTCTGTTAAAATTTCAGGCTCAACACTTTTTTTCTTTTGTTTTGCGTCTTTTTTTCTAAAGTGACCAGGCTGCACGAAATTAGATAAACGCACTATAATTGAGAAAGGCGTTTTAGCACTAAAATTGGATAGAATATATATTTACTTTTAAAATAAATTTATTTTCTGATTAAATGTCTTGGAAACTTTGATTGTCACTCGTAGTTTTGCAATCAATACCCATTGCTAGTACTGCTTCGTCCGATTCTGCTTCGTTAAAAGCAGCTTTCCATGCATTAATTTCTTTTATAGAGACGAGACTGAACGATTATTTTTTACCAATTTCTGTTTGATTTTCTTGACATACTTGCAATCAATCAATACGTTACCAACACTTTAGACAAGACAAGAGACAGTGGCAATTTATCCTTCATTCCATGCATGGAAATAATAAAACTTCAAGAACAATAAATGCAACCAATAACTCTTCTTTATGATATTAACTAAAAGAAGATTCTAATTCTAATATTTGATAGTTCCAATTTGTGAGCTTCTACTGTAATTTTAGTAAATCACTCTTGATTTCTTGATCAGCTGTCCTAATGATATTCTTATCATATGAGAGGAATTCGCATGCCAAAATTTTCCGCGAAGCAAAGCAGCGATGGAGCAGCATTTTGCATAAAAACGCCGAGGAGAAGAGAACTTCTCCCCCGAAATTCTTTCATTCAATCAATCATTTAATTTGCGTGTATTTGGAAATAATTTCACAAGTGAACGCGTACATAATATAGGCGTGGAAATTATGAAATAAAGTAGTACAAAGTGCAAGGTTATCTGGCAAATGACAACGACGACGGCGACTTCCATTTAGACTATTGAAGGAGGAGGATAAAGAATGGCGACATCAGATTTTACTCTGGGTGGTCTTGCATCCGTTGGAGCTACATTATTTACAAATCCAATTGAGGTAGGATTGAATTCAATTCAATTGAAAATATAATCAGATTCCTTTATAACGAAACCGTTGGGATCGGTCAATGACATCTCTGTAGAGTGGTTTTCGCTGTAGGAGTTTGAACCCATCTATAACGAAGTCTGACTGTATTTCATTATAAACTATAAAAATTATTTATAGGTCATCAAAACACGCATACAATTGCAAGGGGAATTAGCTGCCCGCGGTTCTTATGTGGAACCATACAAGGGAGTACTCCAAGCATTTGTTACCGTAGCCAAAAATGATGGCTTGACTGGTCTTCAAAAGGGTCTGGTCCCTGCACTATTCTTTCAATTCATAATCAACTCATTTAGGTAAGAGAAAAGTAAAAATATAAACTTCAAACTCTATTACACATCCATTTTCTGATATCATTTAGATTGAGCATTTATACGAATGCTGCGGAAAAAGGTTGGATGCTTACAAAGAATGGTGAGAACTCATTTGGTCTTGGTCTCATGTGGGGTGCCATTGGTGGTATCGTTGGCTCATATTGTTCCAGTCCGTTTTTTATGGTATGTCAAACAACAATGTTACATAAACTTAATATTATTCTCAGTCTTCATAAACAGAATGGATCTTTATGGATCTATTACATATTCAAATATTATCACAGACATTATTCCGCTTTAGATAAGATTTAGATTTTTATTGTGGCACATGCAATTCAAGGCAATTGTAAAACTATCTCACGTTTTTTTGGTTATTGAAGAAGATAAGGTGATTCTATTAAAGTTCTCTTTATATTTCTTATTATGCATTTCTAGATTAAAACACAACTTCAATCACAGGCAGCTAAACAAATAGCCGTTGGCTATCAGCATTCGCATACATCAATGGTAGATGCTTTGAGTCAAATTTATAAAAAAAATGGCATAGTTGGTCTATGGCGCGGTTCAATGGCAGCAATCCCACGTGCTGCTGTCGGTTCAGGAGCACAAATCGCCACTTTCGACAAGACAAAACGCATGCTACGCGAATATGACCTTGTAACTCAACCGACCTGCAACTCTTTCTGCTCTGGCCTCATAGCAGGCTCAATCATGTCATTTGCTATTACTCCGCCCGATGTCATTACCACACGTCTCTATAATCAAGGCTTAGATGCACAAGGTCGTGGCCTTTATTACAATAGTTATTTAGATTGCTGTGTAAAGATTTTCCGTAGTGAGGGCATATATGGTATGTATAAAGGCTTTTGGGCCAATTATCTACGTATTGCTCCACACTCAACGCTAGTCTTGCTGTTCTTCGATGAGCTTATCTCCATACGCGAAAGATATCATCTTAAAATGTAGCAGCGACAACATGAAAGTCAACTTAATCTCGCTCGTATCATCATTACTAGATACTAGTTGTTAATTATTAAGTACAAATTTGTTATTTTTTGAAATTTTGCTAACTCAAACTAAACCAGTAGTTTATAGTTACTTCATGTTATTATACTTACTTACATACTTGCCCTAAACATAGTTAAGTGGAAAGTGCCTTAAATGATTAATGAACAACTACAGTACCTATATTTGTCCCAAATATTTGCTAGTCTATTATGTAAAGTGCAATAATTTTACAATAAAATCTGTTATTTCAAGTTAAAAATATGGTTTATTCAAAAGTTATTTATTTAAACTAGCGCCTTGGAATCTAAAAAAAAAACAGTTGGCAGCCCTGAAATGGGTACACTACTATAAATGACTACTTGTACTCATTTCGAAAAACAAATTCGAATACTCATTGATTCAATCATTTGTATGAACAGTCGAATTTCCCTAAACAAACTCGCAGTGCATTGTAGAAAATAATTCACTGCATAGATATTTGTTATGAGGATATCAAAATACAGTATTAATGAAAAAAAAAAGCTGTGTACGTTTAATCGATCAGGAATTGGGAGATATTCGTTGTATAGATGCTCATTATAGAGAAGTCTGATTGTATATATGCACTTGCCTTGGGACTTCAAAAAATAGTTTTTTAGTAATATTTTTATATACATAAGTATATTATCGGAATTAACACTACTGGGGGATTCAAGTATTATTGTAGTAGATAATAGAAGAATCAAAAACATGTACATAAATGCATTTCAATGTTAGTTTAGCTTCAAAAATTTTCCATGATCCTTTTTTGGGTAAAAGCAGATCTTTTTAAAATATACATAAGTTCATCTTTTGCTCAAAGTCATAAAATAGAGAACCATTCCAATAAATTCATTTTGATATTTCGTTTAAGATTGAGAATCAACTAAATGCCCACAATCCCACGAATATTCTTAGGCATGAATGTCAAAAAATATCAACTCGATATGTATAAACTCAATACTATTACAGTCTGATCGTTTGATTGATTGAAAAGATCAGGAACTTGCGAACTTAAATATAAATAAATTAAGTATGACATAAGTACGTATAATCACGAATAATTTTGCGAACTTTTTAATAGTACATACATAGATCTCTGCAAAGAATTCCTGTATCCCTTGTAGATAAAGTCGCTATTTGTAAGAATACTAGTTTGTTTGTGTTGGAATATCAACCCCCGCCAATATTTAAAGCTAAATGAATAAGATAGTTGAAACAACAAATAAAGTATTGGTTGAATCTTTTAGCTCGAGTGGTTTGTTTCGGGCCTTCTAGTAATCCCAATATTCCTTCTAGTACTACAAAATTTTGATGCTTTCTGGTTGATATACACATCTTACATACACATAGAGACCATAAAGTCTGCGTTCACTTAACTGGTTTTTTTTTGTGAAGAAAAAACGCAATGTTTATGTGTAATTTATATAAAATTATTTACATGTATTTCTTCTTTACATTATTAAGTTTAAAAAGAAAATACCTAGATTTCCCCGATAATTTCTGAGATAAGTGTAGCAACTCGTAAATGTAGGAACATGTACTTAGTAAGTACTACTTACATAGACTTTTAACATTGGTTTTTTCTGATTGTATTGTGTATTGTATTGTATTGAAGAAAGCTGCATCTGGGAGCAGAAATGGGGGCTCTTCATAGACATTGCAGATACATATGTATGATGTAGTCTTGAATGGTGAATTGTTGCAAATTCACGCTTTCGTTTTTCTAATCCTATTATCTTGAGGTTGCAATGTAAATTCGTATTTTTTATTAACATCTTAGGACTTTGTCTTGGAAATGCCAAGTTATATCTATGCTAGCTTAAGCAGCCACCTTCAGATACGTCGATAAAGTCTTGTTGGTGGATTGATACAAATTCACAAATCATTCCATGAAAATCATTTACAAATCATCTTAGAACTTTATTAAGTAAATGCTGACGAACTTCTATATAATTTTAGCAGCACACACCGAGAACTAATAGCAGTATGTACATAAAAGGAATAGAGTTTGTGCATTGTATATAGAAAGATATATTAGGAGTTTATTATATATTAATCTTCATAATTTTGCATAAAGTTTTTATTCCTAGGAACAGTTTAATCAACAACAATTAATTAATTAAATCATATTTTAAAATATCTTCAGATCGTTACAACATGCAATTACATATTTTGAGTCACGAGTAATCGTCACCGATATTATGCAAATCCACATCACTAAAAAATGTCTGCCGCATTGTGGAAAAAATAAACGTTTTGCATATAGACATTGCCGAATGTTTTTTGTTGATTTTTTAAGTATTTATGGAAATTATTGATCTAAACAAATTGTAAAATAAATCAGACTAAAGCGATAATAAGGTGAGTCATCAATTAATGCTGTCAAAGTGGTCAGATTATTTGTATTGGAAGTGTGTGAAAATTGTGCCGATGCCGCCAACAATGTTGGCATGGTTAGAAATATTTTCTTCTTCTTCTGTGTCAATAAATTGACATACTAAAATTTATTGTTACAGAATTGACGTAAAAGACACAAAATGTCTTTACCACCATATATGATGCCGCCCAATGCTTGGGCGGCTCAATTGATAGCCCAACAAGCTTATGCGGTGGCCCATCAGGCGCATTTGCATGCTCATCAAAATCATATGGCCAATCAAATACAACAAATACCGCCACCTGGGGCACCACTACCAATGAGTGTTAGTGCAGGTACAAGTGGCATTGTTCCTGGTGTTCCTATTGGTATCTCTGTTAACAGTGGAGGAGTCCCACAGCCGCATATTCCCACACCGATTCCGGAAATTATTACTGAGGAGAAACTGCAAGAGAAAGCAATGAAGTGGCAACAATTGCAATCGAAAAGATTTGCAGAAAAACGTAAATTTGGTTTTATTGATGCCCAGAAAGAAGATATGCCACCGGAGCATATAAGAAAAATCATAAGAGATCATGGTGATATGACTTCACGTAAGTATCGTCACGACAAACGTGTCTACTTGGGTGCTCTCAAATACATGCCACATGCTGTGCTTAAACTACTGGAGAATATGCCAATGCCTTGGGAGCAAATACGTGATGTGCAGGTGTTGTATCACATTACGGGAGCCATTACTTTTGTTAATGAAATTCCATGGGTCATTGAACCAGTGTACATAGCACAATGGGGGTAAGCAGTAGCATCATCATAAGTGTTTTTTCATATTAATTATTTGATGACAATTTATATCCAACCCAGAACCATGTGGATTATGATGCGTCGTGAGAAACGTGATCGTCGTCATTTCAAACGTATGCGTTTCCCGCCATTTGATGATGAAGAACCTCCACTAGATTATGCAGACAATGTACTTGATGTCGAACCCCTAGAAGCTATACAAATTGAACTTGACCATGAAGAAGATAATGCTGTCTATAAATGGTTCTATGATCATAGACCTTTAGTTGATACGCCGTAAGTTTAATGATTCCATTCAGATAAAAGTTTTGTGGTTAAACTGCCCTAATTTTCATTTTTAGATTTGTAAATGGCTCAACATATCGCAAATGGAATTTATCTTTGCCTCAATTGGCCACTTTATATAGATTGGCAAATCAATTGTTAACCGATTTGGTGGATAACAATTTCTTTTATCTCTTCGATCCAAAGAGTTTCTTCACAGCAAAAGCTTTGAATATGGCAATACCAGGAGGTCCCAAATTTGAGCCTCTTATTAAGGACCACAATGTGGGCGATGAAGATTGGAATGAATTCAATGATATCAATAAAGTTATAATACGTCAACCAATACGCACAGAATATCGTATTGCTTTTCCATATCTCTATAATAATATGCCACATTTTGTACATCTTTCATGGTAAGTTTTATTGTGATTATATGTATATATTTGGGAACATATCCTTCTTTACACTGCCAGTTAGAATTGAATGAAAATGAATTATTGATTCAATACTTCAAACAGTGTTAGATTAAACAAAACCTCAATGACCAATTACTACTATGAAAATATGCGATTACAAGATTTTCTCTTAAAAAGGTGCAATTTTGTCTTTTAGTTTCCTGTTGTGAAACTTAAATGGAAACTGCTGAGGATTGCAAACAAGAAAAAATTCTAATAACATCTTATTTTAATATTATTTGGTGTGTTTCATAATCATAAGACATTAAAATATTTTGCTTATTTTCGAGTGTTTCATAATGATAAGATTTCATTTTAAATTTATAGTTTGAGGGATTCTTTTTAGTAGTCAATGGAAACAAAATAAAATTCAGAAGCAAACAAAAGCCCGTAACGTCATTTGCGAAACTGGCCAGGCACAAGTCAACTAGACCTTTTACTTGCAATAAGATAGCCGATAAGATGCTATGACTTCACCACCTCTTTATGCTATGATACTCAATCTATTGATCATTAAAAAAAGGTTACACAAAACAGTGTATTTCTCAAAACAACTGGTTTCTACCCTTTTTCCAATTAGAAGCCCTTCTGCGGTTACTTTTGTATATGTTAAATATTTTTATGTTTTACAGCGGTACAGGGTGCACCAAATTGTAGAATTTTTGGTATCAAGATCAAGTCGATATTTATTTATTTCCATGCTCTTCATCTGACATCTTTGTACCGGATTGTATTCTGGTTACAAGTGAATTTAAAATCATTAGGAATCGAAATTTAGGAAGGATGACAGAAACAATACTGATTTACACTGATCATATTTTAGGTTAAATTAATATGTTAAAATGTCTTATGATTATGCAACACATTATACAATATAGTATTTAATTGTTTTGCAATTAATATTAAGGATTCTTTATAATCTAATCCTTTTAGGTATCATACACCAAATGTGGTGTATATAAAAACTGAAGATCCTGATTTACCAGCATTTTATTTTGATCCATTGATCAATCCCATATCACATCGTAATGCAGGTGTTAAAGTGCAAGAGCCTCTTCCGGATGATGATGAGGAATTCACGTTGCCAGATGATGTGCAACCTTTTCTACAAGATACACCACTCTATACAGATAACACAGCTAATGGTATTGCTTTGTTATGGGCACCACGTCCTTTTAATATGCGTTCTGGACGTTCTCGTCGTGCTATTGATATACCTTTAGTTAAGAGTTGGTATAAAGAACATTGTCCACCCGGGCATCCAGTCAAAGTGCGTGTTAGTTATCAGAAATTGCTTAAATATTATGTGCTTAATGCTTTGAAACATCGTAAGCCAAAACCACAGAAAAAACGGTAATCAATAAATCAAATTAATTTTTGTTAAATGTTCTAATGATATATAATTTCCCTTCTTTTGTAGATACCTCTTCCGTTCCTTTAAGGCAACGAAATTCTTTCAAACTACAACTTTGGATTGGGTTGAAGCTGGTCTACAAGTTTGCCGTCAAGGTTACAATATGTTGAATTTGCTGATCCATCGTAAAAATCTTAATTATTTGCATTTGGATTATAATTTCAATTTGAAACCAGTAAAAACTCTAACAACCAAGGAACGTAAAAAGTCACGTTTCGGAAATGGTGAGTTCTAATTTAATTTTCTAATTTTTTCAATTCAATTGATTTATGTCTTTACTTTTCAGCCTTCCATTTATGTCGTGAGATCTTGCGTTTGACAAAGCTTATAATTGATTCACATGTCCAATACCGTTTGAATAATGTGGATGCCTTTCAGTTGGCCGATGGTCTACAGTATATTTTTGCTCATGTTGGTCAATTGACTGGCATGTATCGCTATAAATATAAACTTATGAGGCAGATCCGCATGTGCAAGGATTTGAAACATTTGATTTATTATCGTTTCAATACTGGACCAGTGGGTAAAGGTCCGGGTTGTGGCTTCTGGGCTCCTGGCTGGCGTGTATGGCTGTTCTTTATGCGTGGCATTACGCCTTTACTAGAGCGTTGGCTGGGTAATTTGTTGTCACGTCAATTCGAAGGTCGTCATTCAAAGGGTGTTGCAAAAACAGTAACCAAACAACGTGTAGAATCCCACTTTGATTTAGAGTTGCGTGCTTCAGTTATGCACGATATTGTGGACATGATGCCAGAGGGTATTAAGCAAAACAAGGCACGTACCATATTACAACATCTTTCCGAGGCATGGCGTTGTTGGAAAGCGAATATCCCATGGAAAGTACCAGGCCTTCCAATACCCATTGAGAATATGATATTGCGTTATGTTAAGATGAAAGCAGATTGGTGGACAAATACAGCGCATTACAATCGTGAGCGTATCCGTCGTGGTGCCACTGTCGATAAGACAGTTTGCAAAAAGAATTTGGGCCGTCTGACGCGTCTTTATCTGAAAGCTGAACAGGAGAGACAACATAATTATTTGAAGGATGGTCCTTACATTTCACCAGAAGAAGCAGTAGCAATTTACACAACTACTGTGCATTGGTTGGAATCACGTCGCTTTGCTCCTATACCATTTCCTCCACTCTCCTATAAACACGATACTAAGCTGCTGATCCTTGCTTTGGAACGTCTAAAAGAAGCTTATAGTGTTAAGTCACGTTTGAATCAAAGTCAACGTGAGGAATTGGGTCTAATCGAACAAGCATACGATAATCCTCATGAGGCGCTTTCTAGAATCAAACGTCATTTGTTAACACAACGAGCATTTAAAGAGGTTCGTCAGTAGATGAAATTACAACAATTTAGAACATAAAATTATAAATGTCAAATTCTTTTTAAGGTTGGCATTGAATTCATGGATTTGTATAGTCATTTGATACCAGTTTATGAAGTTGAACCTTTGGAGAAAATAACAGATGCCTATTTGGATCAATATCTATGGTATGAAGCTGATAAGCGAAGACTTTTCCCACCATGGATTAAGCCAAGTGATACCGAACCACCACCATTATTGGCCTACAAATGGTGTCAAGGTAAGTCACATAGTAGTTGTTCAGATGAGATAATCTTTTAATCCCTATGGTCTATGTAGTATTTAGAAATATTGATTGTTACTTGCGCTCTATGTGCGTGTGATTTGTGGCAAAGCGATGTAGTTTGGACTATCCCCTTGTTGCAAACCTCACGCATATGGTGTGCTGCTGTATATAGTAGTATAATCAATTCAAAATCAAAAACAGTCAATTCTACTTAACAGCAACCGACCGCATTTAATTGCATATTTTGAACCATTTTTATTAAATCAGATTTAAGAGCATTAGGGAAAGAATCATCAAAATATCATATTATTCGTGGATAATGCTGCATGCCATAAATTTAAAACAAATCTGTAAACACATTTGCTCTTCTCTAGACATTAGATTACATCATTATTGCATCATTGAAGAGGGAATGTCTTCAAATCATGATTTTAAAACAGCTTAATCTTTTAGAAACTACAAAACTATCTAGCAATTTATGCAAAATGTGTCAAGTATCAGTATCAGTTCAATGCGCTAGTCATATGTTTTATGATATGGAGGCTTATATGATGATCATGATCATTGATTCTGTTAATCATGAAAAACCAAAGGATGGCGAATGGATATCCTTAGTTGGTCTCAATGGTAGCCCTACGCCTTTAAACCAACACACAAGCAGAACAGGCAGTCCCACAGGAGGATTATTTTTCGTCTCCAGAGTTATGACAGCATTCTTGATGAGAAAGCATGCAGCTTTCAGCCATAAAGCCAATGGTGCAATGATCCGTTAAGGATCCCGTCATCATCAGAATCCTATTCTTATTAAAGTGCAGGGCTCAGAAATTGTTGTTGTTGTTGTAACAACAAGGGGGCTGCAAATAGAGGTCCGCATGCAAAAAGGATTAGGAAAGTTAAAAGCAAATGGAGGTTTATGTGCGAAAGATAAAAAGGAAAATGAAGAATTAAATAAATTAAATTACATTACTTTAAAAATTAATATAGAATAAAATATATGGGGTAAAGTTCTAAACCTAAGTGTCAAGTCCTAAAAAAGAAGCCACCTCTATCGGTTGAAGCCAGAAGTCAATTGAGTCGGTTTTTTAGTACAGTTAAAAATGTCAACAGTGTTGTGAGGAGAACCACCACACTGCGGATAGCGATCATTGTCTGAGAGACCTATACGTTTCCTATAGCACTGGTGGATAAGAGACCAATCCGACTTTAACAGAGCTAAAGTGGTCCGAATGCAACGAGGAAATCTCATTTCACTATCATCAACAGGTGGAGGACGACGGCCTCAGACCTCATAGGACAACATTGTTCTGGTGTGCCTCTATACCATTATCAACTGCCCTCCGATGTAATTCATCATGTCCCGAATATGGGATTCAGAGGTAGCTTCGGTTCGTTACAGAGTCAGAGTATCCGGTGACATTATAGCTTGGTTCATTTGCCCACTGTGTACTTGCTAGCGACTTGGTAAAGGTTTGCAAATATTAGCAACCAGGAGGGAAACCATGATAATCGAGTATTAAAGTTTGTTCGTTTATGTGCATTAAAAACTATGTACGCAAATTGGTTGCTCTTAAGCGAATTCGACTGTACAATAATTCATAGTACTAAATGTAAAAATGTTAAGATGTTGAATATTGATGATGTTTTTGGTTTCTGGTTGATAAAATGATTAATTTGCTCTTTTTGTAGGCATTAATAATCTTCAAGAAGTATGGGATGTCGGTGAGGGTGAATGCAATGTTTTGTTGGAATCACGGTTCGAGAAACTCTATGAAAAAATTGATTTAACATTGCTGAATCGTTTGCTACGTTTGATTGTCGATCATAATATTGCCGATTATATGACAGCCAAAAATAATGTGGTCATTAATTACAAGGATATGAATCACACCAACAGTTATGGCATCATACGTGGTCTACAGTTTTCATCATTTATAACACAATATTATGGTTTGGTTTTGGATTTATTGGTACTTGGTTTACATCGTGCCAGTGAAATGGCTGGGCCACCACAAATGCCCAATGATTTTCTAACATTCCAAGATGCTGTCACCGAAGTAGCTCACCCGATACGTTTGTATTGTCGTTATGTGGATCGTATACATTTATTCTTTAGATTTACTGCTGAAGAAGCTCGTGATCTTATTCAACGTTATCTGACCGAACATCCTGATCCTAATAATGAGAATATTGTTGGCTATAACAATAAAAAGTGCTGGCCACGTGATGCACGTATGCGTTTAATGAAACATGATGTCAATTTGTAAGTTTCATATATGATTTTAAATTATGTTTAAGCTTATTTTCTTGTATCTAATTATTTTTCAAGGGGTCGCGCTGTTTTTTGGGATATCAAGAATCGTTTACCTCGTTCTGTAACCACAATTGGTTGGGAAGGTACTTTCGTTTCAGTCTATTCAAAGGATAATCCCAATTTACTCTTCAACATGAGTGGATTTGAGTGTCGCATCTTGCCAAAGGTTCCTTAAACTAATCCCTACGAAAAGTTCTGTATTTAATGATGGTTTATTTTTCTTTATTACAGTGTCGCACACAAAATGAAGAGTTTACACATCGTGATGGTGTTTGGAATCTACAAAATGAAATTACTAAAGAACGAACAGCACAATGTTTCCTACGTGTCGATGATGAATCACTGGGTCGTTTCCATAATCGTGTTCGTCAAATTTTAATGGCCTCCGGTTCAACAACATTCACCAAGGTTAGTTAGATATTTCATTCCATTTCTTGTTCTAGTTTTGTTAATGTCTCAATATTCTCTAATTTTAATAGATTGTTAATAAATGGAATACAGCACTCATCGGTCTGATGACATATTTCCGTGAAGCTGTTGTCAATACACAGGAACTGTTGGACTTACTTGTCAAGTGTGAAAATAAGATACAAACGCGTATTAAGATTGGTTTGAACTCAAAAATGCCTTCACGTTTTCCACCTGTTGTCTTCTATACACCCAAAGAACTTGGTGGCCTTGGCATGTTGAGTATGGGTCACGTTTTGATACCACAATCTGATTTGCGTTGGTCCAAGCAAACTGATGTAGGCATCACACATTTCCGTTCTGGTATGAAAATCAGTAAAACTTAATAATGACCATGAATTAATTGTTGATTTCATTATTTCAGGTATGTCACATGATGAGGATCAGCTGATTCCGAATCTTTATCGTTATATTCAACCATGGGAAAGTGAATTTATAGATTCACAACGTGTCTGGGCTGAATATGCTTTGAAACGCCAAGAGGCCAATGCACAAAATCGTCGTTTAACTTTGGAAGATTTGGAAGATAGTTGGGATCGTGGTATACCACGTATTAATACATTGTTCCAGAAGGATCGTCATACCTTAGCCTATGACAAAGGATGGCGTATACGCACAGAATTCAAGCAATATCAAGTACTCAAACAGAATCCCTTCTGGTGGACACATCAACGCCACGATGGTAAATTGTGGAATTTGAATAATTATCGTACTGACATGATACAAGCCTTGGGTGGCGTTGAGGGTATACTCGAGCATACACTATTTAAGGGCACCTACTTCCCCACATGGGAAGGTCTCTTCTGGGAGAAGGCATCTGGTTTTGAAGAGTCTATGAAATACAAGAAATTGACAAATGCCCAGCGTTCGGGTTTGAATCAAATTCCCAATCGTCGTTTTACACTTTGGTGGTCACCCACTATCAATCGTGCCAATGTCTATGTGGGTTTCCAGGTGCAACTCGATTTAACTGGTATTTTCATGCATGGCAAAATTCCGACACTAAAGATATCATTGATTCAAATCTTCCGTGCTCACTTGTGGCAAAAAATACACGAATCGATTGTCATGGATTTGTGTCAGGTATTCGATCAAGAACTTGATGCTCTTGAAATTGAAACAGTGCAAAAGGAAACTATTCATCCGCGTAAATCATATAAGATGAATTCATCATGCGCCGACATTTTGCTTTTCCCGGCCTATAAATGGAATGTCTCACGTCCTTCGTTGTTGGCTGATATGAAGGATACCATGGATAATACAACAACTCAAAAATACTGGTTGGATATTCAACTGCGTTGGGGCGACTATGATTCTCATGATGTGGAACGTTATGCCCGAGCTAAATTCCTTGATTATACCACAGACAACATGTCAATTTATCCATCACCAACTGGTGTCCTCATAGCAATTGATTTGGCTTATAATTTGCATTCGGCCTATGGTAATTGGTTCCCTGGTTGCAAGACGCTTATCCAGCAGGCAATGGCCAAGATCATGAAAGCCAACCCAGCTTTGTATGTCCTGCGCGAACGTATACGCAAAGCTTTGCAATTGTATTCGTCAGAACCCACTGAGCCTTATCTCAGTTCGCAGAATTATGGTGAATTGTTCTCAAATCAAATCATTTGGTTTGTTGATGACACCAATGTGTATCGTGTCACCATTCACAAGACATTTGAGGGTAATCTGACAACGAAACCTATCAATGGTGCTATTTTCATATTTAATCCACGTACGGGACAATTGTTCTTGAAGATCATTCATACATCTGTGTGGGCTGGTCAAAAACGTTTGGGTCAATTGGCTAAATGGAAGACAGCCGAAGAAGTCGCTGCTTTGATTCGTTCATTGCCAGTTGAAGAACAACCAAAACAGATTATTGTAACACGTAAAGGCATGTTGGATCCACTGGAAGTGCATTTACTTGATTTCCCGAATATTGTGATTAAGGGCTCCGAATTGCAATTGCCATTCCAGGTAAATATAAGTTTATTGTTTGATAATGATTTGCTGGTGTTCCACTAGAGGGAAAATGGAAGCTTTGTAGGGCAAAAGCTTGTAAAGTAGCAATTGGTAATGGTAAATCTGTATGTCATTTGACATTAGCTACAAAACGACATTAAAAATTAATCCTGACTAGATGAAATAAACTATTAAAACTCTTATAAAAAGAAGCAAGTCATTACCAAACAACCTAATATTTTGTATGTGAATAATGATTTTCAAATGATATTTTATCTTTTTTTTCGTATTTCCTTTTAGGCTTGTTTGAAAGTAGAAAAATTCGGTGACCTGATCCTCAAAGCCACTGAACCACAAATGGTTCTATTCAATTTATATGATGATTGGTTAAAAACGATATCATCGTATACTGCCTTCAGTCGTTTGATTTTAATCCTGCGTGCTTTGCATGTCAATACCGAGCGTACAAAGATCATTTTGAAACCGGACAAAACCACAATTACAGAGGCTCATCATATTTGGCCAACGCTGACCGATGAGGAATGGATTAAGGTTGAAGTACAATTAAAGGATTTGATTCTTGCTGATTATGGTAAAAAGAATAATGTTAATGTTGCATCATTGACACAATCGGAAATTCGTGATATTATATTGGGTATGGAGATTAGTGCACCGTCTGCGCAACGTCAACAAATTGCTGAAATCGAAAAACAAACAAAGGAACAAAATCAATTGACTGCAACAACAACACGGACAACGAACAAACATGGCGATGAGATTATTACCTCGACTACTTCGAACTATGAGACACAAACGTTTAGCTCCAAGACCGAATGGCGTGTACGTGCCATCTCTGCAACGAATTTGCATTTGCGTACGAATCACATTTATGTTAGTTCTGATGACATCAAGGAGACTGGTTACACTTACATTCTACCCAAGAATATACTTAAAAAATTCGTTACCATCTCCGATTTACGTGCTCAAATTGCTGGCTATATGTATGGAGTAAGTCCTCCGGATAATCCTCAGGTAAAGGAAATTCGATGCATTGTCATGCCACCCCAGTGGGGAACACATCAAACAATTAATCTACCCAATGGTTTACCAACTCATCAATATCTAAAAGATCTAGAACCTCTTGGTTGGATACATACCCAGCCAAATGAATTGCCGCAATTGTCACCTCAGGACATAACAACACATGCTAAGATCATGCAAGAGAATTCAATTTGGGATGGTGAAAAGACCATTGTGATTACATGTTCATTTACTCCTGGTTCTTGTTCGCTCACCGCTTACAAACTGACACCATCCGGTTTTGAATGGGGCTCTAAGAATACCGATAAGGGCAATAATCCCAAGGGTTATCTGCCATCGCATTATGAACGCGTTCAAATGTTATTATCCAATAAGTTCCTCGGCTTCTTTATGGTACCGTCACAAGGCAGTTGGAATTACAATTTTATGGGTGTGAGACATGATGCTAGTATGAAATATGAATTGCAATTGGCGAATCCTAAGGAATTCTATCATGAAGTACATCGACCATCACATTTCTTGCTCTTCTCCAATCTTGAAGATGGTGGTGATGGTGCCGGAGCCGATCGTGAAGATGTTTATGCTTAGAGTCATTTAAGCCAAACTTTACTTAGTACATAGTTAATTTTTAGGTTTATTTAAATTTTAGAAATGATCTTTGACGACAATATACACAGCAGTCGGACATTATAATAAAATACAATCAAATATTTTCAATAATCCATCTAATTTTTATTGTTTTTAATTGAATTTATTTGGAATAATCACAAATAGTTGATTCCAAGTAATTGCTGTTTCTATAAAAACAATAAGACTAATAGATGCAAACTTAGTATTAAATCTGCGGTTTGGACAGGGGATTAACTCTCAGATGCGTTTTAGTTTGAGTGTTTCGGAAGTAAAACAAGGTTGCTTTTTGTCGCCATGCATTTTTGATTTGCATTAGTGCTTAGGGAAGAAATTCTTCATGGCAGAAGAATGTTAGCCCTCTTGGAGTTCAATTCTCTAATGCATGGAGAGCTACAATTTGTCTGCCGTAACCCAATGCTTCAGATAATGTTCAAACATTTGATTGAATAGCATAGCAGAGGCGGTAAGGTTAAAAGAAACCGGCTGCTGGGCAGAACGACCATATGGTCATAGCAATATACTATACAATATAACAATATAACAGACTATATAGTGGCGCACAATAGCTTTGAGAGCGACTTCAAGGTAAAATTTCCTACCAGGATGGAATGGAAAGAGAAAAGCTTTCAGAGTGATTTTGACATTTCAATCTTCACGGTTGGGTCGAAGATGGAATGCGGTGTAGGAGCAGGGGTGCACTCACCACAAATAAGCTTGGACCACTCTTTCCGGCTACCCGACGAGGCCACAGTCTTTCAGGCGGAGGTCCTTGCCATTAGGGAAGCATGTCGGCTGGCCAAAAATAACGCACCGAAAGGTCGTAAGATATCTATCTTCGTTGACAGCCAGGCGGCACTCAAAGCACTGCAATCCACCACTGTGAAGTCAAAGCTCGTTAAGGAATGCAGGTCGACGATGAGCGAGCTAAGTCGTCAAGCTGATATCACTCTCTTATGGGTTCCCGGCCATAGGAACATAGAGGGGAATGAGAAGGCTGACGAATTGGCTCGTTCTGGTGCTTCTCTTGATGTATCGTTGGCGGAAAAGGTCTCGATTCCCCTGGCGGTCGTCAAGAGAAGCAACTTCCTGTTTTTCCGCCAGCTGGCTGACAGACGGTGGAAAGATCTTGAATCTTGCAGAGCGGCACGTGCTACCTGGCCCTGTTACAACGAAAATAGGTCTTTTAGACTCATTAACAGAAGACGCTCGGATACCGCAAGGCTCACAGCGGCTTTTACCGGTCACTGGTGTGTAGGGATGCACGCGGAGAGACTGGGTATTCCGTTTAGAAGCCATTGTAGGAGCTTCGGAAACGAAGAGGAAGAGGAGTCACTCACCCACTTTCTATGTCAATGCCCAGCCTTGGCAAAGACTAGAAATAGTTTCTGGGCAAATATTTCATCGACAATCTCTCGGACTGTTCAGTCACATGTCGGGGTGATTTACTCAAATACCTAAATTCGACAGGTTGGATTTAGTAATACTGATTGCGTTCGGCGAGGAAGTGGTATCAAAACGGCACTCTAGTGCTAATTGTGGCTCGTAGTGGCTTATTCGAGCCAGCCACGGAAACCAACCAACCAGCATAGCAGAGACAGAATGCTCACCTAGAAGACTTTTGGCCGATTGTGATGCTTGGTTTGGAGTGCTTTGATCTTCAGAATTCGCCTTCGACTTTACCAGCATAACCTAAGCTACAATATGGATCGCTCTCTGGGTCCTTACACTTACTGAGCATCCTTTCCCTTACAAGGTGGCAATCCAGCAAGGGGGATTAAATATTTATAATAATAAGATATCAAATGTGGTTGCAGGTTTGATCAGCTTCCGGTAGACGATTCATTTTGAGAAATCAACTTGGCATAACTCTTGAAAGCTATAAATGAAGGATGCGCTGGTGAATTTTGTCAATTAAAGATGGATCAGTGCTAAGGATTGCGAACTTCCAAACAAACCTGCCCAATTTTTATTCATTGTCTTACAAAGTTATTAGGCTTAGTATATTTTATATCAGGGGTTTGTTAGGAACTCTCACTGGACACTGTCTAATTGAGAAGGAATTATCTAGAAATTCTTTCGCATGATTTTTGGCAACAACTTTTTTGTATATGTATATCCAGCTTTATCTAAAAGTAGGGAAAGGACACTAAGATCCTCTTTTTTATAAGGCAAGCTGTGCCAATCTGGTATTGTTTTAAACTCCAAACGGTTCAGTCAGGAAGGGGAAATATAATCATCCTTCGCACCATGTGGTCTAATCATCAAATTTTATCATTTAATCGACAAAATATAACAATCAAACAAGTGAAAGCGTTCGTTCGTTGCTAATGGATACGTTGAAACCAAAGGAAAGTCCTGAGGAGTTAGAATGATAAAGTCATTTTCAGTTTATGGTTTTTGTTTTTGTTTTTTATTATGAATACACTGATTACTTATTGTGGATAAAAATTGCGGGACAAAAATGAAAACAAAAAATTAAACGAAAATTTATCTTAGGTACATCACCATCAACATATTGTATAAGTAGGGTATGTTGTTGCTGCTGCTCCGGTTGCTGTCCATGTGCCACCAACCAACAACAACAAACCAATTATTAAATAACTGAGTTATGAGAGAATGAGATCTTGTGTAGTATGAGGAATGTTTGCTGTGATCAGCATTTCCATAATACTATTGCCATGTTGCCGGCAAAGAAAAGATAGAGAATATTTTGTGTTTCATATGAAACCTCAAAACCGAAACCTTCACCAACCACAACATGCCAATAAATGCCAAATTTCTTATCCATGGTCTCTTTAATGACTCGTGCTGCATGCTAAACAACAGAAAAAAAAGAACAGAAAATGTCAGAACTCATTAGATCCAAAGTTATTATTACTAGTTATTTATATGGTATATAAAACAATATAGATCTTATTTGTGACCCATACCAACCTCATAGTTTGCTGAATATTTCTCACAAGCTGTTATGCTTAATTCAATTGCCTCGGTGCGCATTTCTTCATTCATGTCGGAGTGCTTCAAAAATTGAAATTGGAAATCAGATGAGACGAGAGAAGTTTGCGTATTTGTCAGATTCAATTGAAATCAAATCAAATCAATTTTATTCTATTCTATGCCTATTCTTTTTCTCTATAATTTATTATATTTGATTTGATTATTTTTTCATTTAAAACAAACCTTGACAAGTGGGTAAGTGTGCACGACTTTCTTTTCACCCTCCTTTTCCTTGTCACCTTCATCAGCCATATTTACTGTTGTTTCTGTTGTTGTTGTTGTTAGTGAGTGCTGTCTTTATGCGGCTATATGGTTATAGGTATATCCAGAGACAAACAGACAGTACGACTTTCTTTCTACTACCGATGATGATGATTTACTATTTTGGTTGTTTGGTTGGTTTTTATTTGCTTCGCGTTTTGAATTAACGGTGTCACGCGACACAACAACAAAACAATGCACGGGCTCGGGTACAACACAATCCACTCTGCACACTCTTCACCGCACACATAGAGCAATCTCCCAGAGAGTTTTGTTTTACTACAATGTGTTAAATGTGCTTATAAACTTCAAATTATATGCACATGTATAATATTTCTCCTAGCCAACTTGGATGGAAAATAAATTTAAGCAAAAGACCTAAAAATCAAAAACTATGTGATTCACTTTGACGTTGCGAAGTATTTGTATTTACTTCATGGCGTACGTTCATCAACTGAATACAAAACTCTAAGCAATTCAGGGACTCCTTCATCGTATATAGGAAAGCAAAGCAACCACACACAAAAAAAAAACAAGAAATTCTTTGAATAACAATAATAATAAACTACAACTCAACTTTAGTTCTACTTAAAGCGTTTGCGCTGAGTCAGTCAGTCACTCAGTCAATGATGGTTAATTCCCCCCTTCTGGCTTTGGACAAAAGGCAACATTAAACACTGTTGCTATTGAATGCATCAACAAACCAACGAATCAACCACCTCCCCTCAAGGATGACAACAATCATCATCAGTTCAGTTTGACAACAATAACAATAGCAGCAATATAAGGGTAAGAATAAGGATAACAATGCTGCTGCCGCTTCATGATGTGTATGCGTGTGGGCGCCAGTCGGTCTGTCTGCAAAATAAATCTTATTGAAAAATGCACTCCACCGTCACCACCATTTTCGCATATTCCCCTCCATGTGTGCTGCGACATGTGATGATAGATAAAATTATCACAAACGCACTTTATTTTTATTTAACAAATTGATTTAGTTTAGCTTAACTTATTATTGTCCAATACTATCCTTATTTTAAGGGAGGATTCCAAAGATGGCATTCAGTGAATTTTTATGAAAATACTAAGGAGTTATACTCATAAATTGGATAAAGTACATATGATATAAGAAACTTAAGGCATCGCTGGAAACAGTGGTTGCACTGCCCTAAAGTTGTATACCGACTTATACAGTAATAGGTGGTTATGTAGGTTGAGGAGATGTCATTGACAGATCACAAACCGTTTACAACATTACAACATAAGGAAGGTACAGGTTTTTCCAAAACCAGGCTTTAAGATAAATTACATATCGATCTAAATATGCTTATAGTGCTTGAGCAGATATTAAAATCAGCGTGTGCCTAGACATCCAAATAGAATGGCGACATCTCTCACCCAAGATGCGATACGAAGAATGCTGAAAATACTCCACCCAAAAGACATTTAACAAAAAAGAAGGTGATCCACACCATTTCTCAATGCTTTGCATAAATAAGAAAACAGACAAATATATTGTATTATGCACCACACATCAAAAAATGAACTTTTTGTAAAATTTTATGAAATTTTTATTTTTTCTTAATCTATAAGCGTGTACATCATAAAACGGCATGGCTTCCATTTGCAACAAATAATTGAGAAACCAAATGGATCTCGGTATTAAATAATTACGTATCCATATACATAAGTAGCCCTACCTGATTATAACACCATTAAGGTGCTGGGTTGTATTTCCGCGGGAAACATCAAACAGGAGTCGATTAAATGTCTAAAAGCTGTCATATTAAGGGATTGGAATAATCGATGAGGATATTGGAAGTTATATATGCCAAAGAGGGTCACATCTTATATTAAATATTACATTTTAAATTGTTGCATTACAATCATAAAAAAATAAAGTTTCGTATATTTTGGATAAGCACTAGTTTATATTATTAAAATACATATTACTAGGCATATATTTGTTTTATTTATATTTAGATTAAAATTATTATAAATAGATATAAAATATAGTAGTAGTATACAATATGTAGGGAAGATATTCTCTAAGTTACAAAAAAAAAAATTTAAGCAATAAAAATAAATAATTTTTTGTTTTAAATTTATTACAGTTGTATAACAAAATATAATAAAAAGTTTTTATTCAACATTTCTTCTTCTACATTCAATGTAATTTTATTTTTTCCAAATTGTTTTCAGATTATTTTTATATGTATTTTTTATTCTTAAGTAAGGATTTTCTTTCTTCCAAAAATTTCATATTAAATCAAAAAATCCTTATAGTTTATTATTAGAAAAAATATTACATTCAAAATATTTAGAAGTTTATTATTTTTGAAATCAATTTCAATTAATTACATCATCGAAAGCTATGAAAGCCCAATGTGAGTATGCGTGTAACAATATGAGTATAGTGAGTATAGTGGATGTCTGTGGATGCTTGAGTTAAGTTCAGTTCTGTTCAGTTGATTTGTATTGTGTTGTGTTGATGGGCTATTGGATAAGTAAGTAGTTTAAATTGGAATGCATGTTCATGGTGTGAAGGGTGCTATTATCGACAAACACATAGAATGATGCCCATTTGCACTGAAAATTGGAGTTAAAATGAGTTATGTTATATAGAGTGGGGAATCTTTTGATAGATCTGATTTATTATAAGGGGATGCAGCTAAAACACAAGACAATTAAAATTTGGAATGAAGTAAGAGAAGCAGAACCATCAGTAGTTCAGTTCAGCTGAAGAACAACCCCATTTCTAAATATGATTGAAATATTGGCCAACTTATACTACTAAGAATGCAGATTTAAAGATTCAAAATTCAGTAAGAAGAAGTTGAGAGGATTTTCTGTTATCCAAAACTTGCAAAATAAAAATTATAACCATTAATTTGCTTTGTAACAACATTTTTGTTATTTTGTATTATATATATCAGAGAACTGCAACGAATATTAAATTTTCGATCACACTCGAATATTGAGTCATACTCATTGAGCATGAGCTCAAAGCGAACATACAGTTCGAATCATATTGCATGCAATCATACAAGCTCGTTTGTGTGTGTGCGTTTTTCCTTAGAAGCAAGCAGAGAACGAACATGATGTTCGCAATGAACTTACATGATCGAACTAAGGTATGATTTACTCGAGTATGCACAAAATTTTGCATGTTCTCGTATATTCCACGTGTTTTTTTTCGTTAACTGGAATTTTAATATTATCCATACAAAACAATGGAAGAAATTGCGAAGAGTGTATCGGAAAGAATCGCAAATCGCAATTATACGCTATCGAATAAACGTAAAGGGCGTAGTGTTGTGTGGGAGGTATTGGCCCAAATTTTAGAAGAAGACAATTCGATCGTGAATGGATTTGTATATTGTTGCACTTGCACTACGGTGCTAAAATACAACAGCGTCCAAACTTCAAATTTAAATAGGCATAGCTGCTGTAAAGTCGTCAAGCAAACAACACATTTGAAATCAGTATCATCGGTCGACAAAAGTGAAGCTGTGGATAAATGCACCACGTGGATTACAAAAGACTGCAGGCCATTTTCTGCAGTGTGTGGTTCTGCCTTCATAGAACTGGTCAAATTTTTTGTGAAGATCGGGGCAACTTATGGTGAACATGTCGATGTGGAAGATTTGCTGCCGGATCCAACGACAATTTCACGGAATGTGGAAAAGAGAGCAAAGAAAAAAAAACAAGAGCTTAAAGAGGAGATACGAGTTAACAACATTGTGAGCAGCGGTGGAGCATCAGCAACAATAGACATGTGGACGGATGACTACGTGAAACGGAACTTTTTTAGGCGTCACGTTTCACTATCAGAAGGATTTACAATTTTTTGACTTTGTATTAGGGATGAAATCTATGGATTTCGAAAAGTCTAAGTGTGAGAATATTGCGAAGAAACTGAAGAGTGTTTTTAGTGAATTTGGTGTTGAAAATATTGATAAAATTAAGTTTATTACCGACAGGGGAAAAAATATTGTTAAGGCTTTAGAAGAGAATATACGCGTAAACTGTAGTAGCCATCTTTTTTCCAATGTATTGCACAAATCATTCGATGCCACCACAGAGCTCGCCGATGTTTTAGAGTCTTGCAAAAAGTTGGTGAAATATTTTAAAAAAGCAAATTTGCAGCATCTCCTACATACTTCATTGAAAAGTCCATGTCCAACACGGTGGAACTCAAATTATAGAATGCTGAAATCCGTAATTGACAATTGGCTTAAAATTAACAATATTTTGACAAGGAATGAAGAAAACTTCCAAATTTTTGATAGAAATATAACCATTGTTAAAGCCCTCGTAGAAATAAACGAGAATTTCGAAATTGTGTTTAAGAAATTGCAACTTTCTAATTCACCATCATTGTGCTATGTCTTTCCTTCAATTTTAACAATTAAGAGCCTTTGTGAGCCGATAAGTGAAGATATAGCTGCTATTTCAAAATTGAAGGAAAATATATTAAAATACATTGATTATTAACTCTAAAAGTAATAAATTTCATATACATATTGGGTTCTTTCTCTATTTAATGTTAATGGTTTAATGCTATTTAACTCTATTTAATATTATACATATTGTATTTTCTGTTTTGTGAGTACATATTTTTTTTAATGTCGCATTTAATAGTATTTAAAAGTAGGTATTATCAGAAATAATAAAGCAAACTTAATCCCACATTTCTTCATCATCATCTTTTATAATTGCACAATCATCATCATCATTATCATTACGTATTGATAGATCATGGAAATTAGACATTGCATATTCATCATCATCATAATCCCCAAATGTATTATAAAAATCATCTCCTTGTTGATAGTCCTCATTAGCAATCCAAATAGAATCATCTATAACGGTAACATAACTAATGTTCGGTAGCAATTCCCGAACTATAGATTCTGTACCATCTAACGGTATTATATATTTTAACATATCCTTAATGGGAATTATAAAATTATTTTGCTCTACATCCCAATATTCGGAATCTTTATTAGTGATTTGTTGTATGCGATATTGAAGTTCATCGAGTATTTTTTGTTCTTTAGTTCGCTCATCAACATAAACTGGATAATCAACCGAATGTATTAAGTTATATGTGGATTTAATATTTGTGATTGATGATTCCATGGGCTCATCAACAACCGCCAAAGGCAAATCAATTATATCGTTGCGTGCAAATATTGCAATTTGTGAAACAAATCCCAAGTGTTCTTTGCCAACAGGTGGTTCGCCAACTCCCAGGAAGGCGACTTTGTAATTTGTATATGTGGCAGTGATATTTTGGCACCATTGCTCAAATTGTTCGCGTGTCCATTCAAATTTATGATCAATATGACGAAAACGATTTTCTCCCATTGGGAAGAGAACATTAAATTCCTGATTTGGTGTACTGATAATCACAAGTTTTGGTTGTATGAAACCAAAAATATTCCCAGGTATTTTTGACAAAACATCATCATAAACATGTTCAATGCTATAGAAACAATATATGTATATAGTATGTACATATATGCAAATGAAATTACTATATATTTTTGTACTTACATTTCTAAGGCAATAACAGCATCGGTATTTTTTAATTCTACAGCAGGTTCAGCAATGCTTCCTTGTAAAATATCAATTCTCAATGGATCTTTACGTCGATTGAGAAATTCACTTGCCAAAGGATTTGCCATATATTTATTTTTCTCTAACAAATCCTTATTAATATCAACCTACAAATAAACAAAGTAAACAATGTAAATATCTTATTTCAAAATATGTACAAATATCAAAGCAACTCTGCAGTAAAAGTGCTGCCAGGTTGCAAAACTTTTCTTAAAATAAGCATACCCTCATAACTTTTGTGAAAGTAGTGCTGCCAACCTACAAAATTAGTTGGCTTTGGTATTTTGTTATGTATTTTTTAAGATGTTTTTGAGGGTGAGAGCAAACGCGGCGCAGCAGAAATGTACGAAGAAAACTTAATTGTAAGTTTTGCGTTAGGAATATATTATAAAACAAACAAAAACTATTTTCATGCAACATAAAGAGTGCTGCAGACATTTAAAGTTAAAGTCTAAATGATTATTAAGCCTGTTAAATTGTGTTTGCTGTTATCGCTTGCTCCCTCTTCGTTCGTCGGTCGTTCGTTTGTTCGGTGAAAAAGTTATTGATATTAACATACAAACACACAAGAACTGCAGCCAGAGGCAGCAAACAGTGAGTGTGTGAGTGAATAAAGACAGAAAAAAATAGACATTGAAAGTGTTGCCGCTTATAGTTTTTATGTGGTATATTTATTTTTTTGATTTTCTTTCTTTTAACGGAAGAAACTGTGCCTTAAATTTATTTGAATATAGTAATATCGAAAATGAAAATTGTGAAAATGAAATGAAAATTTTACATAAATTTGAGAGTGGCAAGACCCCGGCGGTCTTAAGTAAAAATCGATTTTTAATGGCAACTTTAAGATATTTTATATTTTGTTTGTGTGTGAAGAGAGACAATTAATGATGATAGTCTCCTGTTTATATATTTTAAATACATATAATGAACTGTAAACGTTTAAATAGAATTCTATTGTGTGAATATATTTAATAATAATTAATGATTAAGAAAAATTATTAAGTAAAATTAAGTAAGAAAAATGCACTTGCATTTCTTCTAATGTATTTCCAGTTTTATACGTTTTCCATTTTGCTTTTTTAGTTTAGTGTTTTTGTTTTTCATGTTCTTCATTCATTTGTTACCAATACCAATACAAATACACATAAAAAAGACACAAACACATATGCTTCTCTGCTGCTGCTGCTGCACACAAATAATAAACAGAAGAGTCGGACGCCTCGCCTCTCTCACACTCAGCAGGCAGGCAGAGAGAGAGAGACGCCTTTATAATTTTGTTTGTTATTTTTTGAAAATTAAATTTTAAGAAGTGTAGAATAATTAGTGATAATTACATTTTAATAAAATATTTTATTTTTTACTATTTATATATCTGCATTTATACGAAACGAACATCATACTGTTGCCACACGAATAACTCGTACAAAGCAGAAAGAGTGATAATAAATAGGAACATAAGAAGGGCGAATAAAAACATTGAAACATATTAGGAAAAACAAATAGAAAAAACATTTAAATGTTCCTTTTTTCATCTATTGTACATTGAGACTGATTGAACTAACACAACAACAAGAACAAAACACATAACAACTACAACAATAACAACAGCTCCAACAATTCTCCATCATATAAAAATATTAAAAGAAAAAGAAGAAATTAAAAAAAAAAAACAATTTCTTAACAAAACTGAACTGAAATTGATTCAAAAAATCAATCAATTGCCTCTTAACATGGGCAAACGTGTTGGAGGAGCTGCCACAGCGGTTGATCACCAACACCACCAGCAACAACAATATTTAACAGATGTAACAACATCATCATTGCCACACACAGCAAGAAGTATACGCAAGCGTAAGCGTGTAGCCTTGATATCAGAAACAAATGCAGTAAAATCTAAATGTCTGCGAATGAGTCATAATAATCATCAGAATTGGCATGAAAATGATGATAATGATGAAGAGGAGTCCTCATCCAATGATGTTGTGGATGATGCTGGTGTATTAAATATGCAAACACCGAGGAATAGTCATTTACTAACCAACAGCAATGGTAAACACCACATGAGTAGTAGCAACACAACATCTCACTCTTTATTAATGAGTGCAACATTTAATGCCAGCCATGGTGGCACTTCTGATCACAATGCTTCCAGTGTCATGGAATCACCAAAACCTGTGTACACATTACGTCCATCAGTTGTCAATGGAACCATATTACGTGATTTAAAGTCAAAACCATGGCGGTTAGGCAAACCAATTGGTAAGTAAACAACATATATCAAAATAAAGAGATGCATATTCATTCAGTTTATTTGTTTAATGCAAAAAGGAAAGGGTAACTTTGGGGAAATATTCTTGGCCTCCGATGATGTCATCACACCGGTGACAAATGAAAATGCCAAGTTTGTTGTCAAAGTTGAACCACATTCGAATGGACCATTATTTGTTGAGATACATTGCTTGATGAACACTGCCAATAAAGCGAACAAAAGCAGTAAGAATTGTAAGTTGATGATATCAATAAATAACTACATAAATCTAATTGTATTTCTTATAATAATAACAATTGAAGATGGTGTTGTTGCCGACGAAAGTATAAAGACAGAAGAAGAACTAGAATACAAACAAGAGATACGTGATCATCCACCCTCAGGGATACCCGATTATATTGCAACCGGTTCACATTACTTTGATGATGTACGCTATAGATTTCTGGTTTTACCGCGTTTCGATCGTGATCTACATTCAATAATTAAGAACACTCGTGTTCATCAGAAATCCCTGCTAACAATGGCCATACACATTGTGAATGTCTTGGAGAATTTGCATGATTGTGGCTATTGTCATAATGACATTAAGGCCCAAAATCTAATGATATCCAAATGTAAATATTTCAAAAAGCAAATTATAAAGACAACAACGACAAGAAACAAGAATCATAATAGTAATACTAGTAATAATAAATTGTCCAAATCGGAAAAATACCATGATCATGATGATGATAACTATGAGGAGAAACAACAGACCACAGACAGTGGCAATAGTTCGGAACAGGAAGCAGCAATTGATGATGATTTCTATGCACAAAGTGAGAAATTCGATTTAAAACGTAAATTATTTGATGACGATGAAGACGACGAGGATTTCGATGATGGCGCAACGACAAATAGTAATAACAGCAACAGCTTGGACACTTTTCATACACCAGTTAATAAGAAACGTGCACAGCAGCGACGTCGTAATAATGCAATTGAGTTCAGCGGCTCGAATCCGGTGCGTTCATGTCGTCGTGATAAACGTCATTCCATCTATGAGGAAATGGTTAAATCTCATTATTTGAGACCGACAAAACGTATTAGTTATTCAGAGTTCTATAATGAAGATGGTATACCAGTTCAAGAAGAATCGCGAAATGGTGGTCCATCAATTTCCTCAGATACTGAATCTGAAGAGTTTCTGCCAACTTCAGCTCGAAGGTCAGCATCAAATAAGAAATTACCAAGGGCACGACATTCACCAGCAAAAAGAGTAACAAGGCGTCACAACCAACAGCAACCGGCTACGACGGTAAGTGGTGGTGGCATAAATACGCGATCAACGCGAACCCGTCGTAATGGTGTTTTAAATAGTACAGCAACAACAACAAATACGATCAGTACTCAGAATGGTGATACAACTGAGTTTAAGCTTGTGGAAGAGGAACGCTTATTTCTGATTGATTTTGGTCTTGCTTCAAAATTCCAAGATCGTGGAGTGCATCGTCCCTTTATTATGGATCAGCGACGTGCCCACGATGGTACATTGGAATTTACATCTCGTGATGCTCACTTGGGCGCTCATTCGCGTCGCAGTGATTTAGAGTGTCTTGGCTATAATTTACTATATTGGTCACAGGGTTATTTACCCTGGAAGGATGCCGCCCTGCAGCAACAACAAGAGAAGGTGCATCGTTCAAAAGAGTTACTAATGACCGATGTACGTGAGATGTTGAAACAGATTTACGGCAAACAGGTTCCTAAATATTTGGGCGAATTCCTGCATCATATTGGCCAACTTGGCTATCAACAACGACCGGACTATGAACGTTATCGTAATATTTTTAAGCGTGAGTACCAGCAACTGGGCTACGATTATAAGGATATGCAATTGAATAGTATGGAAATACTACAAACCTCCAGACGCGTCAAAGATGAGCCCGAAGCCATTAAGTGTGACATCTTTGAATTGAACAATAGTTTGCTACAGACTTCAATGTTGGGCACACCGTTCCAAGATCACTCGTTTACCACGCGTGTTTCACCCAAGAATTTACGTTCAAAGTCAGACAAAAAACTATCTAAAAAGAAGAAATTCTCTTGGACAGAAGTTCTATCACAGGATCCTGATCAAATAGCTCGAGAGCGTGCTGTCAAAGAATTCGAACGTGAAGAAGTCATATGCCCATTGAAATCAAGGAAACCACGTCAATATGATGGTAAACCGACTTATGCTATATTACAAATCCTCCAGCGTTTAAAATCAAAAGGCAAAGCGGTGCCAGAAATGATAAATGATTATTACAAAAACGATAATAGTAATGACTATGAAGAGGCAAGTGACAAAGATGATGAGGCACAAGGCGAACCAGATGATGACTATGAAGAGGAGGAGGAAGTAACAAGTGATGGTGAAGACCAACAGGTAAAGAATTTTTAAATTTACTGTTATTATTTATGATTTATGAAATTTATTTCAACATTTATAATTACAGTCGGGTGAAGATGAGGAGGACGAGGACGAAGGTGAGGAGGAACAGGAAGAAGAGGACGATGATGAAGAAGAAGGCGACGAGGAAGAACAAGATACAGAAGATAATAACGTAGAATCTGATGATACCGAGTCTTCTGACATAAAACTAACACGCGCCGCAGCCAGACGTACAACAAAACGCGCCCTAAACACCAACAAATTGAGTTTTCCAATTGAAAATGGTGTAGAACGTTTACGTAGGAAAGGAGGCAAATTAGGAGCAGCGGCGGCAGCAGCAGTAACAAATGATCAATATAATACAACAAAAACGCGCAGAGCAGCATTAAAACCAGAAAATATGAAATTAATAAAAGGAAATACAATTGCTGGCGGCAATAAACGTGGCAGTGCCACAGCTTCTGCACATAAAAATAAAGAACAAAATGCATCATCAGCTGCTTCAGCTGCCGGCGAAGTTGAATTACATAAAAGACAAATGCATCATCACAATGGTGGTCAAATAATTGCCAGTGGTGGTGGTTGCAAGACACGCAAACAACGCGCTCGTCGATGCATCATAAAGACTGACTCTGTTGAGAACGGCGACAATGTGTTAGACGACAGAAGCGATTCGAATTTCGGAACAGATATAAATGGTTTATACAATATCTGGGACAAATTCGATAATGAGAGCATCTTTGCGAAGGGACGCAAAACGGCGGCAGTGAACACAGTATCAACAAAACCTTCGCGCAAGTGATACAAATAATTAAATAGAAAAACATTAACACATAACAACAAACAAATGATCCAAATGCATAATAGTATTTTCCAAAAACAAAAAACAAAATCACCTACAAAATACAGATATAATGATAATTGTATAATTTTTAGTTAAAAAACCCACACACACACACATGAATATATTGATTGAATTTGAAAACATCAAACAAACAAATAAATTATTCAAAGAACAAAAACTGAATTCGATAAAAATGAAAATGATTCTATGTAAATCATATGTGTAGAAGGATTTAAGAGTTGAAATTAGAATTAAGAATGTGTGTAATACTTAATAATGAGAAGAAAAAACGAAATTTAAAGTTTTGAAGCTATAAATTTAGGAAACAAAAAAAGATATATAAAAAAAAGAGAATGAATGAAGATAGATATAGAGAAGGAAGATTTAACAACTTATGATAGAAACAAATCTATAATTAGAGTGGAATGTGGAAGCATTGAAGTTGTCTGAAGATTGAGAAAAGGATGATATCATCATTTATATTTTAAAAATTCAAGTTTCACAGTTTATCATTAATTATTATATTATAATACACATCATTGTTTTTTATGTTATGAATTCAACTTATGATTATTATGATTTTTATTGTATTTAATTAAATATTAGATTTTTATAAACATTTTTACCTAGTTTTTCTTTCTCATTTCAATAAAATTGATAATTTGTTTTCCTTTCTTCATTTCCTAATTTGTTTTTTTTTTTAACATATTTACATACTTATATGCATAAATATATTCATAAATCCTATCCTTATCCTATATACTATATTAAGTTAGAAAAGTCAAATGAATAAAAACGAAACACACAATTTATATATATGATAAAGAACAAGTCGCCTTTTAAAAAAACCAACCAACCAATCAAATTATATTTGTTTTAATCTAATTTTGTCGTCTATCAATTAGAGTCAAGTGCAGTTTATGATTTTATACAATATTTTTTTTTTTGTTAGAAATTTAAGTTAGAACAAAAATAAACCCAATAAATATGTATTTCATTAAAATAGTTTTTAATTATAAAAAATGATGAAAAACACAATGTGTTTAGCAACGAGAACCAACTATATAATTTACCAATAAAAAATAAAATCAATTTTTTATATAAGTTAGTTAAAATAGAAAAAAAAAGGAATAAATTAAGTGCATACAACAACAAACAAAACATCCACATCCAAACAAACACATACACTCACATCTATATCAAATAAAAATATAATGAAAAAAAAAACTTACTAAAGATTCTTGTTTTTATACTCTTCAATGCGGCAATGAATTTTGTCACAGAAGGAGACATTGGAGACCCCATAAAGTATATACACATATAAAAAATAGATATACATTTATGTACCATTAACATTTACTTTTGCGAAAATTTTATGAATCAGTCTCACATTGTACAATGTCTTATTTAAAACATTTGAATGTGACAACGCTTTTGAGAAGCCGCAAAAGCCGGGGACTCCCCTTTATTTTAGTGTACATGTCAATTTCGTGGCAAAGTGCATTATTCTGCTGGTCAAAATAATAGATACATTTTTAATATCTTTAGTTTTTATTGATTTATCTGATTGATTTTTTTTTAACAAAAGGTTTGTCAATAACTTGTGTTGTGTCGACATTTCTTGCAAATAAAAAGAAAATTAATTCGTAGGTGGGCATAAGAGAGGAGAGGAAGGTTGTTTTAAAACTTTGAGACAACGGAAAAAGCCTTCGAAATAAAGTCCAATTAAAATATGTTCAAAATGCTCTAATAGCACAAAAGACACAAAAGTACCACTGATGATCGCATCTTCATTCTTGCAAAAAAGGACCACTTTAAATCCTCTAGGAAGTGGTATCAAAACGGCACTCTAGTGCTAATTGTGGCTTGTAGTGGTTTATGCGAGCCAGCCACGGAAACCAACCAACCAACCAAATCCTCTAGGAGTTATTAGCACCAATATTGGTCAACGTTATCTCTCGTCGAACGGTTCGGCGACGATTACAAAATGCTAATCTACCTGGGCGAATAGAGAGAAGAGTTCCATTGATGAGGAAAAAGAATTTTAAGACGCGTCTAGCAATTCCAAAAAACCATATGAATTGGTCTGGACTAAATGGAAATGGAATGGTGAAATATTTTGTGGATTCATGAAACGAAAATAAATTTGTTCAGAAACGACTCCAACCGAAATGTTCGTTTCAACAAGAAGAAAGTTTTTCACGGGGGCAGTAACATTATGATATGGGGCTGCCTGCCTTTCGTGGTATGGTGTCGGATCAATACATCGAATTTCTGATACCATGACCAGATTCCAATACAAAGACATCTTGAAAAATATCACGATGCCCTATGTTGAAGAAAATATGCCACTGAGGTAGACTTTTCAATAATATAACTATCCAAGTTGGTCAAGGATTGGTTCAAAGACAAGAAAGTCAATTTATTAAGCTGGCCAAGTCAATCGCCGGATTTGTATCCTTTGGAATGAGCTAAAGAACAGGATTGGAATTCCAAAATAGGGTCCAATTGTGGGAGTGTATCCAAAAAAGTTGGTATGAGATACCTGTGGACACTTGCCACAAGCTTATTTCCAGTATGCCAAAAATAATAGCAAAAGTCATCCAAAATAATGGTGGATATAGCGGCTACTAATGAAATTCGAAATTTTGGATGTTTTTCATACCTCAATAGAGATGTACCTATTTATTATTTTGATATGTCAGTATATTTGATTTTAACCTTCTTTGATGAGCTGTGAATTTGTTTGTGTTTATTTTCACTTATTTATACTCTTGACGGGAGTGAATAGTATTATAAGTTTGTTATGAAGTTTGTAACACACAGAAGGAGACATCGCAGACCACATAAAGTATATATATTTGTGATCAGCTCGATGAGACGAGTTGATTTAGCCATATCCGTCTGTTCGCAAAACTAGTCCCACAGTTTTTGAGCTAGAGTGCTGAAATTTTGTACATAGGTTTTACCAAACGCTGAACATCTGTCGGAATCAGCCGAATCGGACCACTAGGTGGGGGGATACCTCCCATACAAACCCCCTTTTAAATTATATTATTACAAAAAGTTTTTTGACTTATTGAATTGAAATTTGGACACTATAAGTTTCTGTTCTGTATCCACCAGTCATGTAAATTTATGATCCTAGGGGTTGCCAGGAGGGGTACCTCCCATACAAACTCTCATTAAATGACAAACTTATAATGAGTATAAGTATAAAAATACAATGCAACTCAAACTGTGTTCTTTGTTGATAAAAAATGTGTTCTTTGTTGATACTCAAATTGTAACAGAGAGAATATGGTGATGCTAAGAAAGGAAGGTTGGATGCAACCCGGAGGAGCGTGAAGAGTATTACATCTTTGGCACAGCCAGTGATAGCCTTCTTTCTGGTTTTAATCTAAGACAATGTATGAATGAAATTTTAATCAGTTTTTTCTTTTAACACAATTATGTATTACTTTGTGTATCATTGAAAAAGTATTGTTTGCTTGTATCTATTATTTTGGCTATATGTGTATGTACATATATTCTTCATCAGCTCGATGAGACGAGTTGAATTTGTCATGTCCGTCTGTGTGTTTGTTTAGCTAGAGAGCTGAAATTTTGCACCAAGTATTCATTTTACATTTGCCGGAATCAGCCGAATCGGACCATACTAGTAGGGGTACCTACCTCCCATGCAAACCCAAATTACAATTAATGTTTTTGTTGTTTTTTGTCTTATTGAACTGAAATTTGGACACTATGAGTGTCTGACCCATTCTCACCGACATTTTAAGTAGTCACCGTAAACTGTGACACTTCGTGTCCGTCCCAGTAATTCCTGGGTTCTCTGGCGAGATCTAGTTGACAAGAAGATTTTAGCAACTCTAGCAGTCCTCGTATCTACCCAATGGCGATGCGATTTGTCATCCTGCCATTGTTGGAGTTTGGATTTCGCACCAAAGCAGTCCGCAGAATGGCTGTGGCGAGTTCATCTGCCTCTTCATTCCCAAGATATCCACTATGTCCAGGCACTCAGATTAGGTTAACCTGATTGGAACTGTCTTGGCCTTCTTTGAAGCCAATTCTCCCTTTACTGTTGACTGTTTCCTCGTTTCAGTTGGGATCTGATAGATCCATGGTTATAAATCAACACATAAACTCAGCTTTATTGCTGTGAAACTTTGCCAAATAGTTGATTGAAACATCACACGATGCTGTTTTCATTCCATTGTAAGTAATCGTGGTTCCCATCTCGAGGATAACTTCCTTATGTCTCAATTTTCAAGTCAATATGTTTTGTACAGTACTTCTTGAAATGCCTCCCACATCTGCTAGCTAGCGTCCTTTCAGCCGAAGGCCAATCAACAGCATTTAGTTAATTTTCTTGTCCATTTTGGGTATGTTTTACCTCTTTTGGTCAACCACTGTGATATTCGTCTTTGCAGCTCATTCGGCCTCATGTTACCTCTACCATCCAATATTTAACAGTTGTAATCAAAGCAGACTCTCTCAGAATAAAATGTAGCTCCGCTTTGATATTGGTTGGACAGAAGCCGTTTAAATGAAAATATTGTATCACATAAAGAAGGCCGATTCCCTGGGAGCGTTCACTATTACTGACTGCCAAACAAATAGTACTAAACAACGTTTCGTCTTTAAACCATAGTCATTTATAGCAACCAGTGCTCCCCCTTTAAGTTATGTTAAGTTTTTATATATTAAGTAACTGTAATAAATAAATAAAAAATACATTTCAATAGCCGAATGCCTTAGCAGCCAGTGCTATATTCTCTCTTTGGACCAAAAGTTTCACACAAACGTTTAATAAATGCTATTACATTAATAAAAAAAACAAATTATATTTGTTCTTGGTTGGTTTTTTCAAACATAAGACACTTAACATAAATCTATTGTTTTCATACGTATATCTCTAAAAAATGGGGCTTACCGCTAAAATGTGTTGAACAGGTGCAACGCGACGTAAAAGCGGTAAAAGCTTCAATTCTGCACAACCGAAATCAATAACCTAAAATAATTATAACAAATATTTTAGTTCATCAAATTTAACATTATCATTAACTTAAAGTTTCCATTGCTTTTATGTTTACTTTTTTCATATCTTTTGACCAACGCTCGTCTTCCAAAATCTGTATAGCAGCCATATACCGTTGCTCATAGACTGGAGGATTAAATACCATTTTACCATTCGAATTGACTGTTGTTGCTGTGCGAAATCCTCCACATGGTAATTTATATTCAAACATTTCAAATCACTTTTTTTTTCTTTGTTAATTATACCAAACTCAAAATCTGATTAAAAATAAACAAACGCACAGCAGGTAATTCTCTCTCGTTGTATTTCGGCCAGCCAATCAAAAGTGTGTACATGAGTTGGCAGCACCATAATAGTAAAATGATTTTCAACACTAGAAGTGGTGAGTTTCAATTTCTTTTCAATTTGCATTTAATGTAATATATATTGACATTCATTGATTATTAATTCAAAAATTAATATTAATGCGGATATTTCACACACTTCCGGTTGTAAATATTCTTTAAACTTTGCCCATTCAGTTATAAGAAAACCAAATAATTACCCACAATATTATGCATGCAGCATCCATTAATAGAAAATAAAAAAGATTAGATTTTTTTATTAAAAAAATGGTTTTATTTCTTTAAAATTATGTAATACAACAGACTGAACCAATGGATGATGGTTTAAACCTGAAAGAAATGGAGAAAATTTCATTTTAATATCATTTCAAATTTAATATCTGATTAATAAATTTTATTATATTAAAATTCTCAGCATATTTTATCATCAAGTGGTTGTTATGACAGGGATAACTGTTGGCTTTAAAATAAGTGTTCATCATTGCCTAACATACATTTTAAAAAAATTAAAAATCTGTTTTTACCTTTTCTTCTCTCATGTAGAAGTTATTTTGTCCGTCTTTCCGTCTTCCTCCACCATCTTTGTTTAACAGTCTCCTCTTACAATTGGTTTGCTAAAAATAAAAGCACGTGTTTTCTGTTTTAAGTAAAATGTCAACTATTTTCTGGCATAAAAAGGATTTGAGGCATTTTTTCAGTCAAAAAATTAAACAACATAAAAAATTCAGATATATGCTTGTCTAAATTTTATCATCAACAAATACCCACAATTATATTAGGTCTTTTTGAATAACTTACCTCCACAACAAATAGGATACATGAGAGAATCTTCTCACATTTCAATTTCTTCCATTATTGTGTTGCCATCCACACAACCATCTAAAATTATACAAATAAAATAATATACTCATATTAGATATTTAAATTCATGTGGTTTTTGTAAGAATTATTAAATAATAAAATTATTTGAAACAATTAAATCAGATTTAAAAAACCAATCCACATAAATTACTTCGGACTGGGGCGGTATCATTAAACATCATGTAAAACAAATATTTAAATGAAAATAAAATTTTTTTCAACTAACCTAAAATTATATGGGCGCAAATGTCTCATTTCTTTGGATGCATTGCATGAGGCCGGCCGGAAAGCATGTTTCATTTAACCCATTATAAGAATTTTCATTTCAAATCTCTTTTTTCATTCCAAATGGCATCTTTTCATCCATTGAAAGACTGCTCTCTTTTATTAGCTACTGCTCCTCCATATATTGGTTGTGACTGAAAAGATGAGCAATAATTCTTCATTAGAAACTGTGACAAAATTAATGTACTTAATATTTCTCTTATTTAATAAAATATCAGAGAAAAAAAACCAATCCACACAAAGTTGTTTCGGACTGGGGCGGTATATTAAGCATCATGGTAAAACTTAAAATTTAATATTAATAATTTCATTTTATAGTATAACTTACCATTTTATATGCTTGTAAAATCACCATCAGATGATAATGCTGATCAACTCCGGTTGACTGCTGGAATTAAAGTGACAGAATAACCACGTGGAATTCTTATAATTTCATGATTGAAGCAAGAAGAACGAAATGAAGAAGAGGTGAAAAAATTCGTTTGTTTAAGAGTAACGTGAGTACTTTGACTTTATTAAATTTGAAAGGTCAAAATACACACGTTACTATTTCACATCCGATAATGATTTGTTTGAGTGCGGGTGGGAAAAAGAGAAAAGATTAAATTTTGGAATTCGAGAGAGTAACAAGAACCTTGAGAGATAAGTGTTTCTTTTCCAAAATCAACCAGAACGGCAATAATTTGATAATCAATGAATTGAACATTCACTCACTCATTCAACGCATATTAAAGCTTAGTTTAAAATAATAAGCTAAAAAACAAGTTATTCTGAGTGACAGAAGTTTCTCGAAGTCAACTGAGAAATGATTGAGCTAGTTGGCAACAGTGGCTCCAAGCTACTCGACTATTCGTTATTGCACAGGGTTGCATTTGTGGTGAATATGTTTTGCGAACACATGATCTCAAGACATTGGCGCCAACAACATTTAGTTGTTTTGTTTCATATTGCAAAATTGAGCGCATGATTAAAAATTATATTAAGTTAGAAATTATATACCTTTAATTATTAAAATATTCAAATAATTAATAAACTCATAATTGCAAAACATTGGTGAATTTCTATTAAGTATCAATTAACACAATTGTTACAATGGAAACAAATATTTCATATCATGAATTAAAACTTATGAAATGTGAAGATATAAAAGAATTATTGACCAAGGAAACTGCTCTCACCATAAGCCAAGATTTCTTTAATGAAAATCCAAAAAATTCTGTTGATATTTTGTCTCTATGGCTAAATAATCTTTCGCGTGCATATTTTGCTGGAAATGATTTGGATTTAGAACTTGAATTTCTGCGTAAATTATTAATAAATTTGGTAAATACATACATACTATACTACAAACTAATTTCATTAGCATTAATATGAAAATAAAAGATTTCCAGAAGTTTTGTGAATCAGCAGGAGATTAAAAGTTTTACAGAATATCGAAATTATGTCAACAATGCAAAGGACTTTCTAAAATGGGCACATAACTTATTCGGTTCCAAGGAAGATGTATTGGCCAAATGGATGTTGTTCTTTTTAAAAAATGAAATAGAATTTTTAGACTTCTATCATAAGTAAGCAACACATCTGTTACCTAATGAATGAATGAAATTTTTCCTCATTTTTCCACATTTTTATAAATCAGAAAGGAAAACGAAAACAATGAAGAACTAAAGGAACTTGTCTCCTTAATAATCTCCCAGCATGATTTGATTTTGGAAATCATTGATGGAACTCTAAGTCATTTAAGCAATAATTATACAAGTGAATCGGATTGCAAGCTATCAAAATGTATATACTTTTAGTACTATTTAGTTTCATATATCATTTAATAAACATGTGAATCATTTTAGCAATTCTGGAATTGTGTAGAATCGGACAACGTATATATCCATTGAGTTTTCAATGTTTTTCACAAAACTGGAAAGTCATAACAAACTTATGTGTGCATTACCTGAAATATGGTAACTTAACTGCTCTTCCAGACTGGTATACAAACACAACTGGTCTTTTGTTCAAAGCAGCTGGTAAATACATAAACACCGTCTACCAAAGTGAATCAAAAAAGGATTCGAATGATATTATACAAAGATGTATGCTTTTTATTAACTTCAATTTACGCTTACTCAATAAGATCGCAGAAGCTAATTTGAATTTCATTGGAGAATCTTTTATTGATATGATTTATAAATTTCTTATAAATATTTATAGGTAAATTGAATTACATATTTCCAATTAAATTTCTTAAGTTTAACTAAATCTTTTGAAAATTGCAGCATGCCAAAACGTTTGAAGAATCCGGAAATAACAAAGTTGCTAGTTGAAACAGGATTAGTTGCGTATTTGTTTAAATCTCTACAAATTGTTTGTCAAAAAAGACATTACCATGAAGTAAAGTACATATTCTTTATATGATAATATATACTTTTAATCTATAATTATATATTTATTGCAGTTATTATTGAAGAATGCATCAGACTCTGAAATAGATTCAATTTTATTTAAATTAATCTACGACACTTTGCAAGCTGGAATAGAAACAGACAACATAATGCTAAAAGATTCTTCCAAGTTTTATGGGGAATTGTTTAAATTACTATTCAAAGGTATGTTCTATACTGTAGAAGAAACAAAATTCATATCAATGTAAGGGGACCATTTTTCGTCCCCAGTAATGATTCGATAAAGAAATCGTTGCTTGTGTCCATGATTTGAGCGGTGATATGCTCGTCAAACCAGCGGAGTTTGTGGCTTATTGTTTATTTGTTGGTGTCACTGAAAGCATGTGAAACAAATGCTCCTTTCTTCTGAACCCTTCCCATCGAGTAGAGATGCTTGTTTACAGTGAGGTAGCATTCCATTTCTCTTTTCTGCCAGTTCTCTTGTCGTTTAAAACAAATTTTTGTGCAGAAAGTGGGTTCATTCGCTGTTCATCGAAGTCACAACGAGGCGAGTTTTTGAGTTCAAAAATTCGTTTTTGGAACTTGGCAATCCACCATAATATTTTTCCCAAAACTATCTAACTGTTACTTGACATTCAATATTATCTTTACCCAACATTTATTTATGATAATTTGCCTTCATAATATGACCTGTTATTGGTATGCATTTATTTTCTTGCATTAAACCAATTTTATGCTGAGCTGCTTGTAGCTTGTTCATGTGCTGCTAAGGCCCTCCCTGCAAAGGGAATAATATTCTTGTTAATGCTTTTTAACGCTATGATACGCTTTCACCGCTACCCCTCTCAATGGAAGTGTGCTGTGATTGCTATGATACCGAAACCTCGCAAGTCGGAGAACCTTGTTGCGACATATCGACCGATAAGTTTGCTGCCGGTTTTCTCCAAGATATTCGAGAGAATATTTCTTGGACGAATACTGACAGAAAAAGGCGTCCAAAGTGCCTCACCTGATTATCAGTTTGGCTTTCGGCATCTTCATCAGAACAGGTTCATCGAGTTGTGCAGCATGTCCTCGAGGACTTTGAGAACAAACAGTATAGCTCTGCCATCTTTCTGGATGTTCAGCAAGCGTTCGATCGGATCTGGCATGTAGGCCTTCTTTATAAGCTGAAGTCCCTCCTCCCAGCTGCCCAGTATCTTCTTTTGAGGTCATATATGCTTAGTCGCTACTTTATGTTTGAGGTTCGGGACGAGCGATCTAGTATCCGGAGTATTGGTGCGTGAGTACCTCAGGGTAGTGTTCTTGGACCTGTTTTGTATACTACCCCGCTGATTTGCCACCCCCCAGATGCTGATAATACATTGCTAGCCACATACGCTGATGACACTGCTTTTATTGCCAGCTCTTCCAGTGCTAGTGAGGCTTCTGAGATAACTCGGGAGTTTCTGGATAGTTTCAGTAGGTAGGCAGACCGCAGGAACATCGCTATTAACAGCGAATACTCGCAGCACTGCACGTTTGCGCTTAAGAGAGACTCCTGTCTAACCGTCTTGATGCATAACTCGGTTATACCTCAGGTGTGCTCAGCCCGCTACGTGGGTATGATCTTGGTGTGGAGACTTACCTGGCGGAAACACATTGTCTGCAGCTTGTCGTCAAAGACTAAAGAAGCTGAACTGGCTCATTCGGTCAAGTAACAGGTTATTATTTATCTGGCAATAGTGGTCCCAACCTGGACACTGCAGCCGACTCTAATACTCAAATAGTTAACGCTCCTTGCTACGTTCGTAATGATGTGATATCCACGGACCAGAGAATGAGCAGAAAAACTTGCACACTAGCCGATATAATGACCGGCTAAAGTCTCATCTCAACAGGCTAGCTGCTTTGACCTTTGGGTACACGGACGCCAAAAAGGACGTAGGCTTTCCATTTAATTATTAATTTAAATAAAAATAAAATAAACCTGTCTCTTACACGGTGGGGCCCCTACTCACAGCCATGTGTGGTCAGAGACAGACATTAGACATTCCATCCAAAATTATATCGTCCAGATTCAGTCAGGGTGGATAGAGAATAGTAGCTGCTGCAGGACCAGAGTGTTGATAGCATAGAAGTGTTATAAATATAAAATACACGTTCTTAAATAAATTTATTTCTCATTGTCATCATCTTCCATGGCACTTGGAGTTGACTTTACTGGCTCTATTCATTAATGTCGTCATCTGGAAGAAAGCCTTCCGTACAAAACTTATTGTCCAATCAATACAATCCATAAGAGGAGCAGTAGAGAGTAGATGTTATATTATGATATAATCTTATCCATGCTTCGTATCAGTTTCCATTATTAATATTAGTCAAGAAAATTAAAGGTACATACAAACATATCTAAATTTTTTGTAGCAGACACTCGTATCAGTTTGCAAATATTCATAAATTCAAAATATGGTTGAAAAATTGCATAGAATCTTCCTTTTAAGCGCTACTGCAACTCAATTTGATGCGAGTTATAGAAAATTCGAGTTATGGAAGTTTGATTGTGTGTCAAACAAATTACATTTCTTCATTATATCTGGAAGCAAAGTTGCTATTTTGAAATTCTATAATACAATTAAAATTGATTATCCTGCACATCTTTCAGATACCTTTTGGTTTACTAAATCGGATGAATATAATAAACTTGTGGTTTCATTTAGTGCTCTGATAATAAAAGATGAAACTTGTTGGTTTAAAAATTTTTTAAGAACACAAGTAATAAGCAAACATTTGCCATATTCTCATACAAGTACTGATATTTTGCTTATTGTTTCAAGGTAATTACAATTTGTATACATACGAGTACTTACATAAAAATTAATTTCAAAATGTCTTTCTAGAATATTTCCTGAAGCGATAAGCAGAGATGAAGCTTTACAGGAATATCGTTTTTGGCTTCATGCGAATAATGCTTATAGAATAGATTCTATGGAAATATCACAGTTACAAGTACAGAGAATGCTAAGGAACAGTTTTCAATTTTGTCGTTCGTCTCGATTCAATATTTCAGATAGAGAACTTATGCTGAATAATGAAATCGATGTATTCAGAGACTTTAGACAATTGCAATGTATTGGTTGGAAACATGTTGCTGCAAATAAATTAGTCAATAGAATCGAAGGGGCTTTTAAGAATATAGACACTGCAGGAATTTCGGTTAAAGATTTTAAAGAAATGGTAAGCAGCTTTTGAAATTCTATGAATTCTCATAAGATTTGATATAAATTACTATAATTTCTTTCAGGTTGCTTGTCTTAGACTTTTTGAAGATAAATCAAATTTATTGTTTCAAGGAGGCCACCAAGTGATGATGAAACTTATTAATTTGTGCCAAACTATACTATGTGAAAATGATGACAATATTTACTATTACATTATGTTCATGAATGCATTTTTTGCTTTATTTCTTAAAACAACAAATAACACAAGATTACATGTCATTTCTCAACTTGCTAAAAACAGCAAGGCATTGCTTAAGTTTACTTCTTGGTATATAATCAAGTTCTTCCATGAGTGTTCTCAAATTCCATGTGAATGGCGAAATGTGGCCAAGCAATTTATAAATGATGTTAATATTAGTAATTCAGGTCCAAAGATGTGTAAATTACTTTATGATGAGGATGGTGCAGATCAAAGTAAACCACCAGCAAAACGTTTACGTCTTATGGAACCAGAGAGCACATCTTTCAAGCAAATGATTGTAGCGTTTGATACACAAATAAATAGTTTCTTGCCAGCTAAGCCAGCCTTAGATGATCACGATATGAAGTTATTGAGAAATGTTATGAACAAACTGAATAATATTGCCACAAACTCAATTTCGAATGTATGAAAAATATAAAAATGCATGCGCACGGACATATTTAAACTTGCATAAAATAAGGAAATACTTCATTTATATCCACTTGCTCAACATCGCGTAAACTTTTACTCATTTTTTCCAATTCTTCCTGATCAATGAAAATGCCTATGAAACATAGAAAATAATAAATATATATATAAAAAAAAAAATTAAAAATAAAGATTAATTTATTACCTGCCCAACTTGCTGAAGTGAATGTGACTAGAGAACCGGTAAGAAAAGCCCGGAGGGCAACCGAGGTGATGACTCCTCTTTTATTGGGTGCCATAATACAAAGAGCTGATATCAAAATACCCAATGAACCTGGATTGGCAAAGCCACAAATGGCAAATGTAGCAATTCCAGCGCTGCGTTGCTAAAAAATGTTAGAAATAGGACAATAGAAAATTATTTAAAATTACCATACTATTGTATATGTACCTGGACTTCTTTTTCTCTCATCATGCGTCCTAATTCTACATAGGCAACAAATTCATTAATAATAGTCTTTGTGGCTACTACCTTTGCGATTTTGTGACAATCTACCCACGGAACACCCATCACAAAAGCTACAGGCATGAATGCATACGTCAAGATTGTCAAAAATGAACAATCCATGATACCAATCAGTTCGAATAGCCATTCTACAACAGCATTAAAAAATGCTAGTATAGCTAAAAAGGCTATAATGCTAGCAACGATTCCTAATGCAATTTGCATGCCATTTGCTGCTCCACTAACAGCAGCATCCAGAACTGAATTATCCGTTCTATTTTTCACATCAGAAGACAGAAACACAGATGAAATTAATATGTAGTAGTATAATGAATATGATAGATATGGTAACGATTATAGGTAACTTACGATTTCTCCAATTTAATATTCTCAGATGTTGTTTCACTTTCCTCTGATTCTGGATAGAGTAATTTTGAAAGAGCCAATGCGGCTGGTGCAGCCATAAGGCTTGATGTAATCAAATAAGATGGCGAAGCACCGAAACTTATATAAGCTCCTAGCACTGTTCCGGCAACTGTTGAGAATCCCGCGGCCATAACAGCATGCATTTCACTTGACGTCAATTGAGATATATAGGGACGAATCATAAGTGGACTCTCAGATTGTCCCAAAAATACGTTACCAGCTGCGTTAACACTCTCACAGACGGTTGTACCCATGGTCGATTGCAAAAGCCAACCTGCTACACGGAGTACCGCTTGCATGGCACCCAAAAAGTAAAATATAGATGATACCACACTAAAGAAGAATATCACCGCCAGGACGATAAATGCGAAAACGAAATCTTTATAGATTCGATCGCCATAAACGAAATGAGCGCCTACACTAGAATAACCCAAGAATGTTGCAACTTTATCGCCTACACATTTCAGCATAGATCGACCCACTGACCAACGTAAGAGTAGCCAGCCTATGCAAAATTGAAATAATATTCCTGTTACAACTATTCGCCATTTGATAAGTGTACGATGTTTGGATAAAGCAAAACCAACCAGAACAAACAATATTGGTCCACTTAGACCGATAAGTTTTGAAAACTGCTTGCTTGATTCATAAATGGAAAGGCCACTTATGAATATCACAACTAGTAAAAGTAATACTAGGGATACGATGCTGAAATGTGATAGAGTAAATAGTAATACTAAGTGACCGGGACCGAGATTTGACTACTGAAATTTATAATACTTATATTGTAATACTAACAGTGTACGACTGAACACCATCCATTTATCAACCGCTGGATCTACATATTTTTCAGCTAACTTTATACCAATGAACGGCTTGAAAAAGAAGTAGTAAATGAAAAATATATAGAATATTGTTACAAGAATCAGGAAAAACCCATAGCCAAAACACCAGTTCATTCCGTAGCATTGAGGTGGCATAGGTGTTGTTGTTGGTGCGTCTGTTGTAGTATTTGTGTCATTGGATTCGACGACTACTTCTTCCTTGCATTTTGCCTTTGTGTCTGTAAAAAATAATTTCCAAATTACAGTAATTCTAACCATATAATGTATTGGGTAAACAAGTAAGTTGTAAATGATTTTTTTTTTTCGATTTTGAAGCTTTATTGTGCAAAATTGGTACGCGGTATTTTATTGAAAGTATTGCCCATCGCTATGTTTGTCTTTACCCCACTTTTCTGGGGAATACATGAATTCTGCGCCAATAAAACTATTCGTATCAGGAGGCCAGGAAAACCTCAAGCCAATTTTTAATGCCTTCAACTGAAGTGAAGAGTTTTCCCGTAAGAGCGTACTGCATCGTCCGGATGGTGCAAGGTCTGGACTATAAGGTGGATGGATTAGGACTTCCCATCCGGTACCAACGAGATAGGTTTTGGCCACGTTTGCGACATGAGACCAAGCATTGCCACGGCCGTTTTTCCGCAATCGCACGCTCAGTTGTTGGATGTAGAAAGCCTGGTCGATCGTCTGACCACTTTTCAGAAGCTCGAACTACAAGATTACCTTTTGGTCCCACCTAATGCAGAGCATAACCTTGCTGCCATGGATATTTGGCTTGGGCGTCAATGGTCCAGGTTCGGCATGCATAACGTACGCCTTCTTGCGTTGGATTGTTGTAATGAATCCATTTTTCATCGCCGGTGACGAAACGATGCAAAAACGACTTGCTGAGTCATGCCTAATGTTGCCGTTGGGTTTGGCACAGGTCTTCGTCCAAAATTTCCTCCAATTTGGCGTCTACAAAATTTGGTGGTATTCCTTCTCGCTCCTTGTCATTTTTGTCAAAATCACAATTTTGAACGTCATTACCAGAACTCGCAGGTTGAAATTAATGGAGCATGCTCTCCGTAAGGCTCACACAACAGGTGATCATTTTCTGCTGCACTTTTCTTCAGATGGCAACAAAATACCAATGCTTCCCGCGAATGGAGTTTTGTAGACACAAAAACAGACATAGTTGTCGAACAAAAAAAACAACTGGTGCCCTTTATTGGCAATTCTTTAAAACTTACTTGCATACCCAATTGGTAAACCGATAATCCTTACCATAAGTAATATATATAACTGTCGCAGCAATAAAGAATCCAATAAGTATTATGTTGAATAAAACCCATGCCACTTTCTTGGCAGTTGTCATAGGGCGTGGTTCATCATCTTCTACTCCTTCTTCCATATCTCCTGGCTATATTTTTTTTTATTTAAAATTCAAATCTTATTTAGTAGTAGGTATTTAGTGCATTTCTTATATATTAAAATTTTTACCTGAATAACTTGCAAAATCCGTTATATGTATATATTTGTGTATTCTGTGTGTTCAACAGATTCTGATTTTAATAATTTCAGAAAAAATTAAAAATGTTTTCTGATGTTAGCTTGACAAAACAGCAAATTCTATTAAAATCGAGGAATGTCTGATGTGTGTTAGCATGACAAAATATTAAATCTGTAGTATTGTATTAAAATCGAGGCATGTGTGATGTTTTTTATAAAAATTATTGTAATTTCCATTTTATTTATTTAATAAGCGTTGCCGGCGCGTGTTGCTGCGGCACCACGTGATGTTAGTGCGTGCTTTTTGTAGTCATGGTTGGTTGGTTGGTTGGTTTCCGTGGCTGGCTCGCATAATCCACTACGAGCCACAATTAGCACTAGAGTGCCGTTTTGATACCACTTCCTCGCCGAACGCAATCAGTATTACTAAATCCAACCTGTTGAATTTAGGTATTTGAGTAAATCGCACGGACATGTGGCTGAACAGTCCGAGAGATTGTCTATGAAATATTTGCCCAGAAACTTATTTCTAGTCTTTGCCAAGGCTGGGCATTGACATAGAAAGTGGGTGAGTGACTCCTCTTCGTCTTCGTTTCCGCAGCTCTTACAATGGCTTCTAAACGGAATACCCAGTCTCTCCGCGTGCATACCTACACACCAGTGACCGGTAAAAACCGCTGTGAGCCTTGCGGTATCCGAGCGTCTTCTGTTAATGAGTCTAAAAGACCTATTTTCGTTGTAACAGGGCCAGGTAGCACGTGCCGCTCTGCAAGATTCAAGATCTTTCCACCGTCTGTTAGCCAGCTGGCGGAAAAACAGGAAGTTGCTTCTCTTGACGACCGTCAGGGGAATTGAGACCTGTTCCGCCAACGATACATCAAGAGAAGCACCAGAACGAGCCAATTCGTCAGCCTTCTCATTCCCCTCTATGTTCCTATAGCCGGGAACCCATAAGAGAGTGATATCAGCTTGACGACTTAGCTCGCTCATCGTCGACCTGCATTCCTTAACGAGCTTTGACTTCACAGTGGTGGATTGCAGTGTTTTGAGTGCCGCCTGGCTGTCAACAAAGATAGCTATCTTACGACCTTTCGGTGCGTTATTTTTGGCCAGTCGACATGCTTTCCTAATGGCAAGGACCTCCGCCTAAAAGACTGTGGCCTCGTCGGGTAGCCGGAAAGAGTGGTCCAAGCTTATTTGTGGTGAGTGCACCCCTGCTCCTACACCGCATTCCATCTTCGACCCATCCATGAAGATTGAAATGTCAAAATCACTCTGAAAGCTGTTCTCTTTCCATTCTGGTAGGAAATTTTACCTTGAAGTCGCTCTCAAAGCTATTGTGCGCCACTATATAGTCTGTTGTTTTCTTGAACATAGGATTATTAACCACTCCTAGTATATTGCTATTTCCATATGGTCGTTCTGCCCAGCAGCCGGTTTCTTTTAACCTTACCGCGTTGTTGCAGACCATGTTTTTGATATGGAGGTCAATTGGGAGAAGATATAGCAGCACATTGAGTGCTGCCGTAGGGCACGTGCGCATGGCTCCTGTGTTTCCTACACATGCTGATCTCTCCACCCCGCTAAGTTTGTGCACTATGTAGCTCTTTCCTAGAGCTGGCCACCAAACAATTGCCCCGTATGTAAGAATCAGACGCACTATCGCTGTGTACATCAATGGTGTTATTTTAGGGCGTAGGCCCCATCTCTTACCAAGCAAACTTCTGCAAGAGTAATAGGCCACAGAGGCTTTCCTAGCCCGTAGCTCTATATTGGATTTCCAATTGAGTTTTGCGTCCAGCATAACTCCCAGGTACTTGGCCTTGTTGGAAAAATGAAGCTGTTGTCCATTCAGAAGAGGAAGGGGGAAAGTCGGTATTTTGGTTTTCGTTGTGAAAAGCATCAGTTCCGTCTTGCTTGGGTTAACGTTTAGACCACATCCTGTGGCCCATTTTAACAGTCTCCCCAGAGCTCCCTGCATGATGTTGCTTATCACTCTAGGAAACATCCCTGATACCATGATCACAACGTCATCCGCATAGGCGACTACCCTTGCCCCTGTCTCCTCTAAAACCTTGAGAATGTTATCTATGACTAACAGCCATAGCAGTGGAGAGATTACCCCGCCCTGTGGTGTCCCTCTACTGACATATCTGGTTAGAGTCGAGTTTCCTAACTCTGACTGCACTATTCTGGTTTTAAGCATGTTAACTATCCATTACCCAATGCCTTCCTCTACGCCAATCCTAGCTAGAGAATCCTGGATAGCACGTGTACTAACGTTATTGAATGCACCCTCTATATCTAAGAATGCTGCGAGAGAATATTATTTATAGTAAATCACCCTCTCTGCCGTGCGGACAGCCTCATGTAGAGCCGTTTCCGTGGATCTACCCTTGAGGTATGCGTGTTGGCAAGTCGAGATGAGAAATTTATCAATAATGGACCGAAGATGGAGCTCCAATACCCTTTCCATCGTCTTCAAGAGGAACGATGTTAGGCTGATTGGCCTGAAATCTTTTGCGGACTCATGACCAATTTTCCCAGCCTTTGGTATGAAGACTACCTTGACTCTTCTCCAAATCATTGGTATGTGGTTTAGACAAATACATGTCCTAAAAATCAACCTTAGCCACGGAACTACCCTGTCCCGTAGCTTATGTAGCATTATCGGAAGAATTCCGTCCATGCCAGTCGATTTATAGGGCGAAAAGGTATTGATTGAGTGCGTGATCTTGTCCTCTGTGAAAATCGGGTCAACGTCTCGTGAAGTTTGCCGTAACCGTACGGGTACTTCCGAATCAGTTGTCGTATCTTTGCAGTCGGGGAAATGTGTTTTGAGTAGGAGGTCAAGTGTCTCAGCAAATGATTCCGTCCATGTTCCGTCTTCCTTTTTCAAGAAAGAGGGACTTACCCATTCCTTGGCCAGAACCTTTCCTAATCTTGTTGAGACAGAAGTAGACTCGATCGACTCACAAAATTCCTTCCAACCATTATTTTTGGCGTTCCTGATGGCTTTTTTGTAAGTCTTGAGACAGTCTTTGTAGACTTGCCAGTTGCTATCCATGTAACACTGATTGAAAAGCTTTCTCGTTTTCTCTCTGAGTTTCGAGAGCTCTTCGTTCCATCACTGTGGGAAACTTTTATGGCTCCTTCTAATTGGATAGGATATCTTATACGCTTTGCTGAAAGCTTCCTCAAGATATTTAACCCTCCTTTCAATTTCGTTCTTGAAGTCAATGTTTGAGCATGTAAAGGTATTCATTTTCGATTTAGCTACCCTTGTAAAAACATCCCATTTTATATTGCGTGGGTTTCTAAATGGAACAGAATCCGTTGTCTTCAAATTCAAATTGAAGAGTATCCAACTGTGATCCGAGAAAGATCTTTTGTTGGAAACTCTCCAGTTTTCAACCTGAACTTCTGAATTTTCGGACAGAAGAGTTATATCTAGTACCTCTTCCCACCCCGGTAAGCCTTCTGTACTAGGGAATGTGAAGGTTGGAGTATTTCCTTCTCGGCCGCCTTGGGATGTCCCGAGCTGGGATGAGCTTAAGCCTTAAGCCCTCCCTAGCATTGCTTATCTTAGCAATGCAATTGCCCAGACACTCCAAAGACGGACGATCGTCGCACTTGATCACCCTGCAGCCGCGGAGAACCGCTGAAGAGTCGAATCCTGGTGGAGATGAACACAGATCAGAGAGAAGGTGTTCCATCACCAGCTCTGTTAACCTGGGTTCAATCTCCCCCCATTTCTTCAACACCTTCTTACCGCCGTTGGTGACTTCATCAACAAGTGGCACCATCAGCTCATCCCGAGCAACGTCGCTAAAAAGCATCTTGGCGCTTGTGGAGGGACTTTTTTCGTCGGTTGTTTTAGCAACTTTACTCTTACGAGTATTTGTAATGATCTCATCCTGAGAGCGATTACGTTTAGTCGCTTTTACAGGTTTCACGTGAGTGGACATGTACTCCACGTACTTGTCCACCACGGCCTGGTATTTTACCTTGGCAGCTTATCAGCCACTCTCCTCATTTTTGGCTATCTTGCTTAAGATGAAGAGGGCTTTTTGGTACAGGTTCTTCCTGACCATCGCTTCCGACTTGCCTTTCCTCGGTCTTGGTGCACTGTTCCTTGCCGATTCTGTCGGTTTTGTGCTATTTCCGATAGCCCCCGACGTAGTTGTTGCTGCTGTTGTTGACGCCACAGCCTGCCCGCTGTCAGCGGTGACTAGTTCCAGGCTCGAGGCCAGTAACTCGTCCTCAGAGCTCATACCTAGCTCCACTTCGTCATCTGTTAAGTTGTTTACAAATTGTTTTTTATTGTTTTGGTTCATATTTGATCCCACAAGTGTAGGGGAGAGTAGGTCCACCGGGGCATAGCCCCCTGTACCCCGGCAAGGCTAAAGTTTAAACCGGAGGTCGCCAGGTATCTGAAGTCCACCGTTATCAGACACACTCACGCAGTGCCATTCATCCCATGGGCACGGTTGTTATACACCCGGGATTGCGGGTTTTATCGAGTTTACCTCTAGATCAATCTCCGCCATATTCTATAAACAGCAGGGACACCTCGCGCAGGATGTAGCTCCTCACCACGTATGGACAGTCTTGAGCACCTAGCCCCTGGTTCTTTACCAGAAAACCTTGTCCCCTTTTGTAGTCATTGTTCTTCTCATAATTGTATGCCGCCAACATTAAGCGAAACGTGATCGATTGGTATCAACCGACCATTTTTCGCAAATATTAATTTTCACTGCTTACTATATATGCAAAAATCAGCAGTAACCGGAACAAATTGCGCTGGAATAGGATTGATATTTTACGAGAGGTCCTGTTGTTTCTTCCAACAGGCGTCGGTCATGTTGCCGCGTATTTTATTTTTGCTTTTTACGTGCAACAGATAGTACTGCGAGTCCATTGATAACAAATGAACAGCAATTCATTTTTATATGTATAGATTTATTTATGTAATAAATATAGTTAAAAAAAACTTAAATGATTAATTTATTCTAAAATTAAAAAAATCAATCATGTCCGTTCAATAAAACCGATTGTGATATTTTTGCGGGCCAATTGTGCGAATATTTTATCGTATAATTGTTTTTGCTCGGCTTCTTGTATTAATATGCCTGTAAGGATTGAAGGGTTGCTAGAGATGTAATGTAATTTTTTTTTTGAAATTATTGTATTTAAACTTACCAGCAAAACTTGCTGATATAAAGCATACAATGCTACCAACTATAAATGCTCTGAATGCAACCGAAGTTATCATAGCACGTCGATTGGGAGCCATAGCAGATAGGACTCCAATCAGTATACCCAAAGAACTTGGATTGGCAAAACCACAAATAGCAAAAGTTGCAATACCAGCACTTCTCGACTAAAATGTACAAAGAAAACAGATACTATGGTAGTTTAGTACAATATTTACTACTAATTTAACTTACTCCAATGTCACCATTTTTAGTATATTCACCAAGTCGTTCATATGCTACAAATTCATTGATTATGGTCTTTGTTGCTATTACTTTTGCTACGATATTGCAATCCTCTGGTGGAACACCCATAGCCCATGCGAGTGGTATAAATATTTTTGAAAATATCCATTCAAAGTCAATATCATCCAAACCAACCAGAAAACCGAGCCAGTTAACGATTGCATTGAGAAAAGTAATAAAGGAAACGAAAGCCACAATATTGGATATAATACCCAAAACAATTGGTATAGCACTACTAGCACCCCTAGAAGCTGCATCTAGCAAAGATGAATCCTCTCTTTTTTATGGATAAAAAAAATGTTATGAATGTGATTATTGTACCTATCATTAGCTTAATATAGACTTACGATTTTTCCAGTTGTATAGTATGCTTCGAAGTTTGACTCTCTTCTGTTTCGGGCATATATAGTTTAGCGATTGCAAGTGTGGCTGGTGCTGCCATAACACTCGATGTTATAAGATGAGCAGCCGATGCGCCAAAGGATAGATATGCTGCTAATACCGTACCCGAAACAGTTGCAAAGCCAGACACCATAATTGCATGTATCTCACTAGCGGTTAACTTACTAATATATGGACGTATCAATAATGGACTCTCGGACATACCTAGAAAAATATTGGCAGCTGATATAACACTTTCACACACAGTTGTACCCAATAAACATTGCAATAGCCAACCAAGTTTAATTACTATCGTCTGCATTATGCCCATATAGTATAGTATCGAGATGAAAAAGCTAAAGAAGAATATAACAGGGAGTATAGCAAATGCAAAGACCCCATCATCAATTATCCGATTGCCAAATACAAAACGACTTCCATTCTCTGAGAATCCCAAAAACGTTGCTACCTTATAGCCTAAGCACTCAAATATATTGCGACCTACTTCCCAGCGAATGCAAATAATACCCAAGATAAATTGACACAAAATTCCCATGATAACAATTCGCCATTTAATAACGCTGCGTTTTGTTGAGAAAATATAACCCATGATTATAAAGAATGTGGGTGCTACAAGTGAGATAAGTTTTTGTGGTTCATTACGTGTTTCGAAAAACAAAAATGTCGCCAAAGCCAGAACTATAACAATGATCATAAGGATAGATACGGCACTGTTAAAAAGAAAAAAAGGTGTGTAAATAGTATTAATAAAAATTCAATATCATAACAAGTTTATTGTTGTTACTGACCGTGTACGGATCAGTTGAGACCACCATGATACGGCCGGTTTTAAGTACTTCCGATGTATATGTTTACCCAGCTTTGGTTTAAAAAACTTGTAGTAAAAATAGCAAATATAAAAAAAGCTCACAAGTAGCACTAACATGCCATAACCACTGCAGAATTTAATACCGCAAAGTTCATTGGTAGTGCCCAGAAGGCATTCGCCAGTTGCTATTGAATAACAGAGATAAAGATTTTTACTAATTTGGGATAAAATATATGTACAATGCCTACTTACATAAATCATGATAATGATAAGTAGCATAAGAAAAGTATGCAACTAAAGCTACATGCAATATGATTTCAACAATTATATTGAGGATCCTTTTCATTTTGTAATTACTGGGATCATGACTGCCGGAACTGTTATCATCCGGAACGGTAGTCAGTGCTAAAACTTGTCCATCTAAGCTTTCCAGTTGGAATTTAGTCTATAAGTAAATATGTTAAATTGTATAAATTATAGAAGCATTCTTCATAACAAAGTCTATACGCACCTTATAGGTATTATTTGGTGTTGTTTCAATGTCATTTTCCTGGAATATTTTCTTCAATTAATTTATAAAAATATACAAAGATAAATGTAAACATACATTTCCCAAGTCGTAGGAATTATTGTTATATCCTTTTTCTGATTCTGTCATTATCTGTAAATAAAAAAAAAACATAAGCATGCATTTTAATTTTACAGATCCTTCGTAAATTCAACTCTTTCTTCAAAACTATAACAGAAAAACTCAGAAATCAGTTGTGTATATAAAAAAAGATTGACTTAAATGTTTTTTTTTCCATGACAGATAAAAGTTACATTAAAAAATATCTTCATGTTTGCAGAAGATAGTACATATATGGTCATTAAATAGTGCTTCCGAGCATTACCAATAAATATCACTCATTTTTTCTTTCAATAATCTCCAAATTTGGATTTTATGTTATTGAACTCTGATAAGGCACATTTTTGATTAAATAAAATCGTAAATAAATAAAATGTCACATTTCGAGGGAAAAAATCCACGCAAAATTTTTCCGAAGCAATTAACAATTTGGTGCAGTTTCAATAAACCTTAGTAAATGAAGAACGGTCATTGGCAGGCCATTACTCCTTGTACTACTCATGCTAACCAATTGTTTATTGCAGAAATTTATTGTTTTTAATTCCAAAAATATTTTGTTCAAAATGATTTATCAAGCCTCATTTTTTTCAAACCAATTAGTTTGTTAAAGGAATAGATTTGAGTTCAAATTAAAATCATATGAAATACACTTCTAGACTAATTTCTCTGTTGCACCATAATGTCATAAATGTACACAAATAATCCGAAATTTACATTAAATACACTATAGAATGAAATATTTCAAGTTATTAGTAAAACAGAGTATTCGAAAATTTAACACTTGCAGAAGACCCGAGATCGCCATTCACAGGACAATAATATTAATTTTATAAACAGTCACTTAGATTAGGGAAAGTCACTTTGTCTGTTGTATTACAGTTCCTCTGAGACTCTCAAGAATTCGTTGATTATTGTAAGAAATTAATTTTCAATTTCAATTGGTTCTAGATACTGTCTATCTAAATATCGTAGTTTGATTCACATTGAGTCCTCATTGTGACATTACAAATAATTTCATTTAGTTGCGAAAATATTATTAATCTCATTATTTTTTTTTTTGCACTTCACATAACCGTTTTGTACAAGATCTTATTATGGTTTAGTATTTTTCAATTGGTCACTTTAATATCAGTTCCTTTTTCAGATCATATGTAGTTAAGAAGCAAAATACTTGTAAGTGTATTAAAAGATCACAGAACGATACTGTCATTTTATGTATATATTCACGGCGCACGTTTTTCATATCAAACATTTATAACTTCAAGCTGCCAATCATTTGTATCGTATTGTATTTTTATTATCTTATTCTGTTAGTAGGTAATTTTTTAATAAGATAATGTGGTTAGCCTATTTACGTTGGTTCAGATTATAAAAACACACGAAACAATAAAAAAAAATCCATTAAAACGTTTCAAAATCTGATTAAATATTATGTTATGCAAAACAAAAAATCAGAAATGTATCGAACTTTAGTACAAAACAAGTTTTTATTTTTATTTTTACACTTCATTATTTTGTTGTTTTTAAGGTTTATTGTTTAAAGCAAGTGTTTTTTTAAATAAATTTTTTATATATTATTATTTGTTGTTCATAATATTTGTTGTTAAATATATTTTAAGAAAAATATAATAATTTTTTAAAATTATTGTAAAATATGCTCCACTTCTTTTTGAGTCGTGTATATTTATATTGAAATTAACACTTGTAATCCTAATTTTTACTTGAATTATTGAAACGTGTTGTTGGTTTGTTAAAAATTATTAACTAAAATATTGTAGATTTTATGAGCACTCTATTTCTCTTTGAGTAATATTCATATTTAGGAATTTGGGTCAGAGGGTGTGTGCAAAAACACTATCTCCATACTATTTACATACATGCGATGAATCCTCTTTGTCTTGTCACAATATTATTTTCTTTTTAATTTAATGTGTATACTTCTATTTTTTTAATTTTTTTTTATTAATCACACTCACATTTAAACTGGTTTTTCTTTTTCTATTTTTAAAGTAATGTATATTTTATTTTGTTATTGAAAACTCTATAGACAGGCTACAACCTTCTAAATGATTTCATGGTTATTTCGTTTCGAAGCTCGTAACAATACTGAAAGTTACTTAACTCTTTTTAACAGTTTATATTTATTATTTTCTCTTTGGGTTTTTTTTTTTAAATATGTATAATCATTTACACTGTAAAAAATTTAATTATCATCAAATTCGGTATTCAATTACACATATCAAGATTTTTTATGATTTTTTTTGTGGCGATTATATCTGCTTAGAAGGTCATTAGGATGGAGCCTTTTTAATCGGTTTCGACTCACGCCAGGCGGTTTGGATGACTTTGCAGGAGATGCAGATGACGTTTACTGTTTTGAAGAGGTTAAGAATTAACAGTCATAATTATTATTTTTGTATTGTCAAGAGATAAGTTTGACAAAATTCTGATAAACAGAATAGCAAGGAGGCTTTGAACAAAATGAATTCCATGAGTACTATTATACTATAAATTATTTATTTTATTGCAATATGATATAGAGCTAAGTATTTTTATTTTTATTTTCTGTAATGATCTTACATTACATACATATGTTCATTTTATCTCGCTAGCTGTTAAAAAGTAACTTCAGAAAATTTTTTTTTCATACTTGTGTACAAAGCAAGTTTATTTCATCACATATCTTCCATTGTTATTGATAACGTTCTGTCATCTTTCTATTAAAACCATGATTCTGTCTTTGTAGAAATTCTATAATAATATAACTATGTATGAAGCGAAATAATTGGTGCATTAACACTCGCCAGTCAAGTTCCTTTTGACGGGTCATAACAGAAATATTTGGCCTATTATTGTCATGATGGAAGACAATGCCTGAGTGTTTTTCCTTCAACGCTTCATTTGGTTTTGTTAGTTGTTAACAATATAGTTCCGAATTTATTGTTTGCCCAGGTGGGGGCAGCTCATAATGTACAGGACCTTTGCAATCCCAAAAAATGCACAGTTACAACTTTCTGTTAATAGCATCGGCTTTGCGGTGGTTTGGGCATGATGAAATTTTCCGCACACTATTGTCATATGTATCCCATTTTTCATCACCCGTTGTCAATTTGGATAGAAAAGGTGCCAAATCATTCCGTTTCATTAATATTTTGAAAATTGAAATGTCATCTGTCAAATTGTGTGTTACCCAAACATCCAGAGTTTTTAAATAACTAGCCTTTTTTAAATGGTCTAAAACTGTCGTATGATGAATGTGAAGATCCTTGGCAATGTCACGAGTTCTTATGTGTTGGTCATTATCCACTCTTTCTACCGGATCGAAGGTCTCAAGCCGAAGTTATAGACGCATATTTTACATACTTGACTTGTTTATTAATTTCTTGTCTAAACTTTGTATTAGACAAAACAATCGGTTGTTTTTATTATAAGACGACAAATTTAGTCTAATATTTCATTTAAATATTGAAATATGTTTTAAGTACCATATTTTTTCATAGTGTAGGTACAACTTCATTTATCACCGTTTTTTATAAAATAAAAATAAAAACCTTAAAATAAAATCGCATTTGTTTGTATATGAATATTTTGTTAAAAGCAAAACCTCAATTCCGTTAAGCAAATAAATAAAACACGCTAGTAAAATATCATACCATATAGTAGAACTATATTACAATAGAAGTGACGTATTTGTTAGATATTAAACATATTTTTTGTTAGTTAATATAATTTTATAATGCAAAATAATAAGCACATGTTGTATATATACATTAGGCATATAAGTATATGTATGTTTTACTCTCTTATCGAAATACAATACAAAGAAAAAATATGGCGCACTTCATTTAATATTGTATTGAAGTATATGAGCTTAAGTACTTAACGCAATGGATGGTACTTACTCACTGTTGTTAAACAATTAATAAGTCTTTATAAACTCATTTATTTTATAACAGTTGTAAATTATAACAAAATTGTGTATTATTCATGTTAAATACACAAATCCAATGGAAAGAAATCATTGAATCGTGCTACGTTAAAAGAAACTAAATAATTTTGTTATCAAGATTCTTACTTATGTATTACTTTAAAGAAAAAGATTCGTTTGCTTGGCCTTGATTAGATAGTATTATACTAAGAGTGATTCAACATTTTGGAGTTTTCCCAAGTTTTCAGAATCAAATTAAATGCAAATTTATCCAAGTGCATCCCATTGTAAGATTGTTTTTGCAACAGCATTTTTATCAAATAATTCTTATAACACCACGATGATCTATATATGTTTATTGTTGAATTTTAATGAATTTAAGCACTCTACTGTTGCTGAAAGGGTGATTGCCCCTAGAATGGAACTGTTATCTGATCTAATCTACAATATTTTTAAATATTTTCATAACAACAAGCTTACGTTTCGATATATCAAGCAGATAAATATTTTGTATACTATATTATTTGGGGCAAAAGTCATAAATTACACTGTGTTACAAAAAAAAAATTTTTGAAAAAACTTCTGATAAGACCTAGTGGAGGTTATAGGTCATAAAAAACTAAAAAGAATGGCATATAAAAAATCTCTGATACACCCTCAAAATCTTGATTTAGAGCCCAAAAACCGTTTTTAAGAGGTTCCTGTACATATTACCTTATAACTTAGCCATTTTTTATCAGATTTCAAATTTTCAAATTGTATTTAGAAGCTGAAATGTAGCCCTTTACAACCATGTATCATGTATTTTGTTATCATTTAAATTTTTTTTATTCTTAATTGTCTAGCTATCTCCCTCTATCTATCTCCCTCTATCTGCAAGGAAAGGAAAGAAAACTGTCATATGCAATTATAAAAAGTACAATAAATCAAGTAATTTTTAACCGATTCTATTCAAACAGGGTTCATTTAAAGCTAAAATCACTAAACTTTCGATGAGAAAAAATATAATTTAGAAAAGATAAGGGGCACAAATTAGACTTAAAGTTGCAAAATCGATGGAAAAATCAAAATTTTGGAAAGTTTTTGGTCTGTATCTTCATGAATTTGAATGATAACAAAATACATGATACATGGTTGTAAAGGGCTATATTCCAGCTTCTAAATAAATTTGAAATCCGATAAAAAATGGCCAAGTTATAAGGTAATATGTACAGGAACCTCTTAAAAACGGTTTTTGGGCTCTAAATCAAGATTTTGAGGGTGTATCAGTGATTTAATATATACCATTCTTTTTAGTTTTTTATGACCTATAACCTCCACTAGGTCTGATAAGAAGTTTTTTTTCGCTGTGACACAGTGTTATCATTTTAAATTTATATTTAAAATGCATTCCATAAATAAATCTTTTTTATAGTAGATGATATATTAATAGAAATATTGACATGATACTATACTAGCAAGTAATGTACTAATGTAGATAAAAGTAGTATTTTTAATGCTACTATATACTATAATTTTTTATAGCTATGCCCACCTAGTGAGTTTCAAAGGCATTGCTGTGTTAAACGCCTTCTAGTAAATAAGACGTATGTCAATTACGCTTTTCTGATCTATTAATGGAATAATGTCAAGAGCAGTAATAAATAAATTAATAAATAAATATGTTTATCTGTTCAAAAATCTGTGACATACGTAAATCACATCAAGTGGTTGATGATAAGGTGAAGCATTTTCGTAAAACGATGCTAGATGAGAAGCTTAAACAGATTGTGATGTTGACGTTTTTTGGTCAAGTCAAGGTAAACTATAACAATTCTAATTGTCTTTATCGTTACATTTTATACTGTCTTTATTCTTTTTAGTTAATTACTTCCGACCATGGAACTGCCAATAAAATTGTAAAAAAAAACTAGCATCACAATATTCTCTCTGATACAGTTTGAGTATCAACAAAGAACACATTTTGAGTATCAATAAAGAACACAGTTTAAGAGGCATGGTATTTTTATTGTACTTATACTTTTTATAAGTTTGTTATTTGGTTGATGGATATTTCAGTTCGATATGTTAAAAAACAAAAAACTTTTACTAATAAGAACATTAATTAAAAGGGGGGTTTGTATGGGATGTACCCCTCCTAATGGTCCGATGGTAGTCACTCAAAAATTTGAGTAAAAAATGCCTTGAGTCATGAGAGATTGAGTGTTTCAGACAACGTTGTATTGTATTTTTGACTTATCCATATCGAAATGAATGGATAAGAATAGATATTTCATTCCGTTTGGTTGAGTTAGTTAGTACTGAGTTATCCGAATTATATAATACAATACAATAATATTGAGATTAAACTACATTATGAAATGCCAGACATACATACAGGTGACAATGCAATTGTCAAGCTGGTGAAACCCATTTTCGATGAACTTTAACATCCACAGTTGTAGAAAATCTCACTAAATTTCATAAAATAGCACATTTTCTTTTCCCAGCCACATATAAAAATTACTTAAGTTCTCGGCACCTCACAAACTTGACATAATAAATGAGAGCAAAGAATTCATGGCAACGTATTCAAAATTAATAGATGATGGACCAGAATATACGGCTGGTACAAATTTTAATTAAATACGCATATTTCTTGGAAATAACAAGTATAGACTATAGCGATAAAGTGATGAAGAAATTCTAAGATATTGCAATTTAAAGGTTTATTTTAGTAACGACTTCGATTGTATGCAATGGTGGAACTCGAACAATAATAATAATAATAAAAATAATAATAATAATAATAATAATAATAATAATAATAATAATAATAATAATAATAATAATAATAATAATAATAATAATAATAATAATAATAATAATAATAATAATAATAATAATAATAATAATAATAATAATAATAATAATAATAATAATAATAATAATAATAATAATAATAATAATAATAATAATAATAATAATAATAATAATAATAATAATAATAATAATAATAATAATAATAATAATAATAAAAATAATAATAATAATAATAATAATAATAATAATAATAATAATAATAATAATAATAATAATAATAATAAGAAGAAGAAGAAGAAATTAATTTTCAATTTCAATTGGTTCTAGATACTGGCTATCTAAATATCGTAGTTTTCATTTAGTTGCGAAATATTATTAATCTCCTTATTTTTCAAAATTTTTGTATCATTATCTATTCATCCATTCCGTTTTTTTTGAGTTGAATGAATACTTAGCTCATATAATTTCATATCCAATTTTTGACACAAGGCATTCAAAAGCCATTTTGAATGTACCCAGCAGCTCTGCAATACATATATATACATATGCACATATTTATTAAATCTTGTCAAGGTAAATTGTTTAATTTCATTAAAATGGAGATTTCTCTCTATCAAACAACCTCAAAAGATAGCTAATTCCATTGCTTTTAAAATCTACAAGTTCATTGACCTTCGCTGGATACGAGCAGAGAAGATGACTGATTGTCTCCACATAGCTATTGCAAAAGTTTCTTGTAAGAACCCATATATAATTTAGTGACATGTCTGCCGATTTGTCAGTGTCCTGTCATGACCACTTCCACTGAGGAAACATCCCTCCAACAAACAAAATGAAATGAAAAGAGATTATCTTTGAGAAAGCTTTATTATTCATATTAATTTATATTTTTATATTTTTTATAATATTGCTAACACTAAATAATTATGATAATTAATTAATTGCATAAATTTTAATTAAACAATAATAAATTTAAATTTCTCTTTTTTTAACTTATAAATTTAATTAAGTAAGAAAGAAATGAATTAAAAACAATTATCTGTTTAAGAAAATTATGTTTATTAATTAATTAGCTTAAATTTTTATTAGATTTTTTTCTTTAAGGAAATCTTTTTTTACACAAATCTATGAATGTTGTTTGTTTATTTGTTTGTTGTTATTGTTGTTGTTGGTATGTACACAAGCAATTTTTTATAGAACTAAAAAATTAAATGATTATGTGAGAAGGAGAAACTTTGTAGACAACTACATAAGTATAAATTATACTAAATCATATATATAAATAGATATAAATTTAATTTTTTATATATTTTTATTTTTTGAGGTTCACAAAGTTTGTGTAAATCAACCACATCTAAATCACAGTCTCCTAATATTCTAAATGAAAAACAAAACCTAAAACTATTAATTAAAAAATTATAAAGGGTATACAATTTTAGCATAAAATTAATAATAAAATTAAAAAAAATAAAACTAATTATAAAATGAATATATAAAATATTACAAACTAATTAAGTAAAAGTGCCTTAAATAAACAAAAAAAAAAAAATTAAATGTAATGAAATGAAATTAAATAAAAATTATTGAATAAAAATTAACGCTTGGCCATCTTTCAATACATGTGCGTTTTACATCTATGCCTGTGTTTGTGCCTATGTGTGCGTGTGTGTGTGATTGCATGATTGTTTAATTTCTTGTGATATGTTTTCCTTTTTTTTTTTAATATACTTGACACAGTTTTGACTGGAATATTATTTTGAATTTTATGATTTTTTTTATATTTATTTGCATTTATTACTGTTGCATCTCATATTGAATCTGATGATGATGATGACTGTGATGATGTTGATGCTGCTGTTGCTGATGATGATTATGATGGCGACGTTGTCGGCGATGATGATGATGATGGTGTTGTTGTTGCTGCTGATCTTCTTGTTGCTGCGTTTCATTACTGTATTCATTGCTGAGTCTTGTTTGCTGCTGTTTCTGATGATGACGTTTTCTATGCTGATGATGAGGCAACATTTCATTTGATTCTATGGAATCTAGGAGATTATCAATATTTGGTGAATTCGATGTGGTTGATTCGTTGTCAATAACTGGTGTATCTTTCGATATATGATGCAATTGACGTATTATATTATCATGGAAATTCTTATTTTCATGAATATTGTAGTTTTTAGGAGCAAATGAAGCATAACCAATGAGGCGTACATCTAATCTTGGGTACCTGAAAATAATAATTAAAATATATTTTATAAATATAAGGAATCTTTTCAATTGTATTCAATGAAATTTCATTTGTTTGTCCTTATAATTATTTGTATTAGACAGAAAAGTAAGGAAATCTGAAAGACAGGGTGGCTTCTTTTGAGTTTGTTGGTTTACCTCTTACAGTCTAGAATAAAATGATGACGATAAAAATAATATTACTTAAAAAAACACAAATTGATCTTGATTTTTGCTTATAACTTGCCTTAAGTTACAACAGTTTGGCTCTAATATATACTAATTCAATATAAAACAACAATTGGTCATGTAGAAAATTTTTAAATTTCATTCAAGCCTAAAAGTATGTGCAAAAATGTTTCTATAAATTACATAATTGGAAAGTATGCACATTTTAATAAACAACAAATATAAATAATTAGATAACTAAGAACTAAAATTATAAGCCCAAAGAAACAAAAAAAAAAGGTTTTTAATTCATGAATGTAAACTCACCTAGGCACTTGGTTTGCTTCAACACTAGACACAGACGTTTGAGGTCCATAGTAATTCCATGGGATTGCCAGATCTGTAAGCATATAAATTAAACTTTAGACTAAACTATTTTAAGGTTATAAATTCCATGCAAGAAATATTATTGTAAATTACAAAAAAAAAATCACATTAGGCTGAGCACAGCAAAATGAACAAATAGCAAAGAACTAACAAAGCGCATTTGTTATTATTGTATTATCATATTAAGCACATAACCTAAAAGCTAAGCTTTGCATTTCATAATACATATATTGTTTGTCATTATGTAGCGCGTTATTATATTAAATTAATACATGCAGACAATTGGAACAAGATTACTAATTAAATAAGGAAAAACTTGATAAATAAAACAAAAGAAAAACACAAGGACGCACAACGGTGCGTATTAGTAATGCGCATTAGTAGCTTAACTCTTCACACGCTTACCACTGTCAAATGATTTGTAAATTACCTAAGAAAAATGTATTGTATCTGTGTGTTGTGGGTAGTATAAGTTTTGAACGATTTTCTATTTATGGTATGATATGGTTGTTATTAAATTGTTTTGATTAGGGTTTTAACTATTTTCATTTTAAACTGCCTTTTTTAGGCAGTGCTGTATCCTCAAAATATGTCAACTTTTGTGTTAACAGAACCGAAATCGCGGTTTGTCATTTAACTGAGTCTTTTCATCGTCTTGTAACTGACCGAAATCTTAAATGTCCGCATATTTGTTTTTTATTTATTAAAAAAATTATCATATATCCCTCGTAATGTTAAAACAACCATGAACAGAAAAAAAAAACATATGGAAAGTCTAGGACAACCAGCAATATCCATTCTGATATCGAATTGATACTATTATTCGAAAGATATGCTGTGGATCAGAAGAGTGTAATATACTATAATCTGGTAAAAACAGGTGAGTCTACCACGGGGGAGCATTACAAAATATAAATAAAAAGATATACAATATAAAGAATAGTAGACTACTTGACATATGAATTTAATTTTGAATCATGACCATGTACGACAGGATGTTGCGTGACTAGATAAAAGTTCTAGTACTTCAACAGCTATATAGGTTTATTTATTAGACCTAACGCTTCGTGACTATGACTTGTTTTGATCAATGTAGAATAATGCCTTGTCTGAAATAGTATAGTCTTAACTTAAATTTAAGAAATCAAAAATTGACACGATTAGATTCGCGACCAAAACACTTATACACAGTAAAATTAACTGAGAATTGTGTAAAATCATGCCAATTATGGTTTTACAAATAATTTTCTTAATTGCCCTGCATATTGTTGCATTTTTCTTGAATGAAGTCTCAATTTCACAATATATTTCATTTCATAAGTTCCATTCAGTTGCACATTTTCTTTTTATGTTTTGTTTTATTTTATTTGTAAATTTATTTATTCATTTATATTCACAATTACGTTTCTTGTTTTTCTATTTTGTTGATGTTTTTACGAAACTGTAGTAAGTGTATGTGCAAAAAGAAATCAGACAGATTGATATACAGACAAAAAATTATGATGTTGTAAACAACAAAAGCGAAGTAAATGTTCCAAAATGAATTAAAATTTCGCACTTAAATACATACACAAATATATGTAAGTCTCTCTGTGTGTGGGTATGTGTGTATTTATATAAAAATTAGTTTCGAATTTGCGTGTCTGTGTCTGAAAAGTGAAGTTTTTGGATATAAAAAATGCGCTGATCTTGGCAGAATGAACAATAACAAAGTAGACGACGACGCCTTGCAAAACTGATATTTAATTGCTGACACATGTTCAAATGAATTGAAATGTAAAATAAATACGAATACGCGGCGTCTAGATCGTGTCCGGCCCCCAAAAAAAAAGTACTCGTATATACATACACATCGTATATGACTACAATGACGACGACGATGGCGGCAAAGTCGACAGTTAAATGTATATGCATCTGTGTCTTGTATCTTTGTATTAATATTATTTGAATGTTGACCTTTTTTGTCGTAATCGATACGATCGATAATATATAATATTGTGAAATAAGTATTTTAAATTACATTATTTTATTTTGATTCCGATTTGTTTTTCTTTTCATTTGTTCTACCTACTCTTATTCTTCTCTTATTTTCTCTTCATACTTTAGATTTCTTTCCCTTCCATCATTCTTTCATTTAGTTTTTAGCATATTAGTTAAGCTTGGCTAACAACACACATACCTGCCTGTTCACAATTTGGTGGTTTAAAGTATAAACCCGGTTTCAGAGGACGCTCTTCCTCATCATGTACTTCCAGCATTAACCAACCCACCATCACGGGTGTACGTGATTGTTGTTGTTGCTGTTGTTGCTGTTGCTGCTGCTGTTGTTGTGGTTGTTGTTGAATATGTTGTTCCCGGGTAACACTCTCCCAAATATAAATGGCACGTTTTATATCAATCTCAACCCAGCCAGTCTTTGAGATGTTCATCATAATCGTATTACAAATGCGCTTCTTGCGTTCTAAAAGAATACAAAATTTGGTAATTTTGAAATAGTCGTTTTAAATTACAGACAAAAAATGAGAATAGAGAATATTATGTATTAATATGTAAGGCACCCTGTATTTTCTCATAGTTCCCACGGTATCTATTGACATTTTGCATGCTTTTTTTAGCAGCGATTCATAAACTGTTCTAAGTGTTTATTGAGAAAGAACTTTTGTTTTAAGAACGGCGTAAAATGCCCGATGCTTAAGAACCACTGCTTTATCTGAATAGATCCAATTAAAATTGAATTCCTTATTAATTTTAGACTTCAGACCAAAAGCTTCAGACAAAATATTGTATGTAATAAGGAAACTTCTCATATGACTTGTAATTTGGCTCTCAAAAAAAATTTAGTTTTTAATAAAATTCCATAGCAAATTAAGATAGTATAGGGTATAAGGAAAACAAAAAATAATTTTAAAAAATTTGGCACGTGTATATAAGGCCAAGATACTTACGTTTATTACGGCGCAATTGTTGTATGATCGAAACTGTTACACGTATTTGTGATTCTAGCAATGGTTCAACACAACGTTTTTGTTTGCCTTGGGGATCTGTTAGTTCTGGATCTTGTGGTATTGTCTCCACTTCTTGTTGCTGTTGTTGTTGTTGTTGTGCATCAGCATCAGCGCTTTGATTCGGATTTATCTTATATAGACGTAATGTGGCGCTATCCAAATTGAGATTCTCACGTTTCATCTCGAAAATGCTGTTGGCGAATTGTATAGTGACATTGTTATCATGCAGCCAGGATGCTGCATTCGATTCAGCATTACAAATTGGATAGGCAGCCACCTCATGCTGTGGATCCTGTTCTTGACTCTCATCCGAATTACCAGAATCGAAAGCATATTGAATACGTGAGCGTATATCATGAATACTAGAATGAAATGAATTCAAAAGATTTCATTTAGTTTAGTAAATTCATTCACATTTAGTCTTAGACTTACATATGTATGAGTCTATGTAAGTAAGTAACATGAGTAAAAAGTAAATCATTTTTTATAGTTTATGCTGATTTATTTAATTTAAAAAGATCTAACAAATCTCGTAGGCTTGTTGTCCATTGTACAATAATCTAATTCTTTGGATTTCAATTCTTTTAATTCTACAATAGTTAAAAAATGAGTTTTCTAGCTCACTGTCTGCATCATCTTGAGTTTAGGATGTAGTAGTTTATTGTAGTTTGAAGAAAGTTGAGAATGACATATACTGTTGTGTGTCTGATTAAATAATTTAAAGTGTGTGCTAAAATATTCATTAGATGCTATCAGCAACTACATCTATACAACTACATACGTTACTACTATGTAGAACATATTGTATATGTATATGTAGAATGATGATGATGTTTGAGTAAAGATGCCAACGGTTATGATAATCAAATTTATGTCGTCGTCGTCGTTATTGTTGTTGTTGTTGTTGTTGTTGTTGTTGTGTATATGATATGAATAGATCACTGACAATTATGCGAATAGTCTACATAGGCTAGAGTGGTCTGACATTTGTAGCGACAAGATACAAAACTATTTAAATGGATCTAGTACACTGAAATAAATAAATGTACAATAGTAAGTAAAATGATGCAATCAAATCTAATTATTTGAATGAATCTAAAGCACTGAGACAGATCAACCCATAAAAATTTATTATTTTAAATTTGTCTTATTTAGTATTTGAAAGTGAAATGAAATTTTATGCATAGTTAAGAAGTTCTTTTGTAGGTTTTATAGTTCGTAAGTTATCTGCAGAACTAGAACATATATGAAAAAATAAACACAAAATTTAAGGAGAAGTTTCCCGTAAGAAAAGTTTGTAACCTTTGGCTATTATAATATGGTAACATATTAAAAAAGAATTATCGCAAATTTTGAAATGCCCAGTTGACTTCATATTTGGTAGATGATTAGTTTAAGGGAAGGTCGGGAACTTAGAACACCTTATCACAGCGGACGCAAGTGGGCATATTGTGACAACCCCCGTAGTTAAAGTTTCAAGATTTTTTATATTTTATTCGTTTAAAGATCCCATTTTATTGCTTACAGGGAAAATCTATTATCATCTCTTAAGTCAATTATTATTGTAAAATAATCTCTCAGAGAACCCTTATATGTTAATAGTAATAGATCATCTAACGAAAAGAATTTTATGGGTTGGTTTTCATTTAATCTTTTGTATATCCAAGTAGAAAGTCCTAAGGTGTTTTGTTGATTGTTGATCTGAGACCATTCTTCTCTATGAGAATACTGCTACAGCCTAAATAAATTCAAGTTCCACATTCCTAAAAAGAATACGTATTTTTTTAACGGTGTCTTTGGGAAGATAGAAGTGTGTTAGACACACGTGAATGCAAATTGCAATTATCAATAGCTGTGCACTACTACAACAACTACAAGTATTCTATATGCAACATTTATAATAAACATTTTGATATACTTAGTACATTGTAGTAGCTAAAACAACAACAACAAAAAAAAAACACTAACAACAACAACAACAACGACAACATTTTTGATGATGAATAACAAAAATAATATAACAGAATCACTTAAAAACCCATTGAGACTAATGCGCATTGAGTGATCGTCAAAAATTCAACTATACCAACGATAACAACAAAATGAACATCAACAACAACAACAATATGAACATCAACAACAACAATATGGCTGTCAGCAACAGATATACCGGTACAGTAATAGTAGTAGCAACAGTAACAACATGATCATTAAGAACTACAACAAGAACGTGAAACAGCATTTTGCCTTTTCGTTGCTTTAACTTTAAACTAAATGTTTTCTTTTTTATCTACAAGCTATACAGCTATGATCTAATCAGATACAATCTGTCTGGGGCAACAATTTTGCAGACTGGCAATCATGCTACTACTTATACTGCTGCTATTACATACATACACATGTACTTATTGTTTCACTGTGTTTATATTGAAAAGTACTTATATACATGTGATGTGAAGTTGGCTTGATATGAAATTCGTCATTTTTGACGCCAACTAATTTGAATACTCACTCACTGGTTGAGTAAACGCTGAGCATGCGCACCATTGATGGTGATGCTGATAGACATGCCATGCCAAAGGATTGAGTAGACAGATTTTCATTATTGATTGATTTGCCTGAAGCGATTTTTGTCTAGTCAAAAACAATGTATGTCTGGGGCATTATTCAATTGATAAATTTGTGGTATTATTAAAAAATTAAATTAAATTCATCAAACACAAAACAACAATTTATCTTATGATCTTTTTGATTTTTCAATGTAATAAAAACTATTCAGATTATAGCAGGTATGAAGTTTGGATGGAGTATGAAAGCATGGAGTGATTTTAATCTGGACATAACTAGTAATAACGAATTCAGTGAATACGAAAAATTTAAACCAGATTTAGCTAGCTGCTTGTTAATATCTTATGTTGTACTCGTATGTAGTGTATGATGAAGATGAACTTAGAGCAACAACATTCATGAAAGGGGCTTGTCTCGACTACTACAACAACAGCAACAACTACTAATATTGAAATAACAACAAAAATTAAAGTAGCAACAATAACAAATAACACGAAGATGTTGATATTGTTGATGTTGTTGTCTGTCTGAGTTATGTCTAGACGGTAGTATTGTAGTTGCAATTGTTGCTACCGATATCATAGTGCAGATGATGATGATGGTGGAGCTGCTGCTGCTACTGACTGCTGCTGTGGGCAAAACTATTAACATCACCAACAACAGAAACAGTGGCAGCAAGAAGTACATATACTGCATTCCAAATTTTTTTTTTTTAAGTATTTGTTGTTGTCTCCACTGTCGTAGGCTCGATCCAGACATGAAATTTGTGAGTCACGACAACTCGTTGTCTCGAATGCCAACAAGACTGAGACTGACTGAAATTGTTGGCAATGTCTGGCGGCTAGCAGCCATATAAGAAGATCTTTTGCTGCTGCTGTTGCTGCTTTTGCTGTTTTACCTTGAAAGACGAAAGTGTTTGTTTGTGGCTGAGTCTCCGAGTTTGACTTATGCAGACAGTAATTGTGCATAACGAAACGAAACGAAACGATTTACAAGAAATACTACATCCTACATACATATATGTAGATGGATGAATGTCTGTCGACAAAATGTCTGGAATTGCATTGAGATTGATTGTTGACTGATTTTGTTAGTGTAGAATGTCATTGTTTTTGTTACTGTTGTTATTACTTGTACTAAAGAAATTCCAATTGCATTTTATTAAATGGAAAAGTTGGATGTTGTTGATGACTGAAAACAAAGTACATACACGTAAGTATTTAGTGCAAGTAATTGTATGTTTGTCATACTTTTAAAATGCGCACGCGCGCATTCATTGAATTTGAGATGGAAAAAAAAAGGTCAACTGGAGTAAAAAATGTGGCCAAGTGAATGAAAAATATCCCATTTAGTCATTTGTTTTTTTGTAGACATCTTTTTATGGTTTTGCAACATAATATTACATCTTTTGTACTATAGTGTGTTTGTTGGTCTTTTTTACTTTGGAGATTCATATAATACATTTGTATCTATTTATCTTAACACCAAACCAGCCAGCCAGCCAGCCAGCGTAAGCAAGCAGCCAACCATCCAGCCAGACAGCCAGTGAGCCAGCCAACCAGTCAGTCAGTTATATCTATCTATCTACTATATCTATGAATACTATGTGTAAGCTTACAAAGCGCGGCTAGACAGTGTCTCGCCGGTTGCACTTCATTATCATATAAACAGCATTCAGCCAGTAAATAGCCGCAAAGCTACAAATAACCCACACTAACATAGATATGCACATAGATACATATGCATGCCACATAAGCATATTTAGACAGGCGTACGTCATAATTGCATTTGTATTGAAGTGAATTTACTGCTGCTGCACTTTGTCTGTGCAAACAATAAAAATGCTATTGACTTTTTAGCAGATACTCGTAAAAACAAAGACTTTTATTTATTTAAGATATCTTCATTTACTTTCTTCACAGACTATGGTGTGCTGATCATTGAACCGATCGATTGATGATCTGATCCCATGATTTCTATACTATAAGTTGTATAGACAGATTTACATTTTCTTTTTGATTTTTTCATGATAATAAATACCAAAGCAACAATAATTTTATTATATGTAAATAGCAACCAATTGCAATGGTGGCATTTGTTGTTCAGATTGTTATTGTTGTTGCTGGTGTTGGTGTTACTGTTGTCGTTTTGTTGTTTTAAACAGGCTCACATAGCAACGACCTACAAAAAGTTCATTAACGGAGCCGCTAGACATGGCCCAGACAGTTCCCAGACATTTTCCAGACAGATACCGACAGACAAAGACACACAGTCAACCAGATACTACTACTGCTACTACTACTACTCTCACAAACTTACTTACTTACATAGATACAATCAAACTACTACATACATACATTTCATACTACATTGCAATTGCGGCACAAGTTTGTTGTTGGTACTGATGGTGCTGCTGCTGCTGCTACTGCTACTGTTGTTACTGCTTCTGTTGGTCTGTCAGTTGGTTTTTTTTTTGTCTGTTTGTTTGTTTTTTCATAATAGTATCTATTATATTGTAAGTAAGTATATTTTTTTATTATTGTATACACAGATATTTAAGATGAGAGATGAGACGAGACGAGACGAGACACTCAGACGTCAAATAGTCACTTTGTCTGTCCATCAGTCAGTCAGTTAGGCAAACTGGTAGTAGTCAGTTAGCCAAGGAAGCAAATAAGCAAGCAAGCAGCAGACCAAAGAGTTATTGGAGTCATTTTAAGAGTCAGTTGGCGACAGATAATCGCTACACATGCTAACCAAAGAAGATGCATGTCTGCATTCATGTGTAAGCAGTGAATAGTGTGTCGAACCGACTGAGATTGACTGATATCACTTGTAACTCTCAAGTCTGGGAAATATGGTAGTTATGCGTCGTTGGACATACTAATGCTGTCCGACGATAATATACATAAAAAATGTGTTTGATAGTTATTATTTAATATGTATGTATATAAGTTTATATACAATATATTGTCTTTCCATAACTATTAATGGGGTTTTGGGATAGAATTCTTTCTGAGTATGACAATTTACTGGGTATCAATACTTCATTAAAGAATTATATTTATGGATTACTCAGAAATCGGGTAAATTGAATGAACCATTAAAGTCATAATCATTATTATATATTGATCTATTGATAATTATTCTATGGAAGTATTAGATTTGACAAAAGCCCTTATCATATTTAAAATCACTATCATGATTATCACTGATCTACTGATTGATACTATAGTACTAATTTAAATGTGATTCATAAAAAATTCAAATGAAAGTTATATGAAAATTATATGAATGAAAAATCACTCAATATTCTAAATTGATGGTAATCTTCTAGAAATGTCTATATTATTTTGTAGCAAAGCAATTAATTTATTTTGAGTTTGTTTAAACAAAGAAAGAATCTTAATTAGCGCATGTGTTTGGGGGTATTTGGCCACATTGATCAAATGCACATGGTGTAACCTTGAAAAGCGTTTATTTTAAACTCAATTCCCAATTCCATACAAATATTTATTTAAAGATACAATAAAAAGCAATTAAAATGTTTGCGCGTTTGTGAAAACAGAAACTGCAACAAAATGAATGAAAATTTTAAATAAAATAAAAAAATTGATGAAAATAACAAAAGACCTAAAAAAGTAAATGAAAAAAATATAAGAATGTATAATATATATTATTTATTACTAATTTAAAAAAAAAAAAACTATGCCACAACATCTCCTACTTCTTTTCTACTTATGTTTGGAAAATATTATTATATTATTTGGGATTCAATTATATTTTAATTAAAATTTGTGTAAATGAAGGACAATCTTAAGAGTTTTTGATTAATATTTGATTTCATTAATTTCTTGATTCAAATTTAATATTTTTATTTTCAAGAAAACAAAAGAGCGAAAAGGAGAAATGAATACAAGAAAAACTACATTAATCTTCTAATGTAATTTTTGTAAAAAAATTATAAATAAAATAATCTAAATTATTACTACTTTTTTAATCAAATAACTAAACATAAATGAACTAATCTGAACAATTATTTCTTTCTACACATATGACAATAAATTTTAGTTCAAATTTAATTAGTGTTTATTATCAAAAAATTTTATAAACGCAATTTAATCTTTTCTATTTCACAGAGATATTATTTATGATTAAAATAAAATTTCATTCAAAATGTTGTGAATGAAAGACGCACGATTTGATACTCGTATACAAAAATATGTAATATACAGATTTTTTTTTTTAACTAAATAAAAATTAATAAAAAGAATCACATTTATCTTGCCTCCCTGTACATATGTCACGTATATATGATTGTATTTTGATTTCAATAAATTTTGATAAAAACGAAACAAAAATAAACATAAAATGAATTGTGAGTATTTGACTTACCGATGTTTTTTGATCATATCAAATATTTGACCGTCACGTGTGTCGTTTGTTTGATCCTTGCCACTAGCATTGTTGCCGGCAATAATTCGTCCCATTTGTTCATCCGTTAGATTAAACATTGCCCATATGGTGCGATTATTTCCCACGTATTCGGTACGGATGTCGTCGCCGATAAATGATGTGCGTTTTGCACGTATCGCATCATTGAGGCACATCGATGAGATTAGCAATATGCAGAATAGCAAACTTCTGCTGTAGTTTTCGCTAAAAGCGCTTATCATCTTCCTATATTTTCAATATTTTGTCTTCTTATTTTTTTTGTGTTTTTTAATTGTTTTTGATTGCGTATTTTGATTTGAGACTTGTTTACTATTCAGATTAAGATTAAATGAAATTGTCACGCAATTTCTAAGAAAGTGTTTTTGCTTATTTTTTTGGTTTCTTCTTTTCAAATTTTTTTTTCTTCTTTGAAATTATTATTTATTATTTTTTAATGTGAATGAAATTGGCACAAAAATTGCACATTTTTGTAAAAATTAAAAATTTACTTTTATATTGAGAAATGATTTTTTACAATTTAAAAATTTGGAAATGTTTATATTATTTTTTTCAATATTTTTACACAAATCTAAGATTTGCTGAGTTTGCAATAATTTCTTTAGTTTTGATTTTTGAATTATTGTAGTAAGTAGTAATTGATTTTATTTCTTAAGTTCTTCCGATTATTTTGATGTGTTCACTCTAAGAACCAAGTATGAAGTGATTTGTGCGAAGCATTTTTAAGTCTTAAATAACACATCAGATACAATATTTGGTTGCGGTTGGTATCGCTACTCTGTTATGTATGTACGTAAAGACTACGTTATACACTGAAAGAAGTTTTTTATGTACATGTGTAATACACGATTATAATTGTGCCAGAGACAAAATAAACCTTAGAGAATCTTCTGTGTTTTTTATCGTAAGCACGCTTGTTATAGTTGGAAGTACCTTATTAGACAGAGATCCCAGATGAAGAATTAGATGTTTACTATTACCCCGTTCATAAGACGCCCGAAATGGTTTGCACCTAGGTCAGCCTGACTCAATAGACATGCATAAATTGATTTTCAGTTCGGTTTTAACACGCGAAGCGCACATTTAAAACCTGTCGTTATTTTCTGGAACCGTATTTGTGTGTCTTATAAATGCAAAGCTTATTGCAGACGTGTTGAAAATCAGCTGTTCGCAAAATGTTGGTTTGTGCAGTGTTGCCATATGGTGCAGTTATTTTCCTTTATTATCATTTTCTCAATATTATGCATTATACATTTTTCATGTACAATGTAATCTTAAAAGAAACCTTATTTTGAGAGGTGAGCTACATCATATTTTATGCATGTGGCAACTTCAACAAACACATATTCGTTTTCAACAAGAGAACAAGACGTCGCACGTCGCACTAAACAAAAAATGTTCTGAGTCTGGCTGACCTAAGTGCAAACCGTTACGGGCGTCTTATAAATGTACTATATGACTCTATTTTTGTCGCCATCCAAATTAACGTAACCCAATTTTATTGAGTGTATTTCAAAGAGTTCAAACACTTAACTAATGAAGATCCTTTTTAACACTCACTCAACTAAATGACTAAATATCATAAGCACAATGAGTCTATACTATGGGGTGAATTCAAGGAACATAGTTTTATTTAATATTTTCATTTAATTACGGTTTAATTATTCATTTAATTAATTGTAGTGAGAAATATTTTCCAGTGTACTTCAAGTTAATACTTCGGTAGTGGTTCGGGTATTTTGTCGAATGCACGAGGTCTGCGCAAGCGACCAATCAGCGCTGGCAACATGACGTAAGGCAAGACGTAAGGGCACAATAACGTACTAAGAAACTACAAATTCTTCACAACGTAATGAAAAAAAAACAACACAATGCTTCTAACTAAAATAATATAGTAGTAAGTATGAAATACTTTCTTTTACTACTGATAATCAAATCAAAGAAAATTAATGAAAGAAAGTGATATTTTCATTAGAAACGCAATCATAGTTACAGTTTAACATTCATATTTGCTTTTACATTTACTCTTTTAATTATCCTTTATTTTAAAAAATTATTATTCAATATTTTATTTAGATGTTATATTATGTTTTTAAAGGTTTGACACAACTACAGAATCTGAAAAGGCTAAACTTTTGGAGAAGGGTGTAATTGAAGAAAAAACTGTGGACACGAAAAAGTCTAAGAAAGAAGAAAAGGGCCTCAAGAAAGAACCACAAAAGGGTGAGGCATCTGAAGTTGCTCCTGAGAAAATTACTGAAGAAAAGGTTGAAGACACTGCGCAAGAAGCGAAGAGTGTTGATACAACTATTTTATATTATACTTAAAAAACTTTATTTAGTTGACATAGATTTTTTTTTTGCTTACATTAAATTACATTGACATTGATATATTGATAAGGTGAAACCAAATTTACTTTATTCTACTTTATTTTAAGTTTATCAAACAAATGTCTAATTTTCACAATTGTTTGTTATTCGTTGAGCCTATTTTATTATACAATAATAAAACATTTGTAGACACGAGGTTTGTTACGAACCTATCGTAAATATAAAGGAGGTGACAGACTGTGATTAAATCAGAATCGGACGATTGCTACAAAAGAAAACATCTGACGTCCATATCTTTTAAGTCACCAAGTTCAGTAAAGAAGTCACCAAGTTTCTGAACATACTTCTTGAGAACACTTGATTAGACCAGAAAATTCTTAACTTTCTTTTACTAAGATATTTCATTCAATTTTTATAATAGCTTTGCACGGCTCAGGTAGAATGTCTTATATACTCTATTATCCGTGTCTTTTACGAGTGATCAAGTATTGGTCCCATATTCATAAGAAGCAGCAGACAAGTTCCCGTTACATATATCCACAAGCTTGTTTTTGCAATAAGAATAACTAAATTATAAATATGGTGAGTGGTTGTCTCGACATTAACAATAGATTTAGACAAGACTTCTTTCAATATTAACAATCGATCAAGATCCACGCACTCATCTAAGACTACTGTAGAAACAATAAGGCTAAAATGTGGAATACTTTGCAGCGACAAAGATGTTTGGATCAACCTGATTAGAATAAAGAAGGAATTTAAATACATTTTTCACAGTTTCAGGTATAATATTGTAGATGGACGTAACACACCAACGGCATCCGCAGGTAGTTGCAGGTAATGACAACAAAGATTGCAATGCTAAATACAATGTAAAGTGTAATTATCACTTTAATTATTCTTAATTCAATATAATTTCTATGGTAATGTAGTATATTGTTGCATCTTAGATAAGTTACTTATCATGCAGCCTCCGCAAAATCTACAGTTTTATGAGATGTGAGATAAAGTGCGTAGTGAAGAATCATGTATATTTCAAAGTGCGTATAATGATGATGATGATGATGATGTGATATGTTTTCGTTGTTGCGAATTTTATCACATTATTAAATAATAAAATACTAGACAAAAATAAATGCGCCGGATATTAAATATTAAGATATTTCTACGCATTTCTCATAGATTCGAATATTTCTTTAGGTGTCAGTTACAATTTAAATAAATTATTTTATTTTTTCCTTTTCCCATTAGTGATAATTAGAAATAAAATGTTTCTTTTTCTCATAAATATTCGAATATTATTATTGTACTTACTTATACATAATATACATTATCTAAACTTGCTCTATATATTTTGTATATAAAAATAGGTGTTCACATACATATGTCCAGTATACATATATATGTATTGGTTTATTACATACTAAATTCTCTAAATTGTCATATGAGAAAAAATGAATAAAAGATACAAAAAAAATCTGCAATACAAAAATATTATTCAATTTGCATACGGAAATCAACAGCGAGACTTCAAGGACGTGGATTTTTTTAATTTTCATTTTAGATTTCTTCTAAATAAACATCCAAAAAAAAAAAAATCCAAAAAAAAATAAAGATACAAAACATATATAAAATATACGACATAGATATGGATTTATGTTTGTATTTGTGTATCTTTTTTTTTTTTTGGCGTGTCTGGACAAAAATTGAATTTGAAATTATTGTATAATTTGGAGCACTTAAAAAGTCTGGCTGTCTGGCTGACTTGTGCGACGCTGGTTTACTGACAGTTTGACTGTCTGGCTAGCTGCCGGGCTTATCTGACGATTATGCAGCCAACCAGACTGATTGAAGAGTGTGACAAATACAATATCACAACAATAGGAACTACCACCCACTAAAGAGAAATACATATATGCAATTCATTCTCTGTGAGATCAAATTGCTGAATTTCGATTTATTTGAAACTACGCCACTGCTCAAGACTAAAGACAAAATACCAAAAATGAAAAGAAATACTGAGAGATATGGATCTCTCTACACTACCAATGGGTAATATTTGGTATTTATTTATTTAGGTTTTTGTTTTGTTTTTGTTTGTTTGTATAAAATTTTGTATTCGGATATATTGTATTGTAATTGGAATATTTTAAAAGATTTTAAAAAATTTTGTAACAAAAATAAAGTGTTTACATATTGTATTGTATATCAAAGTTATTTGATCTATTTGTTTACAAAGTAATCTTGATTTTTATCAAAATTTTGATAAGTGCTTTATTATTGCAATGATAATATGAGACGGCATTTCTTTGTATTTTCCTTCATCTAAAATTTCTTATGTATCATCCATCACATAAATCTGATTATTTATTATTTACTATATTTCATTAAAAAAAAAAATAAATTGTTAATAATAGTAATAAGCCTGTAAATTATGATTTATTCATTTAAATGGACTTAGACTTAGATTTCAGGAGCGAGAACAGTATTGAAAACGTAGCTATGTCAGGTGAGACGCTTAGTGAGGTAACTCTTAAAGCACGACCTTTTCAAACATTGACATGTATTGGATACCAGTACTAATAATTAATTCATCAAAGCAATGATCAGTTTAGCAATACATATTCTTCTTCTATGGATACTAGACTCTTAGTTTATGAACTACTAATATGAAATTTGAATAAAAAACTTCGAACTTGACGAAATACTCAACAAAAAGTAACAAAACAACCTCGGTTTTTTTAAACTAAATTTCAAAATTTATGACCTTATATTGAACAGGAATACAAATTGCATGATTATAGAATATTTTAAAAATGGTTTTGTAAAAGTTTCTTACAATTTCAATATTCAAGGTTAGAGTATAAAAGTGCTTAATGTTGCACATTACATCAGTATCTTTTAAATTCATTAAATAACAAATACAATAATAAACTAAATAATGTGTGTGTACAAAAAACTTCTTTCTAAAATTCAATTTTTTGGCTTGGTACTAAATGTCTTTGCTACCAACGACAATTGTTGGACAATTAGTGTATAATAATATTTGTGTTTAAAGCATCTGTTTCTTGACCATTCTTAGTTTTAAATATGTTCCTATAAAAATTCAATGAAAGTGTGAAGACCATGGCAATAATTTATAAAAATTGTTTTTCTTAAGAATACTTTATTGATAGAAATAATGTTTATAGAAGGCCAAACCAAATCAATTAATGGTTCTAACTTAAATAAAGGTGTTTTACAATAAAATTTTCGTACAATTTCTTCTGGTCTTTAGACCAAGTTTTACTAGTTTACAATAGATTGTACCAAGTTCTTGTAGCTCTAATGGCAATTATCGTAACATTTGGCGATATACACATAAGAAATACAATTGTATATTGTCTTTGGACCAAGTTGTACTACAATACTTTCCTTTACTTTAGTTTGTGGCTAGTTCAAGTAGCATGCTAATGGATATTTCGTAACATTCTACGATAAGTAAATGTAAAGTGTGTGGTACTTATAATTGACAGATATGAGTCGATCAGAGATTGAAACTCACATATTTTTTCATATGTATGTATGTAATTCTTTTATCGTATAAATTGATTATGCTGAGTAGGAATTGTAAAACTAATTTGAATTTCTTTTCAAAGTTATAAAATAAAGAAAGATTATAAAGTCTGATTCATTTCAAAATTGGATAAATTTAATTAAAAAAGTTGTCAAATTTTTAATGCTTCATGCATGTATGTGTATTTATGTAAATAAGATAAATATTTTGACATTGAAGGGTATATAAAATAAATCCCAAATTTATTTAAATATCATTATAACACGTAATTAACATAATTGTGCTTGAAGGCAATGATGTTGTCTGGGCGCAAGCGTTGCACACGAGACTGCAATAACTCCACCACCACCAACTAAAAACAACTTCAAGAAGAGCATTTAATTTGCAACTGAACAACAACAACCGCAAAAAACAGAGATCAGCAACAAGTCAAAGCAATAAACATAAAAAACAAGCAACTTCGGTTTTGACGAGTATTTAATTTCCTTCATCACTATTTTGGGTGGAGTATTTTATTTCAATTACTATAAAGTTTAAGAAACTATTTTCTTCACGCAAATTAACTCAGGAATAACTGGGACTGACACGGACAGATATTTGGATAGTTTCAGGTTTTTTTACAGGACATTGCAGAGCAATGAAACACTTACATAATTTGCGGTGTTTCATCTCTGCAATTTTCGGTCTCGCTGTTAAATTGTACATACTATGTTGTATTTAGTAAATAGATTTAAGATATTCACGAATCATTGAGAATTGTTCCATAAAACACTTAGAGATCGAAGGACTTTTGAAAAAATAAAGAAAAAATAATATAGAAACAGAAACTTTAATTAAAATTTCTCTTGTTCTACTTCATGATCTACTCAAAGCGATAACGATTAATGTTAAGTTAATTGATAAATATTTTATCCAAACATATAGAGATGTGTCTTAAAAATATAAGATAACTAACACAAGTGAGTCTAGATGGGGAGGGCTTGAAAACGTTTCTAATTTCTATAATTGTTTTAGAATAATGGGTTGGTTACAAACATCTAACCATATTAAGAATACCCTATATACACAATATAAAATTTAGCCTGAAGGGCATTGAGAAGCATTAATGTTTATAAGTGTTTGCATTTGAGTGCCACCAAGAACAGCAACAAAAAGAAGAGAAGATCAGTGAAGAACAAGACCCAGACAAGACGTTATAGTATATACGAGTATATTGTAGTAAGATACAGACAACGAAGAGCCAGTGAGCCAGCCCGCCAGATAAACAGATAGGCAGACATGGAGACATACAAGCGTCGAGACGCACCTTTTCGTGTATGTGTTATGCTGCTGTTGTTGTTGCTGTTGCTGGTGATGCTTCAGTGAAGCCTCCAACAACTTCACCTTCTCCACTGAATACATTTGTTATTGGTGTTGTTGGTTGTCTTGATTGTTGTCTCAGATTGCATGTGGAATGAATGCAAAGACCAGAAGCCAATTTGTTGTATCTGTTGTTGTTGTTGTTATTTTCTCGCTACTGTTGTTTATTATTAATTTTTTGTTGTGATTATTTTTTAGTATTTTGTATGTTATTTATTTCGATTTTTTGTGGCTTTTACTTGGTTTTCTCATTTGGTTTGGCTACTGTATGCATTTAAAAAGGCATTTTGTCGATTGTCAAAATTGACAATGAATGTGTTTATGCACAGTACACACACTGACCCAGCCAGCTAACCAGCCAGTCAACCAACTAGTCTTCCAGTCATCCAGACAACCAATCAGTTGGTGGAGGGACAAGTGCATGTCTGCTGACTGTCTGGAGGAAAGTTTTTTTCTTCCACTCATATTTTGTCCTTAAGATGTGCCATTGAGGCTACAAAATGCAACGCATGTTGCCACAATTGCATTCAGGCAGACGACAACGACAACGACTAAAAAGACCACATTGAACATGACAACCAAATATGGACCAGACGAGACACTTGGTGCTTGGTCTGTCTGATTGTCTGATGACTGGCTGACTAGGTAGGTTGGCTTTTTGGATGTCAGGTAAACTGGCTGCAGTATGTTGCTTTCCCAGACACTTTGGCAGGTTTTATTGCCTTCCTTCATGCACATTCATTCGTTTACTTTTGGTCTTAAATGTGTGGTTCTATAGCTATACGCATATAGATATACAGATACACAGATACTTATATAGATGTGTTAAGGTGTATTTTGCCTTTGCATTTAACAGTAGCCATAAGTTGAAAATTATTTAAATTATATGCATGATGTCTGCTCCTGGCTACTGCTCTTGGCTAATGTATCTTTTGCTGTGCATAGCTTTGGATCCATTCAGGATTTGATGTTGTTGTTGTTCTTATTGTTGTTGTTGTTGCTGTAGATGTTGTTGTTAGTTTGCAGATGCAGTTGCAACATTTTATAGAGTTAAGTTGCGTTGCGTTTAGTTTGGTTTGGTTGCGTTCCGTTCAGTCGTTTTTTGCACATGAGCAATTATGCGCTTCTGGTTGCCTCTTTTGGTAGTTTGCTAGACAGAAGTACACATAAATTTATATACACAAATACTACGACATACATGCACATAAATATATGTAAACATAATTTCAGTTGTTGCTTATACGATAATTATTTTAATTGTTTTTCCTTTGTCAATTTGTGTTTGAGTATTTTATTGACAAAATAATAAAAAGTTAAGAAACCTTTAAAGAAATTTATCAATACAAAATGAAAATCAATTTTTTGGTGTTTCGTAAGGTACCATGTACTCATGATGATGATGATAACGATGACTAAATACCTCACGTATTCGCTGGAACCCAACTCATTAATTCTGAATATAAAAATAAAAAAACTTCCTCTACATTGAATTCAGTGAATTTTCTGTTGCTGTCGGTCAGGATTGGCTCCTCATAGTCTGTCGTGCTAAGTATCTGATTGTCTGTGCGTCCGTTCGTCTGTATTGCAGCAGACACCACTTAATGTTGTCCATAAATTGACGCATAATTATCGACTGGACTCGAAGTCAAAAGAGTCGTCAGTCTTTCAACAGGTAGAATCGAAACGATTCATTTGCCATCATCAACGAAAGGAACTTGAACTTGTCAAAAAAGCAAAACTAAGAATTCGCGCAGAAGTAACACTTTCATTTACTGCTACGCTTAGCCCATACATCATTCTCCTATGTATGTATGTATTGCACCTGTTCTATAATGTTCTCACATCTTCGGTGTTGCTTGTTCTTCTCTGAGTTGTTCTGTTCTGTTCTGTTTTTTTATTTTTATTCTTAAAGAAACACTTGCACTTGACTTCATAGTGTCTATAGATTGTCTATATAGTAAGTAGATTGTCTGACTGGTTGGTTGGTTGGTTGGGTTAATGTTTAAGCCATAATTGTTACAATTAATGGCGTTGTTAATGTGCAAAGTTTTGTGGAGAAAAAAATTCAATAAAATAAATTAAGATTGTGGTTCATTGGACTTTAAAATAGACAGTTCCCTATAAAATGACTTTAGAATTCTGCAAAATAGGAAAAGACAAACCTCCTTAGACTGCATCTTGGTTATTTATAGGACAACACGTGCCATATGTAATATGCTATTTCTAGTAGTGTGTTTATATATAGATAAATTCTTGATTTTATAGAATGAATCTACTTTTATGGAGGGAAATTAAATGAATGAATCTTTACTTTTGGCAAAACACCATAAAAAGTATTGGAGTACAATACTAAAAAAGAATAACATAAGTAACTTCGGTTGCACCGAACGTTAATATACCTTTCACAATGGGAAGGTTAAGTGGATTGATAAATTTAATTTTAAAAGTATCTACATCAAATTTTTGTCTTGAGATTTAAATTCTGAGCTGAATGTTATATACTACTTGATCTGATCGGTTGCAAATAAAGTTTCATTGCTTCTACAAAAAAATAAAATCTTGAAGTTTCTTAAAAAAATACATTCTTAAGCCCTACTCTTAGGCTAACGCTACCTCTTTCTGTGATCGGAGATTCTATCTTAAACACGATACAGATATTTTCAAAAAAGGTGACTACTACAAATACACTGCGAACTAAAAGATCTATTGTGTCAGTTCTTATGATAAAAAAAATTTGGGAGACTTATAGTGTTTTCATACCGAACTGAATCAAGTTGATTCACTTTATCGTTCACACTGGCGATTTCGAATCAAGAAATTTTGTTTTGGTCATACACACGCGTGTAACTTTTAGCGAGCGTTGGCTAATTATAATTATTAAAAAAAAATTAACAATTTGCATTTTGAGGCTGGTACAGAATGGTGTAGCTGAAGCTGAGTCTCAAGCTGAAGCCTCAAAGAAAAGTGAACAGAATGTGTGGTTCATCTATTATCATTTGTTTTGAACAGAGAGAGACAGGTTCAGCATCAGACTCAGCTTCACATTGTGTTAGTTCGCATACAAACAACTGCATTTTATATTTGATCAGACTCAGATTCAGCTTCAATATTCTGTTGCAGCCTTCATGTTGGCGCGCAAAAAAAAAAAAAAAATCAGGAACCAAAAAAAAATTACCTAAAAATGGCAGAAATTGCCCAACATTAACACGAGTGACCATTCCTAAATTTCGAATCAAAGTGCATCAACAACAACCCCTGAATGACGTAATTTCACTTGTGGTTGTTGTCGAAACTGATTCGAATCAGTAGCCACAATGGATTCGAACCCGCTCACATAAGGATTCCTGTTTTGCTTGGTACAAGATCCAGATGAAATTATTATTGAGTCACTACTCAAAATGTCGATGAAAATAACCTAAACTACAACATTCTGTTCGATGAGTGTTCATAGGGTTGAAAAAAGAGCCAGTGTAGTAGTGTAGGGGTTTTAGTATGTAGGCACCACAAGAGACTATTTGTCCGGTGTATCGTACATTCTAGTAGGCCGATCTACCAGGATCTTTGGAATATCTAAACCTCCTTAGCAAACAAATAAAAAAAAAACAAAACACATATATGTATGTACTTGTTGAAGTGCACCCGGCCCGAGTCTTTCTTTGAATTTGTGTGAAACAAATCAATATCAATACGTTCATGAATAAAAAATATTAAAAATGATCAAAGAGAGATATTTGACAAAGACGACTTGATTGTTTTTAAAAAATATGTTTTTATGTGCGAAACTTTGTCCAACAATTTCTCAATAACAGCGGTTTCGATCCGCATTGAGCTTCACTCTCCATACTCTTCTTAAGTTTCCCTGAGTTTAAGTTCTAAGTTTCTATTTCACGCCTTTCGTTTATTTTTTTATTTTATTTTTTTTTAATTCTTATCGTTCTTATCATCACAATCTAGTAACTTCCAGTATATATCTACTTCACTTTTAAGTAGTTGTCCATACCGATGCTTACAATCCTTTTTGGGATACCAACGACGTAGTCGTCTCTGTTCTTCACAGATATATTTGATTTCACGTGTAACAGTTCCCCAGCGCTCCCGTTTTCCACTCCAGACAACCGCGTAAGCCAAAGATAACAGTTCACGTGTACTCTACTACGGAATCATTTGTCAGAAGTCCTCAATATATATTATAAAGTTCTTCACAAATTTCTTTATAAACTGATGACCGTCAACATAAGTAAACCTCTAGTTACGGCAGTTATAAGGTAGACTAATGTATGTATTACTGGAAATTAACCCCCAACCACTAGTTTTACTTATTGGAAAAGAATCATATATGATTTTAATTATCAGAATCTGATAGACAGTTCTCCAGCTAAGTAGCCCTAAGAACCCATGTTTCCTCAACAATTTGATATTTCTATTTATTTATTTTTTTTAAGTGAAACTTCTTTAGCGGCGTTAGGCAAAAATTTAGTACAAATTTTGAGAAAAGAAATACAGTTAGTAATGTTTTTCGGATTCTGTATCTCGTGAACCGCACTAGGTAGACACTTGAATTTTTACAGAATGTGTATTTCTATTGCCATATCCCCAACAAACATGCAAGCAAACAGATTGTGTGTTGAACAAAAACAAGCAAATATACGAAGAAAAGGGAACGAAAAACGCACAGAAGCTCGCAGTTAATCTAATTTTTGTGCAAGAGGGGATAGACGGCAAACGTAAACACAATAACAACAATTAAACACGCCAAATGAAACAAAAGCAACATACAGACGGATAGACAGACGGACATACTGAAAGACAGACGTAGCTAAATTAACTGGACAGCATATTTTGTATGCAAATGTTGTATTGTTGTATTTGTTTGAGATGATCTCTCTCTCCATCTCACTCTGTCTGTTTTTAAGAAGTTTCACTTCTATCACGTGTACGATGGCACACATGCAATTTTTTTTCTTTTTTGTTTAAGATTACCTGTACCTGTCTATCTTTAGCATTTCGATGAGATGCAGACAAGTTGCGGCTTCAATCAGCATTTCGTCGAGATTCCGAATCGAAATTGTTGCCATTTGTTTGGTAGTGTTTGTAGATTTTTGGTAACTTTTGTGTGATTTCCGACTCTCTTGTTCTTTCTTTTTGCGGCGCGGCAATAAACAGCTGATGATGGCACATAATATATATAAGTAACATTTTAATTGTACATTCAGAACTAGGTGCATATACAGCATAATGATCTAAATCATGTATTTTTCACAAAATTTAAATTTTAATTTCTCATTGTTTGCGCGCACTTGTATTTGTGTGTATCATAAATACAAAACAACTGTTAAAGATGTGAAAATAGCACTGTAAACACTACTTTGCTTTTTATTTGCATCTATGATGCAGCGCCACTGTAAATACCCTATTAATATATTCTAATATATAAAAATGTCGTGTCACGGTGTTAGTGTATGAACTCCTCCGAAACAGCTGGACCGATTTTTATGAATTGTTTTTGTATATTTGTAAGGTATGAGAATAGGTTGTAAGGTATTTCTCAAAAATGCTGCCTTTCAGATGAACATATATACATTTAAATAATGCATAGCTGGCTAGAAAAACTTTAAAGAACAAAACTTACTATCACGAACCTAGATAAATATTTGGCATTTTCTTTTGATCTACAAAACGGAATACGGGAATTAGAAGAAACGTAATTTAATAAGAAGATACAGATAGACTTTTTTTTAAATAAAAATAAGTTTTTTAATGAATAATTTATTTATATTTATTTATTTAATTTAATAATTGGGGGAATATATCCTGTCGTAAGTAAAATTTTAGCTTGTACAAAAAATTTCAGTTGATCGTGTTCACACTATAAATGTATTACGATTATCTATATGAAAGATATAGAAAAAGACTGAAATTTAAAAAATCATCATAAATCACATAATTGGAAAAGTTAACTAAGCAAGCATAATCATTGTAAATTTGAAAGTAATTTTTATTATTTTGTTTCATTCAGTAACAATACAAATTTGTATTTATATTTATAATAATCATGTGTGAAATACCATGTGTATATGATCCTTTAGCTTGTCCAGAACCGAACTACATTACCCAACGTCCATTTACTGTACTTTTATTGCGTTGTTGGCAAAATGAATATGACAAACGACCATATAGGAATTTTCAATTTCGCATACTTGATTTCATGGAGCGTATGGGTCGCCGTTATCACATTACTAAGGATTTTCATGTCATCGTCAGTTTTTTGCAACGTTTTCGACAACATTCGGTTTCATTTTGGGGCATATCGTTGAGTAATCGAAATCCTTTGTTATTACGAAACTTTGTAACAGAACTTCAAAGGGTTCGAAAGATTGAATTGAAACTACATGAAGTGGCACACGAGTTCTTCGTTATGTTACGCTTAGGTGCTCCACATATGCTTGTCACTCATCTGAGTCTTGAAAGCACTCCACTGACCGATGATAATGTGGTTATGCTGCGTGAATTTCTCTTGGTATCACCAACTTTACGCAGTTTAAATGTCAACAGTTGCAGCATAACACAATATAATTTCGCACTGATTGCCGATGGTGTATATAAATCGGCTCAGGTGAGCGAGCTTCATTGTAGTCGCATCTTGGGTATGACATTGACATTGGACACGCAGAAGATAACAGCCACTTTGGCCTCAGTGGTGTGGCAAAATCGTTTAGTCGAATTGACAATGCAGCAATGTGAACTTACGGCACAAGATATGGAAATTATAGCGGAGTATTTGTACCGTAAGGAGAGTAAAATGCGCAAACTAAATTTCGCTTATAATATTATTGCTGCTGATGGCACCAAATATCTGATGCGTGCCATTGCCAAAAGTTCTACCTTGGAATTTCTAGACATCAGTTGCAATAGTATTGGGACACATGGTGGCGAATGGGTGTCACAGTATTTAAGTTCATGCAAGATGCTGCAATATTTGTATATAAACTACAATGAAATTGGTGCAACTGCGATTAACAATATATTGACAACCATGAAGAAGCCTATTAAGCTGTTAAAATTGTTCTTGTATGGCAATGAGTACAATTCGAAAACCGCAAAGATCGTAAGAAGGTTAATCGATTCCCGTGTTGTCCCCCAGGATACTATCGATATTACATACACCTTTGATGATACCATTCCGGATTATCGTATCATACCATGGCGTTGAAATGGAATTTATTTTTATATTTTATTTATTTAAATTAATTAAAATACTTATATTATATTTAAAAATAATATTACAATAATTACGCTACTTTTGTAATTTCCATATTGAAATTAAGTGTACTGACGAAACCCTAAATTTTTTGATTATAAGGATTTTACTTCATGGGGGACAGGCGTCAATCACAAGTTTTCTAATGCTTCACATTCCGATATCCCAAATCGAAAGTTGCTTGAGAAATCGTAATATCAATCAATCATTTTGTTAGACTATAAAATTAAGTTATGCGACATATGTAACTGATACCTTAAAGTTATCAGATATCAGAAGACAGTTTACCAACTAGTTTGCATCAAAATGTATTTGTGAGACAGTTTTGTTAAATGTGGGTGTTGAAATTGCTCGTAGTGACTCAAAAAACCGCATGGCACAAGTCGATTGTTACGATGGCACAATTAAGTAAACAAATAAATGAATTGCTTTCCCATCTACTGTATTCTCTGAGTAAGACTCAGACTCATGGCCCTCAAAGAAAGAGATGTGCATGAAATGAAGTCCAATAGATAAAAAGTTCTACAAGAAAGGCATCAACATTTTAGAGAAGTTTTAGATTGATTAAATTTGAGAGGAGTCTGATCTAAATAGTTGATGAGTATAGTAGAGTTTTGGAATAATAAGGTGTTTTTGGTAATTCCTTAGCTTCGCCGCTATACTCAATAATTTTTTCAAATACTTGTGCTTTTCTTGTGTCATAGTTTCAAGTTAGAGTGCCATCTATTGGGAGCTTTTATGCATAGCACACAACCACGTGCTTGTTTATTCGCTGCTTAATCTCTCTTTCTCTTTAAATTCGAATAGTCCCGCTCAGATTTGTTTTAATCTTTCTCTCTCTCTTAAATAGCTGCCGAAAGCATGAATGAAATGGCGCAACTAAATATTCATGAATAACCTTCATTTCCGGCTTCTGTATGATTTTTGGTTGTGATTGTTTCTCGTCGCTCATGACGTGCGGCATCGAAACTCTATGTACGAGAGAATTCAAAAGAGAGAGTATAAGTTTGTTACGTCGTCATTGTCATCAACATCGTTGTCAATGAGAGCGTAAAGTTGTAGTTGTGTTAGTTGTTGGTAAATTTTCAAAGTCAAGCATTTGCTTTACACGCACACAGACACTAATTCACTCAAACATACAATGTTGAAGTTGGAAACAGCTGCGAAACTGAACAATTGAGAAATCTTTAACTCATAGAGACACACGACGAAGATAAGTGTTAACGACGAACGAACGCCAACTACAGGACAACGTTATCCTTGTTGAGAGTTTTGCAACATATTTGTGCAGCAGTCACAAAAGAAACGTCGAAGCAACGCAACCACAAAAATTCTCCATTCAAATAGTATAAATTAAAAGATAGTAGAAGAAAAACGTAAACACACAAAATCAAGCCAAATAAATGAATAAAATTTCGTGTTTCAAAGTTTCTATATCTTTTTTCTATTACTCTCAAATAGTAATAGCAGACAGACAAACTGATAGACAGTGGGACAGACTGAGAGACAGACAGAAGTGAGAGATACACGGACCGTCATATTGACAGATAAAATCGCGGAAATTCAACAGAAACTCACTCATACACACAAATACATAAACACAACAAGAATAAAGTGTTTCCTGTTTGATTTTCATTGAGTTTCTTCTTTTTTTATGTTGTTGTTTGTTAAACGAAACAAATTTTTCATTGTTTGGCATATTTATGCAATCAATGCGCCTCGGGTCATTTAATTCAATACACGAAAAATTGAAAAAAAAAAAACAGAAAAGAAAATTTTAACAAATCCTAAAGAAAAATGTTTCCACAATTCTTTAGACTAAAAACAGAAAAAACACAGACTTTTTCAATGTGTTTATATGGGAATAAAAAGTAAACACTCAAAAATTCATAGCCGCAAACATAAATCACAGGAAGGAAGGTTATTATTACAATATTTTTCCATCAGCAAACTCCAGCAAACTGTAGACAAAGCACAAAAAAAAGTGTAAAATTGCTAAAAAAGAAAGTGAAATATTTAAAACTTAAACTTTTCAACAAAACAAAACTGTGAAAGTATCTGAAAGTATGCGAGTCTCAGTGTGTGAGCGTATCTATGAGTGTATATGTGAGTGAATAGAACTGAACTTGTATAAAAAAGGAAGGACACTTTAAAATAGTTTAAGTATGGAATAAAAGGGGAACCACATGAACCAACCATACGACGGATTTGTCAAGTGGAAAAATATGCAAAAAAGAAAAATAACAAATTCTTTGAATAAAAAATGAAAATTTAACATATTTTACACATAGAAATACTATAAACTTGCTTATGTGAATGTGTTGGTTAATATGTATGGTCTATGAACTCAAAAGAAATAGCATTGCATACTTGGATGATTTCATCATAAGTAGTACATGTCAATCATTAAATTGTTCCACATAGTATTGTATATTATTTTCCTTTTAGCAAGAACAATACTTAGTAAGAAATTTCTTGTAAGAAACAAGTTATACTTATTGGTTAATAAATAAAATGGAAAAACTTTAATTACATTATTTGTTTAATGAGTATTTTTTAAAAAGAAAAACTCTATTGATTGACCCAATTTCATGTCTTCTTTTAACTCATTAGTAACTCATATTTTGTTGTAAAATTGCAATAAACACATTATCATGATGACTAAGTGAAACAATTCTGAAATGTTTGAAATACTATACGAGACATTAATTAAAATGAAATTATCATAATTCTGTAAATTATAAAGCAAATATAATATTTATACTCGTACAAGAAGAAAGTTAACATGCCTTCTTTCATTCTGTGGGTTTTATAATGTTCTTATTCTAAAGATCATATTGAAACTCTATCTAACAAATATTGTAAGTTGCTCAATCAAATATTATAGAATATATTGTATCTGCCATACAATAGTAGCAGATTTTGATTGTACTTGCATATATCGTATTATTATTTTTCGTTTTTTATTGAATCTAATTGATAAGAAGAAAATTTGATAGTAAACATATTCAAATTTCAAAATACATTCACTTTAATCCATGTGGCAAAGTGATAGTATAAAAGCGTCAACATTTTGATATTTTTTGCACTCTTTAAAATATCCAAAATAGAGAATTCCTACGGGAATATGACAACTAGTTTGCTGAAAAATATTTATGAGAAATTGTAGAGTCCTGTTAGAAACTATGTCTGTGCCCGAAATGTTCATGTTTCAATAAGTTCAATGTCAAGACCTTATTTTTTTAGTTTCTTTTCATTATATTTCCAATTTGTTTGTCAAATGACATGTTATATGTATTTTTATCTGGCTGAGGATATCCTGGGAAGCAGATGTCATCGATGGATCACTCGTTTGAGAAGCAAAACGAGATATCCAGAGGGTGCTGCCTTTTCAGGCGACGTCTCTGTCTGCTGTTGTCCAGCAGGTTTATCGCCAATTGATTATCATGGTCCTCCAATCGTGAGATGTGTCTGACTTTCTCTTCTATGATCACGGTGCACTGTAGCAGTTTGCTTTGGAACCTCTGAAGAATTTCAAGATTTGAGTTGGAAGCAGTGGAAATTTTGTTTAAAACAAAATCTTTACCTAATTTTAACAACCTGATCAATTGGTATTTGACTACATTATATTGAGGCTGCAATACAATATCATCTTGTAATGTTTTCTTTAATTTACATACTTACAAAATCCATAAACAAATAGTTTTTCTTTCTTATGTTTACGGAATATATGAAACTATTACGATTAATAAGTCTAATCGGAAATATTTGTAGTATTCTTTTATGAGTTATAATTAGATTTCAATAGTCAAATTACAAATATGTTTATAGTTTTCATATAATATCTTATTTTTCGTCAGGCATCCTTTTCTACAAAAATATTTATTTCTTCCGGGAATATTTGTAAATGCAATGAAATGCACATAAGTATATACATAACTATATATTGAAATAACCAAGTTAAATTGGAAACAAAATTTCCTTAAATGGGATGTAAATTCAACAGTGACACTGTTGCTTTATATTTAGCTGGAAGTTCAATTTGTTCGAGCACTTAGCCAACTCATAAATCTTTTGTCTTGTTTAATGCTCGTTGCAACAATATGGTAACAGAATATATAGACAAAGTTGTCGAATTTGAAATTATATTCTGGATGATTTATGAATTTTATGTTTGTTTTGTTCTGCATGGAAAATTTCAGCAAATCTCAACAATTAGAATAAATTTTAATTTTAAATTTTATTTACATTCTTTTAATTATAAATTTCATCAAAATTTAATTAAATCTCTATCTATTTAAGCATTTAAAACTAAACCAAAACATGAAAGTAAATTTATAAAACAACGAAAAAAAAGGAAAAAGAAACAAAATAAAAATAAAAGAAATTCATATTAAAATATAAAAAAATAAATTGGGACCACACGTTGCGACCTCTGTTAACGACACATAACAACACTTTCAATTTATGCCAAGTCCTTTTTTCATGTGCCACTCACAACATTTCACATTGATAAGAAAACAACAAAAACAAACAACAAGTGCAAACTTTTGATTACAAAAATAAACAAAAAAGAAACAAAAATTTATAAACCAAAATATACCAAAAACTAAATTTACAGTAGCATCGTTCTAATATTCTAAGAAGAGGAAAGTAAAAACCCCAAAACTAACAATAAAAATCAAAAAGAAAAACATCAAAACTTAATGAGAAATCCACCCACCTGCTAAGAGCATATCAGAACACTATATAATACAATATAATAACAACAACAACAATAATAATAAAAGAAAATAATAAGTGTTGAAGAGCAACAAAAAGAAAAAAAAAAAGAAAAATGAATGACAGCCGTCGCAATACTGCAACTGAATTCAGTTATATGTTGCAACGTCAGGTAAGTTCAAAGTATATACCATATGTACCTATAGTAAGTATAGTTTAACATGTCAAATATCCTTGACATTGAATATTTATTTTTTTGGTTTTTTACAGATATACATATGCGTATATGTATTTCTTCGTGTTCTTCATTTTCTATTTAACTCAATGACAACATAAAGCTTAGAAAATTATATGTGTATGTGTTGTAGTTGGAAAAGCAAAAGTGTTATTTATTTTATTTAATAACATTGAATTTAATATGTATATAGTATATACATATAAACTAAACTTAATACAAAATTTTAACGATTAAAAACTAGCTGCTAGGGCCTTCGCGTCTGCGTTTGGTCTAAATTTTTATGTTGAAATTCCTAAAGTAATTATACATTTTGGAGATATTTAAGGAAGCTGAAAAGTAAAATGTATAGAAATAACTCTGGATTGTTATTATTGGCTATGTACTTATTGTACACTGTACACCCTGTACCCAAGTGAAGTATATAAAGTTTAGACAAAAAATTGAGTAAGATCCCACAAGGTATAATATATTTACTTCATGAGTTTAAGAGTTTAAGAGTTTGTTAGCTTAAATTTGGTATGATCTGTTTTTGGAAAACATAATACCCATTTCTTCGAAAACACGTTTTTAAAGGTCACTAAATCATTATTTCCTACAAAGCTTAACACCTACAAAGGCTATGAAGCACCTAATTTTTCCCCCATAGATCTATAAAAGCATAAATTATCTATTGTATTGATTAAATTTGATATATTGGTTTGTTTATAAGAGACACTCTTCCCATCAATCCTTCTTCTTCTCTTCATCACATAGTATACATAATTCACAAAGTTTATTTTAACATTAGCACAACCCATCTCAATATATTATAATTACATACGTGTATAAAACCTATCTATTTACTCCCATGTATTGGGAAATTTACTTATGGAAATCAAAATAAACTGGCGGCTGTGGATGTAGTTCTCAATTTGGCATCTGTGGGCATATATCATAAATACGTATCGGCTACAACTGTAGTCAGACTCCGGGAGCTGCGTCTTCCTTGTGTCGCCGGCCACGGCACTATCCTACAAGAAGTGGGGATTCAAGCTGATATTGGAGTATGTGACTACTGTATGCCAGCACTAAATTGGAATGACAATTTCAAGACAAGATTCCCGGGTAGAGATGATTAATCAATTGGATTTGAGGCAGTCAGGCTCTGAGGCCCTCGGCTTGTAAGACGCAAAAGATACAATTTTGTTATGTTTTGCTAACTTTAAACATTATTTTTGTATTAACTTTTGTTTAGTAAATTATATTGCTTAATCATTTTCCATCCTTTTTGAACTTTATTAATATTGGTGGTTCTGGGTATTTAGTAGTCCTGTTCGACTCTAGTCTGCGACCCTATTTCTTCTATGTTATTTGCATTGTTCTATTGTATTTAGGTGTTGTAGCATTAAAAAAGCAACTTCTAACAAATTGAATAGAATTGAGGAAAGTCAAAATAGGCAGTAAGTAAACAAGTAAATAGCTAAGGAAATCATTTTGAGTTTTCTCATTATTTTCTTTTCTTTTTTTTCTTTTTTGTATACGACAAATTGTTGTTGGTTACTTCCGATTAACCCCGGCCAAATGCCTGTCTGAATATCTTAATTTCACTAGATTGTTCATTCATTTTCTTTTGGGACAGCGAGCTTGGTGTAAACTGGTCGCTTAAGATATACCTTTTTTCTTTCATCATACACTTTCACCTTTCACTTTCTTTTGTTTTAAGGCTTTTGTATCTATGTGTGGCTGTGGGTGTGTGTGTGTTTGTGTAGAAGAAATTTACTTAATTCATGTACTTCAAAATGCCATTGTTCCTTCAATTCAAGTCAAGTCAAGTCCAACAACAATTGCATTCATTAACTTGTAATTTTTATGCGCAAAATGTTCCTTACTGCTTTTGTTTTCTGTAAACTCTCTTAATTTGTTGGTATTCATACAAAAAAGAAGAATGAGAAAAGGTCTGACGCCATTTTCTTTTGGATTTTGTGGCATATTTACATATGTTAATGTCATAATCAGCATTTGAATCGGATTTCAGATCTTTAGACTTCATGGTTTTAACCTTGAATTTGTATAACAAGTAGGATTTTGTTTGTTTGGTTGTTGTTATTGCAGGCAGCATCATCATCATCATCTTTATGAGTTTTATTTAATGCTCAGGTGGGGAAAATCTCTCAAATAAAACTTTTACCATTACCCAAGTGTATCACATACACATGTATACAGATGTGTGTATATAGAAAAGACCTATTCAAATTCAAACAATTCAATAAAATTCATTCATGCATCCAATCATTCGTTTGTTGTTTATGATTTGGCATAACTTTGAATATAAAAATTTTTATTTTTTTTTTTGCTGATCTAAATTTTTATACCTTTTAGTTTTAGTTTAGTTTTCTCTGTTTCTGTTGATTGAAATATTTTGTGGAAAATGAGTTTAATGCAATTGTCATCGATCCTGATATACAACCATTTATTGTATCGAAACAACTATATGTAATGCACAACATTGCGCACGTATACGGAATGCACACACATAGTTTTATAACAAAGAAAATTCTGCGCAATTGAATTATGCAATTGACATGGCTTAAGTGAGTTTCACTTTTGTCGAAATGGAATCTAATTCAATAATGAATCATATTTTCAACAAATCTTCAAAGCATTAAATTTATGTAATAATATCTTGTAGACTAAAACAAATCTTTGAAATTGAATTGTATAAATTGTAAAAATAGCATTAAATACTCTCATGAGATTAATTTGTACTAAAATTGATAATAAATTAAATTTCCTTCCTCTAATTTATGCAAAATCAAACATTTCAAGGCTATTCAATTTTCTTTAATAAATTTACCAGACTATGAAAAAACAATCTTTAATCTGTAAAATCTCAACAATTTGAATAATTTATTTCATAAAATAACATGTGATACATATTTCTCTCATGAGATTTATTTTGTGTCTGCTACAAATAATTTTCTTTCATCTTTCTCCGCATACGTATTTGTAAAATGAAAATGAATTTTTATAATCATTGCGTAAGTCTAAAAAAATTTTATTAATTCATTCTACAAACGGCATATAACATATAATTTTGGCTGAAACTCTTATGAGATTTATTTTGAATTTGCCAAAAATGAGAGTATATTAATTTCTTGCTTCACTTTTCATTCATTTGAAAGAAATATGTATATCTATCTTAACTACTTAAAAAAAAAGTAATCTTATATCTGTATGATAACAAAATCATGAGATTTATTGTGAATCTTTTACAGATCAGAATATTTTGATTACAAGAATTTTGAAATATTCTTCATTTTCTCAAATTTAATAAAAATTAAATGGAATCTTAAGCATTAATACAAATCGGCCAAGGGGAAGTCAGAATCGCACAAGAAGGGTTCCTTACCACCGCACAAGTTTTAAACACTATGCATGTAAAAGTATGCCCAAAAGTATGCTACAAGAAATTAATCAAAATGAGAAACAAACGATAATAAGAACATTAATTGGAATTTGGGTTTGTATGGAAGGTACCCTTCCTAGTTATTATAGGATCTTGAAAATTTCATGGTTGGTGAATATGAATCACACTCTAATAGAGTTCAAATTTCAGTTTGATAAGACAAAGAACAACAAAGTTTTTCTAATAAGGACATTGATTTCAATTTGGGTTTGTATGGGAGTTACTCTTCCTGGTTGTCTTAGGATCTAGAAAATTGCATGGTTAGTGGATATGGGTCACATATTTATAGTATCTAAATTTCAGTTCGATAAGATAAAAAACATAAAAGTTTTTCTAATCAGAATAATAATTTAGATTTGGGTCTTTATGTTTTCAACTTTATTTTATATTTAGTATTTATCGTAATACTCGTAGTTAAATTACACACTCTGTGATTTCAACTCTCTACCTATTACGGTTCATGAGATAGACCTCTCGGATGGACAGACGGACAGTGAAGGCTTAGTAATAGGGTACTGCTAGCGTACCCAAAGAACTAAAAAAAAATTTTAATAGATAAATGAAACTCGATCTTGAAGTAGAGACGCCTTGAAAAAAGTCCTTTGTGTGTGCCTGGATTTATTAGAAAACAAACGTAGTTCCAATGGAATCCTTTCTTTAAAGACCTTAACAGTTTGTTAAACCATTGTCATTGATATTGGGACCTTGAAATTTTTGTCGATGTTAGTTTTAAAGACGGAAATTGGAATCTATCTACCAACAAATAATCGCACATTTGAGACATCACAATGGAACAATGAGTCCTCCAAGTAAAGTCGACTTCGATTCAAGATGTCTATCTATCCAATCATAAATGCAGTAATTCTAAAATGTCATTTCATTTATCTAATTTAATAAATTTACATAACCACAATAAATCTTTTAATTCTTTCAAAATCTTATAAATTTCACTTAACTTGTCACATGATATATTTTTCGCTCAAAAGATTCCTTTCATGACATTTAAGTAGTTAAAGCAAACATTTAAACTCTTCTCAAATCAAATCTCTACCAAGCTTAATACAAGAAACATTTTAAATCTTTATTTAAATCCTAAATAAATTACGGAAACATACATAAATGCCTTTTAAGACTTCATTTTAATTACCATAAATTTACATTTAAATAAAAGACATAAACTACTACTAACCAAAAGTTTTCTCTATTTACTAACCAAAAAAAAAAACACACATTTCTAATATTTTGTTCAAAAACATTTATGATTATGTTGAAGATGCCACTTACATATATGTATAACATGAAATATTTTACAAATGAAATTTGCATATTTCGAATTAGAAATAATTCAGTAATAAAATGTGTGTTTGAGTGTGTGTGTGCTAATATGTACATGTGTATGTGTAATCCCATGTGTGTTGTTTGATTTTTTGATGAACTGATGAATCCAAACCAAACTCAAACAAAACCAAACCGAGAACCACAAAAACCGAATTCAAACAAAAGCCTTAAAGTGGATAAATCAAATCAGAAGCTAACATAAACACAATCAAAGAATACTGAATGATGGCGATGATGATGATGTATTGCCAAAAAAGTTGCCATTGTATGAATTATTATCAGCAATCAAATGAACAAAATACAAAAAAAAAAAAGAAAATGAAAAAATACACTAAATTGGTTTCAAACGAATCCAAAAGATAAACATTAAAGGCATTGTCAAAATCATATAAAGAAAGATAAATCAATTTGTATCAAAATTATATTTAAGGAGGGGGAGATGGACAGACAGCCGGATAAATTCGATTTGGTTATATCACACTTACATTATTGATAATGTAATTCTAAGAATTTTCAATAGAAAGACACTTGGTGATAATTCTTAAATGTTTTAATGAAAATTTAAAATTTTTTAGGATTTGTCATAAACGAAGGACGAAACGAGGAACGAAATAAACTAAAGAAACATCAAGCTTTGAGTTATACTTATACACAATAAGATGTTTATTGCCTGAGAAAAGCATTTTATTTGGCATTCTAAGCTGAATCATGGTGGGAAATGTTGCATACTATCTCACGCTAACATTTGGCAAAGGTGTTTGTGTCTAAACACACTTATTGCTGGGTATAATTTTAATAATTTCATATTGAGCATGACCGACAACTTTAGTGTCCAGATCCCGCATCTTGTGTGATGAGTTTTAATGTTTCAAAACTTTCAGTTCCAAATACACTTAACATTCTTAACTTTTGTTGAAGATCTGACGGAGTTCGTAGCGCACTACACATGTCAATAATTTCAGTCAATTTTCTGGTTAAAAGACATACAATACTATAACAATGTTTGCCTATTCCATCCAATTCATCCATTTAGATTAAGAAAAGAAGAATTATAGATGGTAGTCTGTGAATTTGCTATGCCACGTTGATTATGATTACAATGTTGATGGCACAATGGCATGATGGGTTGCCATGTTTGGTGATAATTCATAATGATTATGCTGATATTTCAATAAATAGTGTGCCATGAAGCAGAAAATTTTTCAAAAGCAAAGAAGACAATAAAGGAAACGAAAAGGAAACCCAAACCATTTTTACCATATATCCCAAAAAGGAAAAACATGAAAAGAAAATGGTGTATATTTGTTTAAAGCAATGCGCAGAATGGAGTTTTTCTTCTCATTCTTTTTTGTTTTTTGTTTTCCTATGATTAATGTAAAATGCGCTGTTAATAAATGACATACTACATACAACACAATATGTGCGCGTCTTTTATCGCGTTTACTCAAACTCTTACTGTGATGTGCTCTCACTTTGTATGTCTGTCTGTCAGTCAAACAGTCAGTCTATGTGTGTGTCTGTCTGTCTGTCTGTATGTGTTTCCGTTCATCCTGACCTGTCTTTCTGTTTGTGCTGTGAAATTTTGTTATTTATTATTTGCAAAGTGACCTCTGAACGGTAAAGAAATATTATACTTACAACCGGGCGAAGGCTGACAATGTCTTACTTATTTTCCTTGCCAATCTGCCTTTATACAGTGTTGTGCAAAACAAAAGATACAGATCAGGTATTTGGTATTTGAACCCTTATATCCTCATATAGGTTGAACAGTTACACATGAGTGGAATTGATACTTTTTAATGATTAATTGTGGCAATAGTATTTCATTATACTTTTTGCTTGAAACAAATCTTCTTAGTTAGGAAAACTGTGACAAGAAATCGACTCAGAGTTTACAATGAGGTTTTAGTCTCAAGAACTTGACCCTATTATCGCCTAAATAGTCTTTAACTAGTATAGATGTATGTTTTGTGTCATTGTCTTTCTGAAACACCTAACAAATGAGGATATTCAACATTTTTGCATCTAAAATACATTTTAATAAAGCTGAGAGTACTCTTGAACTGCACATTTAAAAACAACTTAAGAATGTGCAAACCAGTGGAAAAAGCATTGATGATATTATTAATTATAATGATAGTGATAATTTTTGGTATGACTTCAATTGTTGCTTTAGTCTTGCACAGTACTGTATTTGTCTGTCATTGAGTCTACTAAGTTGAGTTGAGTTGTTTTTCTTTTGTTTGTTGATGATGTTGCTTCTATTGATATTATTGTTGTTGCGTTACTATAGCTACTGTTTAGCTGTTGTTGATGACGGGGCTAAGATCTTTCTTACTTTCATTTTTTAACACATTCACAAGTGTTGAGCGAACACCCCATATTCCCTTGAGCTTAACCTTCAACAACATTTATGTTCGTTCATTCATATTGTGGTGGATATTTTGACTTGAGTGCAATATTAAATATTAGAAGGGAATATTTAAAAATTAATAAACACATTTATAATGCATTAAGGCAAATAAACAAAAAGGAAGTCTATGTGCATTGCAAAATTAATTAGCAAAATTTTGTGTAACAAAAATTTTATTTTGAAAACAAACAAAAAAAAAAAAATAAGTTATCGACGAAATACTTTAGTCCATTGAGGTCTTAACGCTGCAAAAACTTGCTACATAAGTAGGTCAAATTTAGACATATTAAGCGTATAATATAATGCAGCTTAATAAGGCTATACTTCGTCGTCGGACTTGACTTTGAAGTAATACCAAGATTATAACATACTTTTATGTGTTTGTATATGTGTATCTAGTAGATACGCGAATTGTATGCTGCCATAATAATAATACAGCACTTAATCGCTATTTAACATGCGCAGCATGTGCGCGACCTTAAGGATTCCAACGCAGATGTGCCACAACTATAAAAATGACGACGGCAACAAGGACAATGATGGCGGTAACGTTGGCGGCATTGTTTATACATCAAATAAAAACGTCAGCAGCGTAAAAAATCTACACAGACATAAAACATACACAATCATACTAACACACTCACTCACTCATTCATTCATTGATTCACTTTCAAAAAAGGATATGAGGTATAATGATGGTGTTTAAGAGCATGTGGCATGTGGGTGTATGATGATAAAAGGATGAAAAATATATAAAATGAAATCAAATCAAATCAAATGAAAGAAAGTCAAGACACGAAATCAAAGTCAAATCCACGTGCCTTCACTCAAACAACCCATTCAAATATTCAAATATTGACAATCAGTCTGCATTCAACAATATGCTGTAATCGAAAAGAAAAATAAAATATTTCCGAGTCGAGAATCAAGTATCAAAATGTTCTAGTAGTCACTATGTACAATGTACTTCTTCAATTTATAGTTGATTGTCATTTATAATATGACACTCATACTCAGTGTGTATGGTATAGTAGATATGTAGATGCAGTTTCAAGTCTTACTACGTCAGCACACACACTTTGTATGATACAAAGAATGAATTGCACTCGACATTCTCTGGCATTGATATATGAATGCTCTAAGTTCTTTTATTATTTATTTCTTCACTTCTTCGTTGAACATGTCTGCAGTATTATTACTTTTGTACAATCACCACAACTACAATAGAATAGAATGGATTAGAATATTAACCCTTTAAAGGTCAATTTTATTGGTACGTTACTACATTTAGATTTGTTAAAAAACAGTAATAGACTAAAAATAAGAAATAATTGGTAATTACTGTAGTAATTTTCTTGTGTAGTTATTTAAGGATGTTTTTTCTTCTTTATACTTTCACCCCCTGGGGGAATATAGGTAAATTTGTATATTCAGTCTATGCAAATGAGTGTCTAGGTTTGCAGAGCCGAGCACCCAAGCAGTGTGAGTCTCGTGTCCCATCATAATATTCTTTGAAATACAAAAGAGAAATAGTTAAAATTGGAAATCAATTTGCTGTTGAATTGGTATTTCAATGCAGTAGTTTTAACAATTTCTAGTTCTTTTCTATTTAGTGTCTCGTGGGTTTTGATAAACTGGCCCGCTAGACTCGAGTTAAAATTGTACAAGACTTTGAGAAGTAATTGATTTAAACGTTTGTATAGGTTTGACATTTGACTATAAAAATCAGTCAAATTAATTTCACTATTCGAAAAACAACGTATTATTTTTAGGATGCCAAAAGTTCAAAATATTCACAATGAGTTGGATATTTTCATTTATAAGCAACTGCTTGTTGGAAATACCAAAACCAGAAGACTGAAATTTGGTATGTAAATTCTCTACTCTAGGTTAATGCGACAGATGCTGGCTTTCTTAATAAAAAAAATTCTAAAAGAAAATCACTCCCAACATGCGCAGTTCGATACTTTTAGTATATTAATTTTTTTTTAATTTTTTAACCATGAAAATGACATGATTTTCAAAAGTCTTCATTCATCATTATCATCTTACGACCCACGCAATGAAAAATATATCATGAAATATGATATAATTTTGTCGGGTGTTGCTAACTCTTAAGATAATTTCTGTGTTAATTGTTGTCAATATTTATAAAGCTTAATCATTCCTCAGTTTTTAACATCACAATGAGTGTATCCACCTGAATATGGAACCCTCACTTTAATCTTTATGTAATACTTCAATTTTGGAAATAATTGATGGTTAATTATATCATTTATTATGTATATTTGACATTTTATAAGAAAATATACCAAGTCCTCCATTTCGATAATTGCTTCATTATAAATTTGTTAAAGTATAAAAATACATTTTCCATTCAATATGTTGCAGTAAGGGTTAATGGAATGAAACTGTATATTGTTCATAAAAAAAGGAATTTATTATAGGAAAAACAGATAGAAAGAATCTTTGCTTTGTTGGCAATGAGATTGCAACACTTGTCAGTATGCGATATAACAAAGTGAAAGTCAAAGGATGATAATGAATAACTTAGAGAGCAAACATACTATATGTCGTATGCGTAATAAGCGTCATATTGTATTTGAAACACCCACAAAGACGTGATATTGTACTTGTAGATACAATTGAATTACAGCAACGCGTTGTCATTAACAACTATAACGAACATTTTTTGAAATTCTTGGATAATTAATTGAATCAAAGTTGGCCTAATTAAATAATGCTTTGACATTAACTAAATGAAGAAGTATGAAGTACACGAAGCGCAAGAAATTGTTTTTGTTTAAATATTTATTCAATAGCAGTAGAAGAAGAAGAAGAAGGTCAACTTAACAGAACAAAATGACAATGATAAAGTGTGAAGAAAAACACATTTCATTAAGCAAAATCCAATGAGGCTAATAGTATTTTCCTTCTTTTCTTCAGTTCTTTCTTCCATCCTTGCTTTGTTTCTTAGTGTATTATGTATACGAGTACATACATGTATATTTTGTAATATGCATGTGACTGTCTAAGTGAAAGTGTCAAGTTGACAAGGAAACGATGAAAGATTAGATTTTAAGTATGGGTATGTGGGTTTGTCTATAGAATTATATGTGTGGGCCTATTGATTTTGTTTTGTTTTTGATTAAGGCGTTAACATGCCTTGCGTATACGTGATATTTTGCAAATAATATATGTTTACAAAACTTTGATTGAATTTCACTATAAATGTTTATATAGGTTCACACATCTTGTATTTGTATATCTAAATATAGTATTTTGTTTTTGAATTTAACATTAAAGACTCCTTGTTGAGTTGTCATTTACATATAATTGAAAATATGACAGAACTGTCAGAATATTCAGAGTTATTCTGACGTCAACATGTGCGTCATGATGTACATACATACATCAAAGTTGCTAAAACAAAACAAAAAAAAAACATTTTACAAGTTAAAGGACAATCGATTAAATATCCTGAGCACTCTTTAATTTGCCGGCTGTTTGAGTGGTTGTTCGGTCGTTGTACATGATGCTATTGAATATTCAAAAATGATTGCCACAGAGTGCAAAAAAAAAACCAATTGATTTCAATATTTGACTCTAACTGAACTGAAGTTTCAAATGCCTGTTGTATGGATAGATGGATGGTTAGAAAAACAGACAGAACGAACTCATACTGATAAATTGATAATTGAAGTGTCGATTGGCAAATGTCGATACTCATACACATTTGACTATCTGAGTGGATATTTTAGGATGGTCTGCATAAATTAAGTCATGTTACCAAAATGTGTATTTGCAAGATACTTTTCATCACCACTTACATTATTTTAAAAGATACATTTTTAAGTAAATGTAAAGAGTATTTTTCTTGTTATTTTAAGAATATTTCTATAAAATATTGTACAAATATTTGTGTGTGTGTCTCTTTTATGCATTTTATGAGTATTTATTTATGGTATTGGTTTTCCTTGAAGCCCACTAAAGCAAATTTCAATCTTTGGGGGGAATGAATGTAAACCGGAATATAAATAAATATTTTATTAATAAAAAATGCCACAAAGTGAAACCCTTTTACGCATTTTTACTGTGTTACTTATGTTTATAAGCGTGCACTTAAGACAAGGTTTATTTGCTATGAATAGTAAAATATATATTGAGCATACATATATGTATGTACAATACGATTATTTGATTTTATATATTATATACATTTTTCCATTATTTTATGCTACTTACAAAAAGACAATGAGCTTTGTTTTTGGATTCTTCGTTCGATAGCAGCACCTGCTCAAAGAAAGAGATTTGTATCTCTATGTGTGTTTTTGTTCAGCTATGAAATGGTCCCTTAGCACCAACTCAAACTCACACACATTTCTTTACATATATCCATGCACTAACACATTTAAATAGACGAATGTATGTGCAGCCATACTTGGATATATGCGTTCCGTCAGGGACTAACATGAATAGCGCAACTTTAAAAGGTTTCCTTGCCACATATCGCGTTTTCGATTTCTCATTTATTTTTTCCATTTGTCTGCTTTTTCTTTACTTATTCAATTCTGTTCAATTGTATCTGTATATCTGTGTTTGTATGTATTTTCTGCTTTTTTTGTTTATTTTTTGTATTTTAAAAAAAATAAAAACCGTTCATGTTCAAGTGATGGATTGAACGTGTCTGCAACATTCACAGACATAGTACGTTTAGTAGTACAATATCATTTAGTCATATCCATTTATGTACTATACATGCAATCATATTGGGTTTGCTTCTTTTATACATTTAATTTTTTTAAATTGTGTTCAATGCTATTGCAAATATGTACTTCGAGTATCTTTGCATGCTTGATTGGCAAGAAAACTTAAAAAAATGACTCTATTCTATGGTAAATTTGTTAAAATAAAAAACAACAGTATATTTCCATGGAATTTAATGTAATTTTTAGGTCACGTTTATGTTTGTGTGTATTCGTACAGTGTTTTGCAAGTCTTTAAGTGTGTGAGAGAGAGAGAGAGGTATATTGAGAATTGACGAGAATATTAAAATACAAATTGAAAAGTGTTGATAAGATAAGCAAATAAGATTATAAACATTACATTCAATAGATCCCCAATCAACTAAGGATGAATATTTCTTATTACAGAACAGGGGTCCTTAAATCTTTTTAGAATTCTCTAAATTGTGTCAAAGGCAAATAGCAACCATAAAGCATGTCAACAGAGTACTTACTCAGTATTTGAGGATGAAGAAAGCTGTTGATTAAGCATTGGAAAGCGTGAGCTACATTTTATTCATAGAATGCAGCATCTGATTTCACCTAGAATGTTAGCAATAATTATTCTGCTTAACCCATCCAAGTGATTGTTTCGCAGTCCATACTGAAAACAAATGAGTTTCCATAACATGTTAATAGCACTTGCATAGCATAACAAAAATTAATAAAAGGAACAACCAGAAAATGATTTAATTCAGTTTGTCTGTCAATAGTATACTTTTTTCGCCAATTAAAATGCAATATTTTTATGCAAAAACTAAAATTGACATCATGATTTTTAGGGATGTTACGATTCATATCAAACGACATTAATCTAGTTGACAGTTTTTGAAAAGTTTTAGCACAAATCAACAAATCGAGGCTTGGACAAGTTAATATCCGGAATCAGTGACAGATTTCGTTATTTGAAGAGCGAGGAGACATTTATTTTAATAACAACATTAGATCTGCGCAACAAATTGCAAACAATTACTTTATAATATGCAGGCAATCAGGTGAAAAGAACACTTATCTTCAAACAGCTGGACAATTTTCCTGTAAAGTCATAAAGAGCTTAAGTTAAGATTTTCACAGGTATTGGTCATGCTTGTGACAATTTCATTAAACAATTCCAAGAAGATGGTGATTACATGAATACTTATCCTGAGCAAGAAGGCGTGGAGTCTTATTGAAGATGTCCAAACGTTCAAAGAAGCTCAAATTCAAGGAATTTGCATTTGGAAAAGATTGCGCAATAGTAGTTGTCTTAACAACTAAGCTCAGTTGCCTCAGATCTCTTACAAAGTGATGATGAATTTAAATAAACTTTGATATCTTAACAATAATCTGCCAAAAGTGAATTTTAATTATTGATACGTGTATTTTATTTGACTTTATGAATTGGTTAATTACTTGGTGATATAGTAATTCTAACAAAAACATTATCATTTAAGTATTTGATGTAAGTAGTACTGTCAACACATCCTCTCCATACACATTGGAAAATTTTTTTACTGCTTGAACATCATTTTTCCCGTTTCAATAGTAAAAAAGTAAAACATTCCGAAAATGCTGCTTGATAGAGCACCAACCAAAAATTATTGCGTTTAATCAATTGATTTTTTTTCGCACAAGCGTTGTTAGATCAGCAGTCAAAATAAATGTAATGATTTGCAGCTTAAGTCGTCTATTGCGAAAAAAAGGAATTACTTTCCGAACAATCCAATATAATAAGCTACATTTATATATGTATCTGGACCGTCGATTATTGACTACAAAAATTGCAATAGGCATTTCGTGTTGATTTATTTTTACATAGATTTCAAATGTTATGCTAATAAATATCACTTTTTGACAAGTACTTAAATTAAATGGAATGTAATATTCAACTTTAAATCGATTCCAAATGCTTTAATAATCATTTGTATGACAATTTTATGAATGTTTCTTAAAAAGTGGTTGATTACTTAGCTAGATGTTTGAAATAAGTCATTTGCTTCCAATAAAGACTGTATCAAATTTGTGTCAGAAAAGCGGAGGAAGTATTTTGCATTTTGAACCTTATAATGACTCTAATCACTTCTATACATCTTACTTCTATGAAGGTTTCTAAATTAGTATGTTACAAACATAAGGTCAGGTATAATAACATTTACACTCATTATGAAGGGCATACTATAATACAACAAAATACACAATAATATATGACTACAATAACTAATATAACAACTATAACAAATATACATTATAATGTCAAAAATAAATATGTGGTATATATTTTTATAATTGATAATGCGCTAATTGATATTTTTTTCATTTATTGTGTTTTTATATACAAAACCATATAATTTTTACAGTTTACATATTTTATTATACAAAATCTTTTAATAAATTCTTTCATGAAATAATTAAAATAAATATTTTTAATTATATTCAATTTCATGCTTTACAATTGAATGGTCTCTTTGGAATAATATTGGAATAATATTCAACAATGCGTAAATGTTATCTGCATATGCGTCAATGAGCAGGGCAGCGATGTATCGGCAACTGAAGCATATGCATTTGATGATTTTAATAATGTAATGAAGGTAATATTACAGAAATTATGTATAATGTGTATATTTATTTCAGGTCGACATTGAATTGAAGTAAAGGTGCTGTCCCACGATTATAGAAAATTATGTATGTCATTTTTTTTTTAAATTTTCATCATATTATATAATAAACTGTCCACACACGTTTTAAAAACTATGATGAAAAATATGATAAATATTTTTATGACATAGAAACATGATATAGCCTTTTTTGCTGTCCACACTATGTCATTTTATATGATGTATTTTTCTTGAATGATATGTTGGCGCGAAATTTTTTTTTTTTAAATTGTGAAAAAAATGTTTCTTTTTTGTTGTATGTTAATTAACAATAGTTGTATGCGGCAGTTCTGAAACAGAGAAGTGGTCATCATAGCGGGTATTACTGGAAGGATACCCTTGTGATGACTTTCTTTGCAGCTAGAAATTTTTTTATTTCACGACTCGGACGTTGAAGTAAAAGATGAAGTTTTCACACGATCATATAATATGATATATTTTTTCATCATTTATATGACAAAAATTAACAATATATCATAGAGCATTTGTTTTCCAATTCCAATTTCATCATTTTGTAAGTCTCGTAGTATAACATGGAAACAATTATCTTTAAAAACACTTAACAATCAAGATACAATACAAAATGAATTCTTAACTCACAATAACATAGAAATTCCTAAAACAATTCAATGACAAAAGATACTTGATAATACTCGTATATAATAGATACATTTTAAGTGGTCCTCATTTAATGAAAATTTTTTAAAATAAATAAAAGGTCATTTAGAAATTTAATATTTCATGACAATAAAAATCCAGTTCTGCTTTAACCTTTTATCATTTTAAATGCTAAAAAATTACAAGTATTTTTCTATTCCTACATAAAATATACATTTATACATTTTATGCTAAAAGATACATTAGCAAATACACAAAGTCATGCATACATTAAAGTTTATAATATTTACTTTGTTAATGGAAAATGGAAGAAAAATATGTTAAAGGAATGAAGAGGAAAAAGCGTCACACTTGGCAAAGCATATAAATTTATGAGTTTCACATACTCAAGGATATATGTAATATGTAACACAAAATAACAAAAGTAAAAAAGGGAAAAGAAAAAAAAACATGCGTGAAATAAAGCAATCAATTTAAACTTGATTGAGAGATTTCTGCATTTGTTTTTGATTATCAGAACTAAGTTTATGCTTTAGTAAAATATATTTCTATTTATCAAAGTTTGTGAAGTTTTTATAGTTTATTAATTTCCTTCATTTATGGCAAGCAATTAAGAACACAGTTATACTATCTCAAGTGGTTAATAAAAACATACAAAAGTTATTCTAGTAAAAATTGTACAATATAATACCATAGATGTTGCAAGCATACAAATGTTTTCATTAAAATAAGAACAAACAAAAAAATAAAATATATGATCCTTCTACAATAAATGTTTTTGTAATGTAAGGTAGTTTCTTAAAAACGCTAACAAGAAATTCATTTAGTTTTCCTTTTTTTGGTGGAAGCAAAAATGTTTAGTACAATCCAAAAATAAGAAGCTATTCGATAAAATAAGAACAAAGTAGATTGGCATCACTTATCATGTGTATGTGAAAATTTGATCTCATTATGTGAAATGAGGATTGAATACAAAATAGATCCAAAAACTCAAAGACCTTTTAATTTAAAGACACATATATAGGTGAAGAATCCCCAAACATGATTAATTCATTTTTATAAATACACAGTTGCAATCTGATTTCAATAAATCATCAATTTGGAATTAAGTGATGCGTCTTTGTATACTAAAAAAGATATGGATATGGAGATACAGATTTTCTTTGACATCCCATTGGGAAAGGGGTCACCTTTCAACTTAATATTGCTGTTACATCCTGAAATGTAATATAATTAAAAAGAAAAACCTGTAAATAACTCCAAATTTATTTTATAAAAGATTCAATTTATTATAATAATTTTTAGATAAGTCTATGGCCGATAAGGTTTATAAACTTTAATGAATTATATACTATCAATATAATAGGTTTGAAAGATGCTTGTGAAACCTTCTGTATATGGTATTAAAAACCTCAGCTTTTGTATTGTTAGTGAATAGAGTCAGTTCATGATTTTTTAAGCAGCCCATTTCCATATGGAAATCCTTTGCATTGACTCAAGATACAATATAATGAATTAAAGCTTTTTTCATGATGTCACAATTGACGATGTTTATTTATTTAAAGTCAAAGAAAATTATAATTTCTTAATTGACAACGAAAACTTCCACTTTCACTTACACAATATTCAATCTTTTTTCTTTATGTAAATGGTAAATAAAGAAATTATTATTTTTAAAAAACTTTTACTGAATGAACAAAAACTCCAAGAACCTTGAAGAAAATCAAAAATAATAATTCAAGTTATTCTAAAAAGAAATGTAGTAGAATATAATAAAAAATTAAACAAACAAAAATGTCGAGAACTAATTAAGCTGCAAATGAAATACTTTATGCAAAGAGGAAACAAATATTCATACTTAAAAATAAAACAAATGCCATCACAATATTATTTCTTAAAAGTGTCAGTTGAGTGCAGACCGACAGACCATAAAAGGAAAAACAAAGAGAAACCAAATGTTGAGGAAATACTTTTGTAGAAAGTCTGTGTGAAGAGTAAGGACCAACACAAGGCACATGTGTGTCGGAAAGTGTAGATGATGATGATGATGATGATGGTTGTGTCAATAATGACGAAGGTAAATTTCATTTGTTTAATTTCAAAAAGCGCAAAATGTACAACAGAAAATCAGAATGGTGAACAATGACGTACTCAACAATAAGTATGATGAGCTGAGATGTGACAATGATGGTGACGTGTCACCATTTGCATTTTACTTAATTGCTGCGTTATGTGTGTTCATAATTACGAACACGAGTTGAGTGAAAAATAAGGAGATGAAAGGAAATAAATTGAAATCGACATGTAGATGTAGACGATGGACGAAGGATGACGAGGTCATTGCAGTAGAAAATCGAGTTTCAAAAGTATTTTGTGACAGCAGCTGAAAGTTAAGTTGACTAAAGATAGACGACCAGAAAAGGTTGTGTGAGTTGCTTGCTTATTCATGCTTCAAATGAAATTGAAAGGAATTGAATTGAAAACTTAAAGCTTACAATACAAAGGATGATAGAAGAAATTTAATACTTAAAGGTATAGTATGTGATTCATTTATTTTTGAATATTATTGTAGTAAAAGACTTGATTCAGCAAGTGGAGTATTTGTTTATAAAGATTAGATAAAATCACAACATCCAGTGTCCAGTATCAAGCTGAGGTGTGATATAACTTTATAAGAAGTGAATCAACAACAATTGACTTGAATTGAATGTGTCTTATATAAGTACTTTAGTCAGCTATTGTAGTTAGTTTGGTCTTCATTTACTCCATGGGTATGAGGATATAACATGAATATTATTAATTAAAATCGTGCAGAGCATGGAAAAAACTTTGCTTGCATTGTTTTTGTGTTTTTTGTTTCGTTATTCGGATATGTTTGTCTTTTATTAGAAATGTTTAGATGCTTTTCCTCAGCTCAGGTGAACACTCAATTCAACTCAATCAGACAAACGCTTAGTTTTGGTTTGTTTGCTTTTCATATATCCAATCTGGTTGTATAAACTCATACCATACATATGTATGTATGTATCTATGTATCTTTCTACATATATACTTGTTTGTATACTTGTATGTATAAGTATATTGGCATGGGTATCATTGCGTGTGAACACCAACTAGAAAAAGAAGAAAATGATGAGGGAAAAAGTTCATATGAAATAACAGGTAAAAATGCAAAGGAAGCAATTTGATTTGAATTTGTTCACACCAAACATTAAAGCTTGATAACGAAGTAAAAGCAATTTTCAACACACACACTCACACACATGTTAAGCTTTTTAATTAACAAGTTGTGGGTGAAAGTATGCAATACGCACAACCCATGTATAATACAAATTATACTTATACTTAGACCGAGGGTAACTTACTACTAATAATTCTCCATATTAATTGGACAATATTTTTTTCATAGAATTTTATTTAAGTCTGATATTATTATACAATTTACATATATTTAATATAAATGATATAAAATTAACATAATGTCAATTGACATTTAAAAAAAAAAAAACATTAAAGGCTGAACATAGCCATTGTATGCAAATTATGGTTATAGGACACATTTATATCGAGTTAGCAGCTCCTCAGCGTCATCAACGTGTATTAGTATATAGTTAGCAGATCTTCAAGGCCCAGACGACAGGAAAGATAATCATCATCAACCGGGAAAATCGTTCGCGTCGGCCTAAGAGGGCAAGTACCGACGACAAGAAATCCACCCTACGAGTTATCAATTCAACATAGGGATCAAAAAATTAACATAGGATGTGATAGCCTTGTGACGGAATCGTCACTTATCAAATTCGCATTGTGCTGTGTTGACACACTCTGTAGAAATAGATGTGATATCATTGGAATAAATTATAAAATTTACTACATGCATGGATTCGATCTATTGTTCAAACTAAGATAATTAGGGTCTTCAGTGTAACGTGTAAAGAAAACCAACGTGTAAATCGTCTATTCAGTGTAATTCGTATTCACAAATGTAAACAAACAATACAGAAAGTTGGCAGCCCTCAGTATACGTGGTATAACCTACACAATTGTCGGTTAAGATTACGGCATCGCGTACCCTTTTTTTGTATGGACTCCATATTATGGAGATAGTTTAAACGGCGTAAAATATACGTGTTTAAAACTATATAGACGCCAAATAGACGTTTGAGTGAAAACCCTAAACGTTTTAGTTCGGTAGTTCTTCCATTATTAAATGAAATCGAGTTTATCAAGAAAGTAGCACTCACTTATTTTGATAACTATAGCTCAAAAGGAAACAAACAGATTTCTATAAATGAAGTTGCTTGTTTGTAAGACTAATATATAATAAAATCCTATAGTATATTAAGCGATCTGTCTATAATCAAGCTCGAGTCAATGCTAATTTTAGAACTGTAAAATTGAGCATGCGTTTGATGTATCAAATCATAGATTTACTACTAACATTTTGGGTCTCTTATTGTCTCTTATATTTCTGTTTTTTAGATGCCCCTTGTCTTGTATGTTGAGCTTGAGTTCTTTTTAAGTCCGCTAGTCTTGTATTTTATTACTGTGCTGCGCTGCGCCGTTACCTACTTAGCTTATAAGAAGCTTAGTAGAAGAAGTTACATTGTAACTTCATTTGTGACTACAATGCTGTCAAATCATATGGTAGTCAACTATGGTAGAATAGTAACTTGCTTAATATACGCCGAAAAGATCGGTTGCAAGTCAGCTCGACTATTCTAGGAACATTATTATGCACTATTATCACTATATTTCCATTACCCTAGATGGCATAAAGTATAAGCAGCAACTAAGAGAAAAATGTGATTACACAATATAGTGTTTTCCTCAACAGAGGTATAAAGACTACAAATTTTATACACAAAGTTATAATAATGTGTCGATTATGGCTTATTTATCGAAGCGCAATAACCAGGACGTCCGTTCTCTTTAAAGTCAATTCACAGAAATGACAAATTTTAGCTAAATGATTTATTCCCATTTTTTGATTATGAAAAGGATTTATTATTATATTATGTTTCATATACATACATATTTCAATTATTAACTCAAAGTTAACTTAACATTAGAATAGGAATTCTTAAAAATAAAACACGCTAACCTTCTTAACTACTCTGTATGGTAATGGTAATTGAAGATTTAATTGCTATTAAATTTGTCTACACATTTTCTGTTATTCTCATCACATTTCCCAACTCAAAATGCACTTGTCATCAATGTTAAATGAAAACATATAAATTTTTTTATAACTGGAATTTTAAATGTTAAAAGGATACAATTCACATTTAATTTTAAATTAATAAATGAATTTGTAAAACAAAAAATACAGATAAATTGTATGAATAAAACATAATTTCCTTTTTCATTTGTCATCAAATATTATTGTGAATAAAAATAAAATATTTTATATTGTTTAATATTGTATTTTAATTCTGTTCATAATTCTATAATAAAAATGTAAATTAAGTTATAAAAGTTTTCATTGTGTCGCATTTGTTGTATTGTTTTATATTCTTTAGAACGCTTAAGGAAAAATGATGATGGTCAAGTCTTATTCTCCTCTTTTTTATTAGCTAAACAAAAATAATAAAAATTTCAATGACATGAAATATTGTTTAACTTTTTTTTGTTGTATTTTATGCAAAATTTTTGTACACCATAAATTCCCCGGGCTAAAATTGATTCTTTTTTGTGTTTGTTTTTGTGTTTGTTTATTTGGGTTTTTTGCCTTGTTCAATTTATTTTTTATTTTGTTTCAAATTTAGTTTTTATTATCTCTTTTATTTTCTTATTATTGTCCAATTATAAGAATAAAAACTAATTAATTATGAGAATAAGAATTTCTTAAATTCAATTTTATATCCTTAGTACGTGGTTTCATTGGTTTACAAGCTTAGTTTTTGAGATATTAAGTGGACAATTGGCACATTCATGTGTTCATTTTTGCATACAGATAATTAGTTAAGAACAGGGTTCTCCGATTTTATGACTTCTAAAATTTCTAAGTTTTAGTGGTTTGCTATCAAATGTTATGTTTCATCTTGTTTCCAGTTTCTTAACTGACTAAATATGATCGATCAAATCAAGTTGTCACGTATTTAGTAGCTCTTCTTCTAAAGGATTAAAAAAGTGTTTTTCTATGGGAAAGTTTGAAATATCTTTATTATTTAAATCATTTTCGAAAGAAATATTTTCAAGTTAGAATAATCAATAGGGATGATGTTTGTAAAGCAAATTTTAAATTTTCTGACCTAGTTTTATCAGTTTCGGTGAAATCAAATGTCCTGTCTTGTTACTGGTTTCTTTATGTAGATAGTTTTATTGTATTCTGCTTTCATTGCAAACAGTGCACACTCTCTATAATTTCGTTTCACTTGTCGTAAAATGGTTGACAAAACCAAAGAGACAAAGGACTTTGATGACTTCTTCATCGGGGTGTGTCAGTTGGTGTATCTGTGTCGATTGCAACTGAATGATGACTTTGACGTTGACATTGAATATTTGAATTACACATCTTTCTTTGTATTATTAATCACAAGGACTTGCAAAGAAACCATGTCATAGCCTTGGCTATAGAGTATACAAAATAGATATTCTCAGAAAAAAGAAGAGTCAAAGAAAATGGAAATTGATGGAAAGAAAATTGAGTAAAAGTCAAGAGCAAAGGCTGTGAATGATGCTTCAATTTGCTTTTACTTAGTTAATTCACAAGTACTAGATACGAGTAATTTATATTTTTCTTTCTGTATGCCATGCTTTTTTATGCTCTTTTGCACACACGCGTAATTTCCGCTTTTGCTTGACATCAACAGCCGGCACTCAAAACTATGCAACAGATAATTTCCGTTGAGATACACTAATGTATTAAAGTATAAGTGCACTTTTACAAGAGAGTAGATAGAAGTAGAAGGTACATAAACACATACAATAAGGTAAAAATTCAATTAAAAAAAACCTTAAGTTTTCAGCATAATTTCCTTTTCTAAATTTCATTTCAGTTTTCCTTGTCACACGCATGTTTTAACACTTTTCGTTCAAGATGCGATTTCTATTTATTTAAACTTTGTTCGACAAAGTAAACGAATGCCCACTTGAAGACTTCAAGAGACTACAACTTAAGATGACACTTTTGATTTTTCATTCTACTAGTATAGTATTATAGAACTGTTCGTCACTGGGTGTGAGTTGATTAAAGTTGGTTACTACTAACATAAGTTAGTTAGTTAGTTTGTTAGTTATTGTAGTTTGTTAGTTAGTTAACTAAGGAAGAACACTTCTACTCTTTTCGTTTAATTGCAACAAGTTTTAGAAAGTTTTCTTTCATTTATGTTCAATATTTATTGTTTGTTTTTTGTTTTTGTTTCAAAAAACTTAAAAATTTATAATATCAATCGTCTTAAGGTTTAGATACACTACAGATTGGTTAGATATTCTTTGATTTAATTAATTTTAATAGTTATTTTTGAACAATGCTATAATCCATTTTTTTCAAACTTACCTACCCACTCTTGCAGTTAGTTCGAGGATCTAATATTAAAATATTGTTTAAGTTTAAGATTTAATGGACCTGTGGTGATTTGAGTAAAGTCAAAAAGATCTACAGTTCCATCAGCTCCTGTAGTAATCTATTATAAAATATTCAAGTTCATTGCAATTTGAGTATAGTGAAATTGAGAATTTGCCCAACTTCTAATCCAAAATGTAACAAAACGTTAAGTTCAAATGGATTTGAGTGACTAAAGGACAAATTTATAGAAGTATGTTGGTTTGATTTATTTAGTAGCGATGTCTTCTAAATCAAAAGTCTCCATAAGCTTTAATAGACAAAAATCTTAAATCAATTCGCTCAATTATCTCTGATTAATGTACTTTTTGGAATCTTTGATCTTCTGCTAGCTTGAAGCAAATGACTAAAGTGACACATTGTAGGGTATAATAATTGTAACATTTGTAAGTTGAACAAATATTGATGCTTAAGTTGAATGAAAAGTTAATTTAAATGTTTTCCAATCAACTCTTCTTGTGGTGTTTGAATAGTACCATATTGAGCTCTTCTTTTATATAAATGCTAATAAAAATCAAATAAAGAGTGACACAATGAAACACTTTATGATATTCAGATAGAAGGGATGACAATGGAAGTGGAACGATAAAGTGATAAAATAATATAAACAAATTTATTGCCTTTAACAATTTAAGCACGTTTTAGTATTGTGCAAACTTTGATAACAACAGCCCACAATTTACGACCAACACATGTTAGTTATATGGTTATATTTATATTACGTATACGCAATGCTTGATAAACATTCGAGGACATGCACACACACACACACACACAAACTTAGAAAGATATAATAGAACAACTCTGACAACTAAGTAATTTTTGTTTTTGAAGTAAAGAGTCACTTGAGGCGTTTTATTTGCTCATCTCTTCCTCTCCGATTTATACTCATACTTACTTTGTTCTTCCTTTTACTATTATACCAATCAACGTGCAATAATAGACTTAATAAAGCTTGTGCTTCTGGTTTCCTGCTATACTTTATTTTTTTCCTTCATCATCTATTGTATTATTTGTTGGTGTTTTTGTTATTTTGTTTTACTACTCAGAATGGCCAACAACAGCAACAGCAGCAGCACACATATCCACATCAACAACAGCAACAACAGCAACAACAGCAAAGGCAGCCCCAGCAACAAGGACATCAGCAACAGGGACAACAGCATCAGGATGATTCCATGCTTGGCGACACATTGTCCTCATTACCGCAAGCATCGTTCAACTATATCAACTCAATCGTTGGCAGTGGCGTCATTGGCATACCCTATGCTTTACATCGAGCTGGATTCGGTCTTGGTCTGGCATTGCTGATACTTGTCGCTTATATAACTGACTACTCTCTCATACTAATGGTAAGAGTACATAGATACTTACATATACTCACTTGTATATATTAAGGGGTTTTGTATTTCATGGTTAAATGTATCTGGGTGTGTGTGTGTGTGTCTATATTTTCGAAATTAGTGTTGTGGATGGGGTGATTTCATTAGTTTTTCCTCATAAAATTTCAAAATGCCTCAACACAGTTTTTCGTTGTTGGCTTGGTATGCAAATGATGTGGCATGGTTTATGGTTGAACTCACTGGCAAATGCCGTTGTTGCCTTTTACACAAACTTGACTGACTGACTAACTGACTAACTATTCAAATGGCATAACTGCCATTTCACTGTAAATCACTGGGTCAAAGTTTAAATATAGAAACGAACAATTAAAACGAAACTAAAATTGTTTGAAATTTGTGAAATAAAATTAAAAATTCTCCTTTGACAAATAGGAGAAATAATGTAGAACTTAGTTTCATTATTTCAAAGTTACAAATGTGTCTGCTTTTAAAGAATACTCGTATACATATATATGTATATGTACATGCATATTCTAAAATAAAATGTATCCTTGGGATTATTAATTATTCAATTAATTAATAAATTATGTAGGAGGCATTTAAAAATTGCCACAAGCTACAATATTTTTTTACATCATTTATACAAATTATTTATTTATTAATTTTATTACAATATTTATTAATTTATTTTTGGAATGTGTATGTATTGTATTGTATTTTTGTTCATATAAACAGGTTAGATGTGGTCACATTTGTGGACGTTTCAGTTATCCGGGGATCATGGAAGCAGCCTATGGCAAATATGGTTATTACTTGTTATCGCTATTACAATTTATGTATCCTTTTTTGGGTATGTACACATACTGTCAAGGTCACTAGTTGCCTATGATTTTGACATTTACATTATTTTATATTATACAAATTATTCTTGACTTTGCTGAACATAAATAAAATTTGTATTAAAAATTTGCATTAATTTAAATGGAAACCATAAAAAAGATTGAAAAATTAAATCCATAACCTTAGTTAATCTCTTTTCGTCTTTGTTTTTCTTCCTATTTTCATTTTTATGTATATACTACTCACTTTATTTACAGCCATGATATCGTATAATGTTGTCGTGGGTGATACACTCTCGAAGGTCCTTGTACGCTTCTTTCCCTCATGGGGTACATCGATGGGTGCCGTACGCTTGGGTGTTGTATTTTTTGTGACCGTAGGCGTTGTCGTGCCACTTTGTTTATATAAGAATGTCTCACGTTTGGCGCGGGCCAGCTTCATTAGTCTGGCCTGTGTCGTTTTCATACTGTTTGCTGTGATTGTGAAACTCATGTCGGGCGATTACAAAGTGTAAGTGGAAATATCAACAATATTATTAACCTAAAAGCGTCGTAGTCGTTGGCATAGTCGGCGTCGTCATAGTGTAAACAAATTAACTTTAAGCTCATTCATTAGCTCAACTCCATTGACTATGCACTCAGTCACACAGTTTATCGTATAGGCTAAGAGGTCGAGTCAAATCGAGTCGGGTTGAGTCGAGTCCCATTAATGGGATATAATAATTTGTTGTACACCAGTCACCAGCCAGTATTTGGTACTCTTTAATTGGGCAAACGTGCGCAATCGATTAAAATTTATGCTTTCATTCAGAAGCAATAATTTCTAATGACATAAACACATATATACTATACATGAATATGTATAAGTGTGTGTATGTGAGTATCTGAGATTATTTTAATTGGAAAACATTTTGTTATAAATAATTGGTATGAAACACATTTCATTAATTTTTATATACTTTGTAGTCGTGTTAAATTGTTTTTTTTTTTACCTTGGTTTATTGTTTGTAATCTATTGAGCCCCATGATTAATGGAATGGTAATACAGTAAACTACTACTCTCTTAATTATGGTGATTTTAAGATAATTAAAATATAACACATTGCTCAAGGCAATAATACAATATTTTAATTTCATCGTTCATCATAAGTCAATCATAAGTGATAAGTTGTTGGAAAATTATTGAGTAAACATATACGATATATACGACCGCTAAAAGAAATTACTGTACCATTAACACTGAAAGATGCTAAATTTTCTATGTGTAAATACATGTACTTTTAATTTAATTTAATATAATAATCATCATTACTCAAGTTATATGCCAAATGCTCCCACCGTGTGTTACATAGCAAGCATCCACTGTAACCATGCAAAGCGCTCGATAACATACTTACATGGTTGCATATAATGAAAGTATTGCATGGTTTAATCGACCAAGTCATTTTCGGTTTGTTTTTGGCCTTTGTAGAATATTCTGATGGCTTGCATACGCATGTTTAAACACGTATGCCAATATGTGGTTCGAAAACAACTTGCTTACGAACTCTTGCAAAGAATCCAGTTATTTTGACTTATCTGAAACACCATCTGTCAGATTATTGATAGCTATGATAACACATGAGATAATTAAAAGAATTGGTTACGCACATACATACTTATATCATAATCAATATTTGTTTGTAGTCACTGCCAAATACAAGCCGCACAAGACGTACGAAATTGAATTTGATCAAAAAAATCTTATTATAGCGCAGATTTGATATTTAGTTTTTTATATTCCACTGCTATGATAAATTTATAATTAAGCTAATGTAATAAGAATCAATCAAGTCATTGAAATACATATATCTTTTTGATTGTTTATTATTTTATTATTTTTTTTCTTCATTCTTTGTGCTTGGTATAGTATGAAAGATATCTTCTTTAATTGGTTAAATCGCTTAACCCAATAAAGTTATTTTTACTTTTTTTTATATATATTTAAATGTTTATATCAAGGTTTGCTTGGGTATGTATGCATCTATCAGTTTTATTATCCTACAAATCTTCTCACAAATGTTATTTGAAAAACACAAGCTGATTAAATCCGGTAAGCACCAGAAAATAATGTTTCCCACCAGGGTAAGGCAGGAAAATTGTGAATTAAACACCAAAAATATATGTGGAATATTCATAGTGAATTCATCAGAATTAGAGTATCATTAAAATCCTTCGAATTACAGAAACCACAATTTCTTTTGTATTATATTCTCACCTCAATTGAATAACAACTAAATTCGAAACCTCTTCAGTATTGCTGAGTTAGCAACAGTTTTAACCACTAAATGCCAAATAGAATAGGTAAAGAGGCGTCCATTTTTGACTCGCACTCAATCTACTAAGCCGCGCAGTCAGTTTGAGTGCAATTTCATGAAATGTAGTGAGTGCTTCACTTGTTTGCTCTTATGGCATTTCATTAGCTGAGTCCCTGAGCTGAAGCTTGTTTAGCTGTGGAAACTGTTGCATTTGTCGGTGTATGGTGTAAAGTCTATCGCCAATGCCTTTGGCGGAGAATTTTTAGTTTTGTTGGCAAGCATCATGCTGTGCTTAGCTCCGCTTTGCAGTTGCAGTCATTTACAGGATATAAATCGGTAGTATGTTAAGTCCGCGACTCTTGCTATTTGTCGGTTGTGTGTTGGTTGCGTTCATTCAATAGCCAGTTAGTCAGTCAGTTTGTTTGTCCCGCTGTGTATTCTTTAGCGCCTTTATTTTCGTACGAGTTGTCTGTGTCTGTCTATGCTCTTTACCGTAACACCCTTTATGGCATAAAATTTAAATAAATTTCTAATTTGCGGGTTTTCCGCTTATTTTTTCCTTTTTATGATTTTCCTTCTTTTTTTTTTAATGCTGTTGTATTTTTATTACTTTGTGTATATGATTGTGTGGGTGTATGTGTATACAATGTTGTGAGAATCGCTCTTAAAATATTTTTAGTAGTTTTCCCCTTTCCCATTATCCCATCTTCATCTTCTGGTACTTGTTATACAATAGTATCTTGTTGAAAAGTATGCGATATTTTACTTGAAAGCTATGAACTTAAGAAAATGTTAATTTGGTGTTAACTTTGTATATTGTACTTTCAATTTATTTTATAGTGCGGATACCGCAGAATCTTGGCGCTTTGCAAATGGCGATGTTATACCAGCAACTGGCATTATGGTTTTTGGTAAGTAGAAAGTACTTAGGGGTTAAAGGTTACGGTTTATAATGAAAGCATAAATTTATCATAAAAACAAAAAAGAAAAACTCAGCTGCATAGCATAGAGCAGGTCTTTTGTATAATCTAGGGTACACAAAATTAATATCTGAATGAATTAGATGAGAAGATTAAAAGCAAAACCTAGTATCTAATGGTCTAATGCTAATTTATTTAAGAGATTTTCATTCTGTTTTGATTCAAACTAAGGGTAACAACATTTTTACTTCCCTACTTCAGATTTCCTTCAATTAGGTTAGTTAAGATTAAAGGATGGTCATATTTTCAGATCAAAAAGGCTAATATAATAGAGACGTTCTTTAAAATTTGTTCAGTCCTAAGCAATATTTACAGCCAATTGATTCTTAGAGGCATTGTACGCAAAAGGAAAGTACTGAATTTTCTTAGCAATAAGTAGTTCCTGAGCAATTCTGAAAAGCAATCATTAATGTTCTTTAGATGAGTCGTCATTCTTAATTGATGAATGATGACTTGCCTTTATCAAACTTTGACAATATTCAAAAGCAAACTATTCACAGCGCTACCAATATGTATAATAATTTATTATATCCACTGACACTGATCATAGCTTCATTTTTCCTTTATCTAAGAAAATAGTATAAAGTTCTTTAGCTAATTTCGTGAGTGTCAATTTGAAAAGATTTAAAATTATCCTTACAATTTCTTATGTCACTGATTTAACTATTCTAGATACATGATAATGTTTCCTCTTGACAAAAAAAAAAAAACTTCTGACTTCTTAACTTTCTTGCAAAATATTGTAATTTTACGCTTGGAAAGCATCTAATGTCAACCATTTGAACCCAAGAAGTCACTAATAGCGTCAGCATAAAAACAACTTCAATGTCAAGTTGGCATCTTTCTTGTTTTTTCTCTACTTAGTAGTTTAACTCAATTCCTTCTGTCATCAGCTTACAAAAGTTTTAGTTTTAGCGTTTTTATTGTATTCAGTCGAAGTTCATCATCATCAAATCCTTGCTTTATTTTCTGAGTGTAAAAAATGACAGGGCACACTCTCAATAAAGTAGTACTATTTTCGAGTCATGGTCCATCAAGATAGGAATAAAATTTTTAAAAGAATTTTTATTTTTATTTTTGTGTTTTCTGTTTTTCTTATAATAAAATGGTTTTTCTCATTTTTTATTGCATTTTCTTCTGGAAATGACTTTCAACAACGCCCACTATGCTACATGGACACGGACACGGACACAGCATTCATGTGTCATCACAATACTTTTCTCGTTTATCAATCGATGCGCAATGCAACCATGGAACGTTGGGAGAAGGTCACACATATCTCAATAGGTTTCGCCTGGACTGTTGCGGCTCTATTTGGCATCGCTGGCTATTCAACATTTCGTGCTCTGTCACAAGGTATGAATTTTAACACAAGTTTTGTGGATATTACTAGTGCATACATACATATCTGTCTATCTACAATACTATCACAAAAAGCGAGAGACATATGTTATGTTTGTCACGAACAAAACGAAAAAACTAGTTCCTATAATTACTTTAAAGATTGGTTTTGAAAAAATCACAAGCAGCAGCAGCAGCAGCAACAGCACTTGAAGATTAAACTAGTATATGTGTACAGTAGTGAGTAGTGGGGGCTATGGGTACTCGACAAATGATAACGACTGCAAGTGGCGGCATGTCAAGTACTCGTGAGTTTGTGAGTCTGATTGTGGTTTACTTTTGTGACCCTCATGTTACACAATTTTTTAATGCTTATCTCAAATAAATAAAAACCACAGAAATATATATACTGGACATATGAATTATATATTTTTTGTATCTTGCTGTTTATCTTTTGTACTCTAAGTTTTGGTGGTTAATTAGAAATCACATTTTGATGTTTATTCAAATTTTTTGTTTATTATTTCAGGCGACTTGTTGGAAAACTACTGTTGGAACGATGATTTTATGAATTTTTCGCGAGTGCTCTTCTCGGTATCCATTCTACTAACTTTTCCCATCGAGTGTTTCGTTTCGCGTGAGGTATGCGAACTTTTGTAGTGCAATATCATGAGCAGCTGAAATTGGTTGCCTTGGCCACAGCCACTTAAGTTGTTAAAATTAAACTTTAATTCAATTACAGATTGTGCGCGCCCTTGTGCACCGATTTGTGCTGAAAGAGCCAATCAGTGAGTTCACCCAAGACAAGGATCCGAATCTGGAGAAGGGTGCTGAAATCGATGAATATTCTAAAGCCATAACGCTGGCGATTGTTTTCAGTGCTTTTGTCATATCGCCCATGACAGATTGTCTGGGATCTGTGCTGGAGTTGAATGTAAGGAATGAAAGATTGAAATGTGATTGCAATTATTTATAATTATTGTATGTTTCAATTAATCCGTATTATATCAGGGTTTACTTGCTGCTATACCCTTGGCTTATATACTACCTGGTCTAGCTTATATACAAATGGAACCGCATGCGCTTTTCAGTCGTGAAAAACTGCCTGCCTTGGGTTTGGTTGTCTTCGGTGTGGTGGTCACTGTGTTGGGTGCTGGCGTTTTACTGCCAGGCCTTTGGAGTGGTGATTGTCGTGCTGATATTGTTATGGACTACTGCAAACAGGACTATACGAATGAAACAAGTGTGGCAGCGAGTAAACGTATTAATTAAAGGGTCACTTTCTATTTTTTTTTTTTTTGCTCCTTTGCATTTTAGTTAAGCGCCGACATAAAGTCAAAGCCAAAACAGTTATAAAGTTCTTAGATTATATACTACATCTATAGTATCATAAAATTAACAAAGCGTTAAGACGATTGTAATTAGTTTATTTCTATGTTTTTCTTTTTTTACTCATTGTTCGCTTATTTGATTAATTTGAGTTTTTATGTTTCTCGATGCTGTTAACTTTTGTAATCTTGTACCTGAGTCTGAATGTTCAAAAACTGTAGAGATTGTTATGTACTATGTACTATGTAATGTATATTTATACATGCGCAAAGTGATAAGCGAGTTGTTCTTGTTGAAGCCTGAAAATCTCAGTACAAAATATTATAATTTTTCCTTTGTTTTAATTTTTGTATTCCATTATTTTCAATAAATTTTAATTACATTAAACTTTTCATGAAATTAATAAGCTTAAATTCAAAATGCCTTTAAAAAATATTGTATTTGAATTTGTAGTATCAAAGAATTAAAATTTAATCGTTTTTGTTTTTATCTGTATATGCAAAAAATAACAAAACAAAATAATATTATTGATTAAAAGAAAAATATATTATATACTATAGTATAAATACAATATGAATAGCTAAAAGTTCCTTGTCGTAATTTGCATGAAACACAAAAAACCAAATAAAATTGTTTTAATAGTTACCAACATCAGGCAACACAGGATAACAATATGCACAATATGAAGAAAGTATTTCAAATTTATTTAAATCTTTATATTGTGTATATTTTTTTCCTTTGTGTGCTAGTATGAGATTACAAAGTATAATAAATAATATTTGGGCACCAATATTTACCAATTAAAAATATAATATATTAAAATGAAAACAAGTCAAAGTTCTATCGGTTGTACCGAAGATTTTATACCTTTCAAGAAAGATCAATTTTTGATATAAGATTTATCATATTTATTTTAATGATTTATTTTCTTTTTTTTTCTCCAACTTGAACATTTGGCTCATCCGATCGATATGTCTTTTATGATCTCATCCTAATCATTGTATAATCTGGTAAAAGAGTGATAATCTGGGAAAATATCATCATAAACTTTTAAAAAATGGGTCTCAAATTAATTCCTTGATCTGTTGATTATAGCAATATAAACTATGTAGAATCTCTATGCCTTTGATGAAAGGTATAAAAAAAAAAAATCAATAAAAGTTTTAAAATACAAATAAAATTTAATTGCCATAAAAACAAATATTATTTAAATGTTATAACATATTATACCATAATTAACATAATAATCTTTTTTGACATCTAATGTTCCTTATGGAAACATATACTATTGTAGTATACATATACCTATATCTATTTCCAATCTACATATAAATAAAACATACAAATGTACACATAATATGTATAAATAAATGGGATTATATTCTGCAATTCACACTCGAATAAGTTGTGATGTAGTAATTTGTAGCTGTAGAAATTCTTCGAAAATTGTCTAGACATATTTGATATTGCAGTTATATATTCTCTATATACATACATACATATATACATATAATGTAAGATATACATACTCACATGAAGGTGTGATGTCAGTTGTTACAAATTGATAAACAACTTAAATCGACACGACCAAAACCTGCAACTTATGCTAATGGTATTTTTTTAGTAGAAAAATAAATCGAATCGAATTGTTAAATGGCTTTTGCTATTCAAATTTCATTTATTACTTACGACTTTATCAAGAAATTTGTGTTTAATCGAAAACAAAAATTGTGCAATTTTAATTTCGGCATCATCGAAATTTATAAATTCTTCATAGTAAAAGAATAATGATTCTAAAAAGAGTAAATCAATCAGAATAGAAATTATAGAAATTTGCACAGCACCTGAATCAATTCATAAAAGGATCATTCTTACCAGTTAGGCCCAATCTTAATATCTGTCTGCCTAAGTTGGCTGTTAACAGATACATCAAGATATCTAAGATATCTTTCAGAGTTTATATTATATATTTAAATACTAGTATGCATTTTCCTTTGTTTTAAATGGAACAGTTAGTCTAAGAAACTAAAATTCATGGATTAAAATTTATTACATTTTTTGTTACCATGGAGAGAAAAAATGGTCTCACTTTAAGTTGCTAGGGCCTGAAGACAAGACTGTTTGGTGTCCTAATGAACAGGAAACGTACTTAAAGTCAGATCCCTTGTTCTTTAAGTAAATTCATAAGGTTATTAAAAACGTAACAAAACAAACTTGTTTCAATATTTCTTGTAGTTAAAAATACGTGTTTGAAGTGAGAACATTTCATTTGTAATGACAACATTCGTGTTTGCCGGGTTATCGTGACCGAATGCGCACGATTTAAATCCAATGTTCTGGTGTTTTTCTCTTTGTGTACAATAGATCTCATTAGAATGAAAGCTTTTAAAAAAGTAAGTTGAATTGTTATAAAGTCAAGTGAAAGAGACGCAAGTTGCCTAAACTTTTGATGAATTACTACTTAATTTTTGGAAACAAATGACATTATCAATTCAACTTTATTTATCTAAAATGATAGACGAAAATTAATATACATTACTACTTAAATACTATGAAGAGTTCAAGTAGAAGATACATTATATAAAATATATTATATAAATAGTGTATACTTTATGTAATTAAAAGAAGTTAATGCGATTAATTTACAAAAACTTGAGATTTTAATTAGGAAGTAAACTGAAAGGCATTGCTGTATTATACAAATATGTATGTAATGTAATATGCTTTATGAACGCATTCTTGTTTTTTTTTTTTCTTGAAAATCTCTTTATAATTATTTCAATGAATTGCACTGATTTTGTTTTTATTTGCATTAAAGTTTTTTTATACATAGAAATGCACTACGGAAATATTTTTGATGGCACTTTTAAACAACTACTTTTTAAATACAAAAAAAAAAAAAAATCAAATTATATTTTTAATGCACAATTCTATTTATGATATTTATATTTATTATTATATGTATTATATATACGAGTATTTTGATATAGGAACAATTAAATAAATTTATAAACAAAAACCAAAATTGTAAAGAAAATTAAGTGAAGGAGGAAGAGTGAGAACAAAAAGAATATTATTACGAAGAACATATAAATTGGCAAATTTATTTAAATCAAATAGAAATTTTAATTTATTATTAGATTTTATTTCACTGATTATTTTCTTAAGTTTTTTCTTATTTCAAATCTCGTAACAACAATCTCTATGAGAAGAGCTTACCTACAACAACATATCACAAAATGGCCCAGCAAATCAAAAAAACTTTTCTAATTTTTTATTTATACACTACTGCACACAAGTGATGATCTATTGTAGCAACGAGTATCTCTAACTAATCTATCTATCTATCTATTTAACTATCGCTCAAAACTAAAGAGAAACTAATTTAAGCCAAACATTTTATAGATTTTCATTTAAAAGATGCAGTCTTTTGACATATGGCAAATGTAATAAAATTTCAAAAATATATAGAAAAAATTCACTATACAAAAAAAGCAAATAAATAAATCATGTATAATAAATACTTCCTTAAAAAATCGAATTGAATGTTATTGATTGTCATGAGGGAATTGTTCTATAAGGATTTGTTCTAATTAGGGAAAATTTTCAACTTGTAAGTTTTGTTGCAAAATTATAAAAACAAAAAAAAAAAAAAAACATAATAAAATTGTAGTATTGATCAGGAATTTGGATCAAATCTATTGTTGATAGTACATACAATATGTATTGAAAAACAAAAACAGAATTCTTAAATTTATATCGTATTATTATTAAAATTACAATAATTAATCAAAATGTTTTGAAATTTAATACATATGTATATGTAAAATGTTATACGATGTGTAGAACATCTTATGAATATAAAAAACAACAGAAATCAAAAAAACATTAGAAAAGATATTAAAATATATTAAATATATACCTACATTTATCGAAATGAACGACAGAATAGCTACATACAAAACTCATTTAATTAAAGAAAAAATAATATATAAATAAAATATTAATATATCATAAAAAAAAATATATAAATAAATACCTACATACAATATATAAAAGACAAGTTGGTTTTATTTAAAGTTGAATTTGATAAGTTAAATAAAAATAATCAGTAGCAAAAGAAAACCACACTATTTAGATACTTGAGTGCATTCAATGTTTGCATTATGCAACAAATTTTGCTTGCATTTTGCAAATGGTATATAATAAGCACTGCAAACGCTCATAGTTCACAGTACTTGAAAAGTTGCATTTAACAAACAAGAATACTAAAAAATATTCTGAAAAAATGGCGGATAGTAAAAAAAATCTTCTATTGCTCTTTGATCATCCAACTGAGCCTGTATTCATGGATAAAGGAGCAAAGCCTGCCATATTTGATGTACCAGATAAATTTCTAACTGATCGTTACAAGGATATTAGCAATGAAGTCCAAGAACGTGCTGCCTCCAGTATTGATGTAGACCGTCGTATACCGGTCAAGGATATTTCTGTGCCCGACTTACGTATACCCATGTCATTAGGACGTGATGAGGTTTTCACTACGTTCATACCAAAACATCGAAAGGCTGCAGCACGTTTAATTGACATATTTATGGGCATGCGTTCCGTTGAGGATTTGCAAAGTGCTGCAGTCTATGCAAGGGATCGTGTCAATCCTTTGCTCTTCAATTATGCATTTTCTGTGGCATTAATGAATCGAAGCGATACAAAGGATTTGCAATTGCCAAACATTGCCGAAAGGTTTCCAGATAAATTTGTCGATTCGAAAGTGTTTCGGAAAGTACGCGAAGAAGCTACTGCTGTTAATCCGGGCTCACGTATTCCTATTGTTATACCTCGTGATTATACTGCTTCGGATCTTGATCCTGAACATCGTTTGTGGTATTTCCGTGAGGATATGGGTATCAATATACATCATTGGCATTGGCATTTGGTCTATCCTTTCGAAGCGACTGATCGCAGCATTGTCGCAAAAGATCGCCGCGGTGAAATTTTCTATTATTGCCATCAGCAGATTATTGCGCGATACAATTTAGAACGTTTGTGCAATAATTTGCCGCGTGTCAAGCGTTTCAATAATTTGCGTGAACCCATTGCTGAGGCATATTTTCCAAAAATGGACTCACTAGTTGCTAGTCGAGCTTATGCATCACGCTTTGCGAACACACCGCTCTCTGATCTACGACGAGAAAATGATCAAATTATAGTAGATATTGCGGATTTGGAACGTTGGCGTGATCGTATTTATGATGCTATTCACCAGGGCTTTATAGTGGATGTGAGTTGAAAAGAACTTAAATTAAGTTTAAGATATTTAATTTAAATTCTTTTTTTTTAGGAACGTGGTCAACAAATTCCATTGGACGAGAATCGTGGCATTGATGTGCTTGGCAATGTACTTGAAGCTTCTATGCTCTCAGCTAATAGAGGCCTTTATGGTGACTTACACAATATGGGTCACGTTTTTATTTCATTGGTCCATGATCCTGATGAACGTTATTTGGAGAATGTTAGCGCTATGGGTGACCTGGCCACTACCATGCGTGATCCTGCCTTTTATAGATGGCACTCTTATGTGGATGATATTTTTCAGGAGCATAAGTCACGTTTGCCTGCCTATACTGTGAATCAGTTGAACTACCCGGGCATCTCGGTAAGTGGTGTACGCGTAAGTACTGCCAATGGTCGCCCGAATGTGTTAACCACCTTCTGGCAACAATCCGATGTGGACCTTTCACGTGGTATGGACTTTGTACCACGTGGTAATGTCTTTGCTCGTTTCACTCACTTGCAACACGAGCCTTTCACCTACACAATTAATATAACAAATGATGGAGGAGCTCAACGTTTCGGTTATGTTCGGATTTATCTAGCCACAAAACAGGATGAACGTGGTATGGCTATGTCGCTCAGAGATCAACGCTTGCTCATGATTGAAATGGATAAGTTTGTAGTATCACGTGAGTACATTAATTTTATTGCCTTTAATATTTATTTCATTTTTTTTGACAATTTTTTGTTCTTTAGTAAATCCTGGACCAAATACCATTATGCGCCGTTCCACGGAGTCCAGTGTTACGGTGCCTTTCGAACGTACATTCCGCAACTTAGATGAAAATCGTCCGGCACCCAATACGCCTGAAGAGTTGGAGTTGTACTTCTGCATATGTGGCTGGCCGCAGCACATGCTTATACCAAAAGGTAAACCCGAAGGTATGCCTTTCGAAATTTTTGTTATGGTGTCTAATTATGAGGAAGATCGAGTAAGTTAGAATTCATTACGGAAATATAAATTATTAAAATTAATTTCATTGTTAAAGGTGGACCAAGACCTTGTAGGTAATTGCAGTACTGCAGCTGCTTATTGTGGTGTTAGGGATCGCCAATATCCAGATCGCCGTCCCATGGGTTTCCCCTTTGACCGTATACCTCGTGCTGGTGCAGATCGTTTGGTAAATTTCTTAACACCAAACATGAGCATTGTTGACGTATCCATAAGACATGAGGATCGCACTGTTGTACGCCCAAATAATTAAAAAGAGGATATCATAAAGCCAAGAACCTTGGACATGTATAAACGATTTACATTGAGGAAATCTTTTATATATTGATGTAACTTTTTAAAACAATAAATAAAATTTAATTTCATGCATATAATTCTAATCTATTTCATGAAACCAAAAAAAAAAAAAAAATTGGTATTGTAACCGCAACATATCTATGTATGCTTGGGTCTCAAAATAAGTAGAAATTATATTTTTTTGTGTATTATTTTCCCACAAACCAATGTTTGGAAACAACAAAACAACAACTCAATATTTGGCATTTTGTATAAAAAGCCTAAGGCGACTTCTCAAAATCATCAGTTTTCGTTCTTGAAACTACTTAACACTTCCTCCTCAAAACTTTTCCTAGTGTCAACGGTTTAATAAAATACTAAAAAACTACAATGGCTGACAAGAAGAATCTACTTTTGCTCTTTGAGCACCCTACGGAGCCCGTGTTCATGGGCAAGGGCAAAACGGTTACCGTATTCGATATACCCGATGCATTTTTAACTGATCGCTATCGTCCAATTGGTAACGAAGTTCAAAATCGTGTTGGAGAGAATGTCGAAAAACGTATTCCAGTGCGTGAAATTTCGATTCCTGATTTGCGTATTCCCATGTCCTTACGCCGTGATGAACAGTTCTCGCTTTTTGTGCCCAAACATCGTACCATTGCTGGTCGACTCATCGATATTTTCATGAACTTGCGCACCATTGATGATCTCCAAAGCGTCGCTGTTTATGCCCGTGATCGTTTGAACCCATTGTTGTTCAACTATGCACTTTCGGTTGCTTTATTGCATCGTCCTGATACCAAGGGTCTTGACTTACCATCGTTTGCCCAGACTTTTCCAGATAAGTTTGTAGACTCTCAAGTCTTCAGGCAAATGCGTGAGGAATCATTCGTTGTGCCTTCTGGCTCACGCATGCCAATTGTGATTCCACGCGACTACACTGCATCTGATCTTGAGCCTGAACATCGACTCTGGTACTTCCGTGAGGACATGGGTCTCAATCTTCACCATTGGCATTGGCATTTGGTTTATCCATTTGAGGCAACTGATCGTACCATTGTTGACAAGGATCGTCGTGGTGAGCTTTTCTACTACATGCACCAGCAGGTGATTGCTCGCTACAACATGGAACGCTTCAGCAACAACTTGGCTCGTGTCGAGCGCTACAATAATTTGCGTGAACCAATCGCCGAAGGTTACTTCCCTAAAATGGATTCACTTGTTGCCAGTCGTGCATGGCCACCACGTTTCGAAAATACCAAATTGTCTGACTTAAACCGTGAAGCCGATCAAATTAATATTGATATTGCCGATTTGGAACGCTGGCGCGATCGTATTTTTGAGGCCATTCACCAAGGATTCGTTACTGATGTAAGTGATTGGTATTATATACTTTAACAGTTCTCAATATTTCATTTATTATGCAGCAAAGCGGTAACCAAATCCAATTGGACGAAGCTCGTGGTATTGACATTTTGGGCAATATGATGGAATCATCAACAATTTCACCCAACCGTATGCTGTATGGTGACTTCCATAACATGGGCCATGTATTTATATCTTATGCTCACGATCCTGACCATCGCCACTTGGAATCGTTTGGTGTAATGGGCGATTCTGCTACTGCTATGCGAGATCCCGTTTTCTACAGATGGCACGCCTATATCGATGACATTTTCCAGGAATACAAGACTCGCTTAACACCCTACACTGACCAACAACTCAACTACCAAGGCATTGCAGTGACCGGAGTACAAGTAGCAAGCGATGGCAGCCAACCAAATGTGCTATCTACTTTCTGGCAACAATCTGATCTGGATCTTTCTCGTGGCATGGACTTTGTGCCTCGTGGTAATGTGTTTGCACGATTCACTCATTTGCAACATCTACCATTCACCTACACCATCAATGTGAACAACGATGGTGGAGCCCAACGTTTTGGCTATGTTCGTATCTTCATTGCACCAAAGAACGATGAGCGTGGTCAGCAAATGTTGCTCCGTGATCAACGCCTTCTTATGGTAGAACTGGATAAGTTTGTAGTCTCACTCAATCCGGGCCAGAATACAATCCGTCGCCGATCAACTGAGTCGAGTGTAACTATTCCATTCGAGCGTACCTTCCGTAATCTGGATGCCAATCGTCCAGCAGCTGGTTCAGCTGAAGAATTGGAGTTCAACTTCTGCGGCTGTGGATGGCCACAAAACTTGCTTATTGCCAAGGGTCTGCCAGAAGGCTTGCAGTGCGAGCTATTCGTCATGGTCTCCAACTATGAAGATGATCGCGTTGATCAACAACTGGTGGGCACTTGCAGTGACGCAGCTTCGTATTGTGGTGTACGTGATCGTCTCTATCCCGATCGTCGTGCTATGGGCTACCCATTCGATCGCTTGCCACGCACTGGGGCTGATCGTCTGGTCAATTTCTTGACACCAAACATGAGCATCGTCGATGTATCTATTCGCCACGACAACCGCACAGTTGTACGCCAGAACAATTAAGGCAACTGCTGATCAGACAGATAAGCGTTGATACTTCATAGAACGATGACGACATTGGCCTCTGCTATTATTTAAGTAACAAAAATTATTGCTTTTTTATTATTATTATTATTTCACCAATAAAAGTTACTGCATTTCACAAAATACAAATTTCAATTGATGTGTCTATCTTTATCTCATATTGTGCGGTAAATCTCAAAGCTTGAATAGGAAAATCAACCTCACAGTGTAGTTTCGCAAGGTTAAGAATTCAGTAGACTTGATTAAATTGCGAATCATTTTTCAAAAATAATCGCATAAATCTGAGCTGAACTGAAGAAGTTTTTTTTTTTAGAAGTATAGAACTTTAAATTGAAATAAAACAAAGATTAATGGTGTCAGAAATTTGGCTTTATTCAAAAGATAATTTTTTGCCATTTTTATTTGAATATGATTTCCGGCATATGGGCATATCGGCTTGCAAGAAATTTTCCAAGGCGTCAATCGTATGAGGCTTATTTTGATAGACCAGAGATTTCACCGGCCCATAAAGCAACGGTGTCTCGATTATGGTATGAGGATTATCTTCACTTCAAATGCTTATAAACGTGTCCATTCAACTAAAAATGAACTAAATCGCTGAACGAATTTTTCTTGTTATCAACTTCGTTTCGCCGAAGGGCGTAGCCAGGATTTTGTTAAGGTTTTTATTAAACTTATAATCTACACAACTAAGCTTCGAGGTCCTTCACAAAATATCGTATTAACTATTGAAGGTACGGCAATAGACTTTCGAGACATTTTTAATAAGAAATAAAAAATATACACCCTGCTAGGGGAGTCAGCTGGCCCTCCTGTCCGTACCTGGCATATTGCCAATTTTATGTTCTTTACCTCTGATAGATATCACTCTTATGTTGTTGATATATTCCAGGTATAAAAGTCACCTTTTCCCGCCAATACTGTAAATCTGTTGAACTAACCTGGAAAAATTCCGCTGTGGACCTTTCACCTTGTGTGGAATACAATTAATTAAATTGTCTTCAATACTTATGTCATTAACTTTTTTAATGCTCTTTGTTCTTAAGTAAACGCTTGATCAAATACCATTATGCGTCATTCCACGGAGTCCAGAACATATATTATCTGTAACTTCTTCTTCTTCTTCCTCTCTTTCTTTCTTTCCTGCTTATAAACTTATTGGCTGCTGCTAATAAATCTACGATACTGATTAGCTTAATTAAAAGTATTTCTTTTTTGCCGTAAGAATTTAGTTGATTTATTCTTTTAAAATATTGGCTGCCAGTTTCAAACAATTTTCAATATAAAAGTAAAGCGTCCTTATACACATTAAACGTTTACACATTGAACTATAAAAATCGGGTAAATCGGGCATTCAAAAAGAATATGTTTAAGGCTTTCCATTTGATTCCTCATACATACGAGGGTGAATCAAATATTAACCGGAATTCTTTTTTAATATTTATTTATTTATAAAACAATACAAAAATACTATTGATTATTTTTCTACATAGTCTCCTTCACGCTTTATATATTTTTCCCAGCGGTTTGAAAGCTTGTTAATTCCTTGCTCGTAGAAACTTTGAGGTTGAGTCACCAACCAATTGCGCACGAATTCCTCAACATCTTGATCGTTGTCAAATCGCAATCCTCCAAGTGCATCTTTCATGGGCGCAAACAAATGATAGTCACAGGGTGAAAAATCTGTGCTATATGGAGGATGCTCAAGGGTTTCCCAATGCATATTCTCCAGTTTTTGTTTCGTTTCACCCACTGTATGTGGCCTGGCATTGCCATGAAGAAGGATGACGTTTCTGATGGGGACACCGCGCCTTTTGCTTCTGTAAGCGCCTTTTGCTGCCTCCAACAGCTGGCAGTAGTAGGCAGCGTTAACTGTGCGTCGGTCATGTAGGAAATCAATGAGCAACACTCATCTGTACTCGAAAAAGACGGTCGCTAGAACGTTACCGGCTGAGAGACGGGTTTTGGCTTTCACAGGACCGGCTTCGTCTTTCCTACGCCATTCTTTACTCGCCATCTTGGACTCGGGAGTGTAATGATGCACCCATGTTTCATCACATATCATGATACGCTTCAAAAAAAGCCTCTCCCTCCCGCTGAAATCGATTCAGATGTCTCTTACTGATTTGCAGTCGGATGTTTTTTCAACAACTTTGGGACCCCCATTGGGCACAGATTTTTTGAAACCAAGATGATTTTTAATGATTGTTTCAGCACTTCCATATGTAATGCCCACCTGTAAAGCGATTTCATGAAGAGTGAGCCGCCTGTCACTTTCAATAAGGTCACGAACTGCACCAATGTTGTCACCAGAGACGCTTGATTTTGGACGTCGATTATGACTCACATTTTCCACAGTTTCTCGTCCACTCTTAAACTTTTTGGCCCAATCAAACACTTGAGTTTTAGGCAGAGTATCATCCCCATACTTCAATCGAGTCAAAATTTCGCACGGTTTAACGCCTTCCTTAGTTGAAAACTTTATTATAACCCGTTGTGCAACGGACGCTGGAACCTGTTGCTCACTCATAGCTGTACTGACGAATTGACTAAGTCAAACAGCTCACCAAGCGTTTCTCCCACTCCTGATACACTACAAGAACCTACACTGTGAGAGCACTCGTGGTTGGCTAAGAAAAGTATTTGTAATATTGCGGTTTATATTTGATCCACCCTCGTACATTTGGTCATCAATGAAAAATCTAAGAACAAGTTTGTTAGATAAGCGAAGTTGCACAAATATCGAAATCATATGGGACTATTTTTCATCTATGGTCGCAAAATTGTGAAGTTAAGCGAGTTTGAGCTAACGCGTCTGAATACATCCTGGAATTTCAAGAAATTGATTAAATCGATTTTCGGCCAGTTTTTTTCTTTATTTAGGTTATTCCACATAAAGTTTTTTAATAGTGTGTCAAATTGAGTTACACGGCTTCGATTTGATGAAAAACTTCCTAAAACGTCGAAATTACTTGATTTTCGTTGGTTTACCTTGTTATACGCACAATGTTTTTCTTATCTTAACCCTTAAGAATCGCTATATAGAGTTTACACAGTATTTTCAAAATTGTCACTATGTATTTCCAGTTAATTTTAAAAATTTTGGTAGTGCAAGTATTTTTTATAGTAAGTGGATTGTACTATTCTCAACTGTTCGGATTATCTTAGGTCACAGTATGTGTGCTCCATATGTGTGGTAGATACAACATCATCGAACAGTTCTTACAGCAGCACCTACTCCTATTGTTGAGGAAGAGAATGTAACACCTTGATAATTGTAGCTTTTTACTATGTCAATTTTTTGCTCACTGCAGATAAAATTTATATTTGAGGATTTACCACCATTCCTAAAATGTACTATTCCTGCTAAATGGTTCCTCCTTCAGTATTTTCTAAAGCCACTAGAATTTTTGTTAGAGTTGTACTTGCGCATATGTAGCTGGCCGAAGCACATGCTTATACCAAAGGGTAAGTCCGAAGGTAAACCTTTCGAACCTATTGTTACGGCGTCTAATTGTGAGGAAGATCGCGTTAATTAGAAATCATCCAGGAACTGCAAATCATTGAAATTAAATTCATTGTTAAAGGTGGATCAACACCTTGTAAGTAATTGGGTTTGCTCTTTGATCGTATAGCTCGAGCTGGTGCAGGTCGTTTGGTAAATTTTTTAACTAGCATATTTGACGTTTTCATAAGACACATACGCCCAAATAATTAAAAAGTGGATATCATAAAGCCCAGAACCCCGGACATGCATATACGATTTATATAAAGAAATATTTTTTAAAAATGATGTTGTTTTTTTTAAATGATAATTAAAATTTAATTTCGTGCTTAAACTTCATATCTTGAAACCAAAAAAAAAAAAAAAAAACAAAATATTCGAAATGTAACCGCAACATATCTAGCTTGTGTCCCCAACAAAAAGAAATATAATTTTTTGTGTATTATTTTCCCACAAACCAATGTTTGGAAACAACAAAACAACAACTCAATATTTGGCATTTTGTATAAAAAGCCTAAGGCGACTTCTCAAAATCATCAGTTACGATCCAGTCGCACTTGAAACAATACTTAACAGTTCCTCCATAACGGTTTAATAAAATACTAAAAACTCCAATGGCTGACAAGAAGAATCTACTTTTGCTCTTTGAGCACCCTACGGAGCCCGTGTTCATGGGCAAGGGCAAAACGGTTACCGTATTCGATGTACCCGATGCATTTTTAACTGATCGCTATCGTCCAATTGGTAACGAAGTTCAAAACCGTGTAGGAGAGAATGTCGAAAAACGCATTCCAGTGCGTGAAATTTCGATTCCTGATTTGCGAATTCCCATGTCCTTGCGCCGTGACGAACAGTTCTCGCTTTTTGTGCCCAAACATCGTACCATTGCTGGTCGTCTCATCGATATTTTCATGAACTTGCGCACCATTGATGATCTCCAAAGCGTCGCTGTTTATGCCCGTGATCGTTTGAACCCATTGTTGTTCAACTATGCACTTTCGGTTGCTTTATTGCATCGTCCTGATACCAAGGGTCTTGACTTACCATCGTTTGCCCAGACTTTCCCAGATAAGTTTGTGGACTCTCAAGTCTTCAGGCAAATGCGTGAGGAATCATTCGTTGTGCCTTCTGGCTCACGCATACCAATTGTGATTCCACGCGACTACACTGCATCTGATCTTGAGCCTGAACATCGACTCTGGTACTTCCGTGAGGACATGGGTCTCAATCTTCACCATTGGCATTGGCATTTGGTTTATCCATTTGAGGCAACTGATCGTACCATTGTTGACAAGGATCGTCGTGGTGAGCTTTTCTACTACATGCACCAGCAGGTGATTGCTCGCTACAACATGGAACGCTTCAGCAACAACTTGGCTCGTGTCGAGCGCTACAACAATTTGCGTGAACCAATCGCCGAAGGTTACTTCCCTAAAATGGATTCACTTGTTGCCAGTCGTGCATGGCCACCACGTTTCGAAAATACCAAATTGTCTGACTTAAACCGTGAAGCCGATCAAATTAATATTGATATTGCCGATTTGGAACGCTGGCGCGATCGTATTTTTGAGGCCATTCACCAAGGATTCGTTACTGATGTAAGTGATTGGTATTATATACTTTAACAGTTCTCAATATTTCATTTATTATGCAGCAAAGCGGTAACCAAATCCAATTGGACGAAGCTCGTGGTATCGACATTTTGGGCAATATGATGGAATCATCAACTATTTCACCCAACCGTATGCTGTATGGTGACTTCCATAACATGGGCCATGTATTTATATCTTATGCTCACGATCCTGACCATCGCCACTTGGAATCGTTTGGTGTAATGGGCGATTCTGCTACTGCTATGCGAGATCCCGTTTTCTATAGATGGCACGCCTATATCGATGACATTTTCCAGGAATACAAGACTCGCTTAACACCCTACACTGACCAACAACTCAACTACCAAGGTATTGCAGTGACCGGAGTACAAGTAGCAAGCGATGGCAGCCAGCCAAATGTGCTATCTACTTTCTGGCAACAATCTGATCTGGATCTTTCTCGTGGCATGGACTTTGTGCCTCGTGGTAATGTGTTTGCACGATTCACTCATTTGCAACATCTACCATTCACCTACACCATCAATGTGAACAACAATGGTGGAGCCCAACGTTTTGGCTATGTTCGTATCTTCATTGCACCAAAGAACGATGAGCGTGGTCAGCAAATGTTGCTCCGTGATCAACGCCTTCTTATGGTAGAACTGGATAAGTTTGTAGTCTCACTCAATCCGGGCCAGAATACAATCCGTCGCCGATCAACTGAGTCGAGTGTAACTATTCCATTCGAGCGTACCTTCCGTAATCTGGATGCCAATCGTCCAGCAGCTGGTTCAGCTGAAGAATTGGAGTTCAACTTCTGCGGCTGTGGATGGCCACAAAACTTGCTTATTGCCAAGGGTCTGCCAGAAGGTTTGCAGTGCGAGCTATTCGTCATGGTCTCCAACTATGAAGATGATCGCGTTGATCAACAACTGGTGGGCACTTGCAGTGACGCAGCTTCGTATTGTGGTGTACGTGATCGTCTCTATCCCGATCGTCGTGCTATGGGCTACCCATTCGATCGCTTGCCACGCACTGGGGCTGATCGTCTGGTCAATTTTTTGACACCTAACATGAGCATCGTCGATGTAGCTATTCGCCACGACAATCGCACAGTTGTACGCCAGAACAATTAAGGCAACTGCTGATCAGACAGATAAGCGTTGATACTTCATAGAACGATGACGACATTGGCCTCTGCTATTATTTAAGTAACAAAAATTATTGCTTTTTTATTATTATTATTATTTCACCAATAAAAGTTACAGCATTTTAGAAAATACAAATTTCAATTGGTGTGTGCATGTTTATCTCTTATTGAGTGTGGCATCAATAAATCTCAAAGCTTGAATTGGCAAATTAACCTCACAGTGTAGTTTCGCAATGATAAGAATTCAGTAGACTTGATTAAAATGCGAATCATTTTTAAAAATAATCGTATTTAAACTGAGCTGAGCTGAAAACAAACCGAATTCAAAAACTTTGTGGTTAGTCTACTTAGAGAAGCCATTGGGAGCACATCGATGCTTTTGCTTTCTGATCTCAGCAGATAAAATGCGTATACTGTTTGGGGTTTGGCTTCTCCTGGCGCTTGTGATTGATGTAAATTGAACTTTGTTTATTTCCAAGAAATTCTTTGAATAATTTTGTTTGTTGTTTCGTTTTGTCGTAGATAACAATCGCTGCATCGAGTTATGAGATAGAAGCAAGGAAATTCATTGAACAATCAAGCCAACGTTATTATAAACTGTATGATCAGATTGCTGCCGAGACATACTCATCGACAGATGATGAGAACTTTGAAGAGATTTTTAAGAAATTAACGACAGTGAAGAAAATCGCTAATGAATTGGTAGATATTTCCAATGAGGCAAGCGAATTCGATTTAACGAAAATTCAAGATGTCGAAATAAAACGTGCTTTGGGTAATCTACGCAAAGTAGGTGGCCTTTTTGTGTTGCGTGATGATTATTTTTCGTCGGTGCCGATAAATCTTGCTGCTCTCAAAGAATTGTCAACTGATAAAGATATTGAACCATATTTGAATGGCGCCAATATGCCGGATCAAGATGATAGTCCATTAGCTTATTATCCCGATATACAGAATATTGTGCGTCATAGCAATGATTCTGAAGAATTGAAGTACTACTGGGAGACTTGGCGTGAAAAGAATTTTATATGGTCTTCTGTGAATTTTTATACGATCATTGAAGCTTTCCAAAAGGCTGCTAAGATTTTGGGTAAACTTGTGCCATAATTAATTCTTTAATTGACTTTAAGTTATATCTATTTCATTCTCAGAATTACCGGTACTAAATCTATGGTATAAATATGATAACAAAGATTTCCTAAAAGAAATGGAAACTGTTATGACTGAATTGAAACCCGCCTATCAAGAATTACATGCATTCATACGTTATGAATTGCTTAAAAAGTACGGGGCTGATGTTGTTGATTCCAGTGGACCCATACCGGATCATTTGTTTGAACAAGTGCTAGAGCAGGCATGGGGAGAAGATAGTGTCATTGAATCATACTTTCCATACAAAGAGTTGCCACCCTATGACAATTTTGTCAAGCATTTGAATGCAGAATCCATGATTGATGAAGCTGAACGTTTTTATACTTCACTTGGTTTTGATCCACTCGATGCTGAATTTCGCAAGGAACAACTAAAAGCACACGATGAAATGGGCAATACTGGTGATTGCCGTGCGGATATTTTTGATTTGACACCGCATGTTTATATGAAATATTGCCAAAAGGTTGATTTTAGAAAATTAATGCAGGATCATGGATACTTGGCGCGTGTGTTTTATGCGCTACAAAAGAAGGATTTACCTTCATATTATTTTGATTCATATGATCTGGAACATCCTGTGGGTGAGGCAGTCATTCTATCAGCGACATCACCACGCCATCTGAGTTCTAGTGGTTTAGCGGCGCAGTTCCAATTTAATGACAAAGTTCTGATGAATCGTCTGTTTCGCATGGTAAGTTAATTTTAAAAAATGATTGTAACTGTATCTCAATATCTTCGTTACCAGGGCATTCATACTGTGCTGAAAATCCCTTTGTATTTTGTGCATACGAAAGTAATGAATGATTTACTAAATGGAAGTGTCGAAATGGATGGCATAAATAAGCATTATTGGCGTCTAATGGAACAATACGCAGGCGTGGAGCCAGCAACTGATCGCTTTGAAAATTCCATCGATTTTCCATACAAATTCTATTTGAATATTGAAGAAAATTATCAAACGCAGTAAGTGTTGTGACAATTTGATTTTAATTGCGTATTATTATTGTATTTTAATAATATTTGTTTAATAGGAAATTCGTATCCGAAGTATTGGGTTATCAATTCTATCGTGCTCTCTGCAAAAAGACCAATCAAAATGATCAATTGCACAATTGCGATTTCTATGGAAATTTAGCTGTAGGAAATGATCTTAAGTAAGTAAGGAATTGATTAATCTTTCAATTGAACTAACTACTCTTTATTAATAATATAGATCAATGATGTCCCTGGGTTCTTCGAAAACTTGGCATGACGTTATTGCCAAATTGTTACCGAGTAAGGAGAATCTGAGTTGTGTTGCTTTATTGGAATACTATGAACCAATTCTGGATTGGTTGAAAACTCAGAATAAGAAAACACAAGTTAAAATTGGATGGAATGCAACAAAGAAGAGTAAGTTTTTGAATTTGGGTTTGCAGAATTGCTCCATTAATTTTCTTTTTTCTTAATAGAAATTGTTTGAAGTGAACGATTGAAAATACTATTGTAAGCAAAGTTTGTTTTAATTTTATATTCTTCAATAAATATTAATTTTGTTAATAAATTAACGGAAGTATACTCCAAATTTTATTGAGATCTTATAGTTTTAATGTTCTACAGTGAGAAGATGAAATGGAAAATAATCCTTGCTCTCATAGTTTCGAAGAAACAGATGTTCGAATGGACGAACAGACAGACAAATATGCAGAGAAATATGGATAAATCAAATCATCTCTCAGGTTGATTATTTCCATATAATCTTTTAAGGATTTTTTGTAATATAATTCTTTTGTTTAATTGAAATATTATTTAGACAATTGTGTTGATCCTTGTGGTAGAGTCTTTTCAGCGTTCGTCATATCTTGGGTGAAAGTTATCGCCAATATATTTGAAAGTGTATGCAGCCGCTGATCTAGCGGTTGCTGTGTAAAGTGACATCCTCAAGCACTGTAGGCATCTTTAGATCCCTATGTATGGTAAAGTTGCGGACAAACCATACGGTTGCCGTGTTTTGTCTTAAAGCCTTGTTTTGGAGAACCTGATCTATCCTTATGTTGCACGCGGCAGCGATGTCTTAAATTAGTATGGCATAGAGCGAAGTCAGGCCCCCTATTCGCCTGTAGATTATTCTTTTATTTGCGTTTGTCTAGGTTTAAACTGAGGTACTGGACTTGGTTCAATTTTGGACTGATCTATGAGCCGTATCCGATGATTGGAAAAATGCCACTTCTCAGTAAGAAATCACAATTGAATGATTTGCTTGAATTGATTAGGATATTCCAGCGCTTGGCCAAAGCATGTAATCGCTGCAGATAATTGTTGATCATGTCTGCTGTTTCTGTTGCCAGCAAGGAATTTGGATAATTTAAGGTCGGCACTTGTGGCAGAACACTGCCTAGTGAGACTTTGTTACATGGACATTTGATACTGTCACTTTGATACATGGACATTCATAACTCTCAAGTAAAAGGAGCGGCCTAAGACCTAATTTTTAAGCAATAAATATTGTTTTCCTGAAAGTACGTTTTTGATTTTAAGAAGTAAACTGACTCGTCTGTCTATACCATGTCAAAGGTATGCTTAAAATCCAAAAAGAAAGCAGAGCAATATTTTTTAATCTCAAATGCAGTAATAATGTGTTGAACAACTGGATGTAGTGACTCTGGCACAATATATGTAAGTTTTTATCATAATGGAAACAGTTGGTACACCTTTTAAAATTTGTGAACTAGATGACGCTGCGGAGCTAATAGAGAGTAACAAATAATGGTTTATCAACTTCTAAAACCTTTTTGTTTCAAATTATATTGATAAACTAGATGTCACTGTTAGCATCTTCTTTTGCCATTGTGGCCAACTAAATCATTTTTGTCGAGGGCACACGCTACTTTTCAAGGGTACTCGCTACATTTCATTTCATAGATTTGTCTTAAAAACCTAATTAGTTCATAACATGCATGATTCAACATTTGTTATAATTTTATCTCTTTGAAAGATTTCTGTCAGCATCAGCTATGTGTGTTTAAAGCTTATAAATCATAGAAACACACATAATCTTAAAAGCTTTTTCTGCCCAGTGTTGTTTTTTTGAGTGGCGACTGTGAAATGGTGTGTGCCCGCACTAAAAAAACATAATATTCAACAACAGACGACACCCCAATCGGAAGATACAATCCAAAATTAATGAAATTTGTTGATACGAAATTAATTAAAAAAAAAAAATAAAAATAATTATTTAATGTTTTTGTAAATATATTTATTTATTTGGTTGTTATATACATTTTTATTAACTGTTTACAATCTTGAATTAAATTTAAAATATATTTTTAGAGCAAATTTTCCATAGTCTTTTATTGAATCATTCAAACAGATTTTTGGGATGAATATATGAGGTTTTCATATCATCATAACTGTAGATACAAAAAATTGCAATTTGTATAATTATATTTTTGTATTTCGAGAATTCACTGATCACACAATTAACTGAGAACATGATTGTGATGTTGCACGACAAACGTTTGAAATCAGACTAAGAACAAATATCGAAGATCGGAATACTTTTAAACTTCAAGTGAAATAAGTAGAAAATCACGACATAAGGAAAGAAAACAAATAAAAAATATATATGCATGGTATTATTTATAATGCAAGTCACGCAGAGGTGACAAATTGTTAATTAAATGATACCAAAAAAAAAAAATTATTATATATCATCACTTTTATTTATAATTATTTTGAGATTAAATTCAGATTATTAGTTGATACTTCATAATTTCTAATTATAAATATAACTTTGTATATGTATTAAAAACATTAGATACTTATATTGAAGAGCATATAATTTAAGTGAACATAGCCAATGCTGAGAGATAAGTTATTCCCAAAACGAAACAAAAATTATTTGTTTATCACTTGAACGTGTTGTGCATTGGCAATGACAATGACATAAGGCAGACGAAATCTATTTATCGAAGAAGTTGAAGTAAAGTTTATACGTATGTAAGTATATCCCAAAGCTGATGATGTGCAAGTGATTAGTAAAAGATTTGTTAAGCTGTCCTCTTGTCCGTGCGATATCTATTTAACTGAAGTGAGCATATTGTTTTGGTCAAATCATTAAAGCTCTAAGGAAAGTGTGTCTATATGGTTCGATATGAGTTCTGAAATAAAAAATAAACAAGGACGTTCATTAAAACTTTGGTAAACATATAAATTTTCATAAATAAACTTACCGATAAAATACTTCAATTCTATATTCATAAACTAAGGACCAAATAAACCAGTAAACAGAAAGACCAAACCACAAAGTCCCGTACACAATGGAGAAAATAATAATAGCGCTTATTACAGTTAATGTGAGAATTATGGGATAAATTTCAATTGACATTGGATTAATGTTTCCTATATAAAAAGACTCTACAGTTCCGTTGGCTGACAACATGATTTATATTTCTTTCGTTAATTTGGTATATAAATATTATCAATTTAAATAACAGAATTTTTAGTTTTTTGGTTTAAGATACAAGGTTGAACTATTTGCATCTATACCTGCTCAAAGGTATTTATAACATCATCCAGCATCAATTCAGGTAGCTACTTCTACTAATCCTGAAGCCACTAGGTAAAAGGAGATTTAATAAAACTGTAAATAACTGCAGATCAGTTTAACAACCTAAAATAATATTTTATTGCATTTAAGGAAAACAATAGTCAAGGAAATTTGCATATTTCAAAGAATATGCAACACTCGGATACAAAGACCGGAAACACTTGAACACAAATCTTTTACACTACATCTGAATTTGTTCTATACATTATTTCGATATAACAAAATTTGTCATCACATTTATTAATTACCAATTCGCTGCTTACGCTAATTAACATATTTTTGTATGAATGTATATAGCTTTCTGCAAACCACGTTTATAATCAATGGAAATATCTTCCTCTATAAAAAGTATTGCATAAAAGATGCATATAAATTTTGATAAAATGAGAAATTCTTCTAAAGAAACTCACTCTAAAATCTCTTCTTCTTCTTCATCGATTCTGGACCACGTATCCCAGTAATAAAAACAAAGAATGCCCCTAATCAAGGTCTCAAAACATAAAGAAACTAGCCAGGAAATCATAATAAATGTTAAAACAAGGTCTACATAATATATTGACAAATTTTTATAACTACAACAAAAATGTTGTACTGTCCGCCAACATTTTTATGATATCTTGTATTATATTGATAATTAAATAAAGTATTTTTATTTAAGTGGTTTAAGATGCAACTAATAACTATGAACTATGCATGCTTAAATGATCTTATACCATCATTTGTCCTCAATTCAGGTAGTTAATCCTGATGCCTTTAGGTAAATTAAGATTTATTGAAATTGTGAACTCCGGCAGATCAGATAGTTCAAGGAAATAATATAAGTTACAATACTATACAATACTTACTTACTTAGCAATAAATTTTGCATATTTTATCATTATTCAATTCATCTGATACATTAACTCTACAAAATTGATAAGTTTTAGATTGGTTTTGTATGGCAGTTATACCATATTAAAATTTTGTTCGAATATATCCAGTGAATATTATATTATATGTAAATTGTCTTTTGAAAGATTTTTCTAAACCCAACGCTGTAACTTTGAAATTAATTGGTGCTATAGAGTTGTAATTTTACTCTTCTACTCTTAGACTTCATACACAATAATCCCAATAAATGTTTTACCCATAAACTATATTTAAGTACAGTTAAGTTTTAATATTGTCCAAGAGTAAGTAATGGGTCAAATAACCATTTCGAATGAAAATTTTCTTTAAATTTCTTTCACATCTTTTCTGATGAATTTGCTCTTAGAATTTTGACGTAGAACTTACCGGATTATCTATGTTTTCATTTTATTTCTAAGAACTCAGGAATTATGAGAGTTATATAGTTATAAATATGCCAGGGACATCCCTTTCCCTTTTCTAGAAACTCTGGTTTCGATACCATATTAATTTTATGTGCGAAACTAAAAGTGTAGGAGTAAAATTTTATTTCTATAGAAGAGAATCTATAAAACTAGTTGAACTAAGCCATAAATAAATCTATTTTTGTAAAATTTATCTAGATTTTATTAATTTACTTAAAAGACACAAACAATAAACCTCTCTAAACAGTCACTTCTTCGACTTCTTCTTTGATAGCTTCAATTAGTTGAGTTATTCGTCTGCCATTTGTAAGTTTCCATGTTACACATGTTAATGATGATATAAAGAAACCAATACCTAAATAATTTAAATAAAAAATGAAATTCATTTATCTCAGAACAGAAATTTGATTTTATTACCTATTAAAAGTATAGCTTCCGAAGTTTCATCCTGCAGACTTTTCGAGACTACACAAAGTAATAAAAAACCACTGAGAAGACAAAATGAACCGATGACAACAGCCAAAGTAATCAATATGATGATGGGATCTTTAACTGTCTGGGCGAAGAATAATTTGCACAATGAACGACGCTTTTGTAAGGCACTAAATTTGTAAAGTTCTTTAATTTTATTTTAATTAATTAAATAAATTTCATTAAGGGAAAACACACCACGATTGTTCATAAGTTGGAGGTGGCTGCATCAGAGTTTGTGGCAGACTATTGTTCTCCATGCTGCTACTTGAAATACTGAAATGGAACTAAATCAGATTTAGTTTAGTTAACATAATGTAGCTCCAACCCCAACCACAATAATAATTTTATATAGATGGAGCGAGTGATGACACTGTTTTCTAAAAATACATAAGCAAATGCCGGCATCTGTCTCGTGGAACCGGAGAGCAGACTGGCTGACTGACTGAAAACCAAACTAAGATCTAATGAAATGTTTACGTACTCACTGTGGAGCTATTTTTGTTCAAAGAAACGCTCGTGCCATTAAGGAAGTAAGAAGTATCTACTATGAGTAAAACGGAACTGCATGCATAGCGCCAACAAAGGATGCTATTTTTAGATTACTCATTCACCCATTTTACTATTTGGTTACTTGGTTTTCTCTTTTGCTTGAATGTGCATCTGAGAAGAGGAGCTCACTTTGAGAATTGAAATTGTTTATACCTTTTTCAATACAATAGAAGTGCGTGTACTAGAAGAGGGTTGTTTCATTCAGAAGAGTGTTTTGTAAAAGAACAATTGTTTAGATGTGTAGAATAATTATGGATGAGTACATTGAACTTGGCTTATGATTTTTCTTTAATTTTCCTCTTTAATAAAAATCTTTGTCTCCCTTTCCTTTCTTCCTATACAATAAAAACAGAATCTCATGTATCTCATTATTAATATTTTTATTTTTCATTCTAAACATGCCAATATGATGAAGAACAAGAAGTAGAAGTAGACGAGAAAAAAAAAAATGTAAAATGATGAAAGAAAAACTTAATGCAATTTATCAACTCAACACGATACAAAGATAGCAACAATGATGATGATTATGATGTTGGTGCTGCTGAAGTTGGTGGTGATGTGGATGATGGTGATTATGGTATTCATAAGCATGAGCATTATGAGTATATATTTTATATATTATAGCAACGAAAGTATAAGCTCGGAAATCATTAACTTGATGAGATGAAGTTCACGTTTCATAAGGTAACGTTGACGACAGACAGTGCAAAACCAAGTGTATCTACTTATATACATAGATGCATGTGTGTTTGTGTGTGTTTTTTGTAGATATAGAACGTAAATTATCTACGTAAACTCATATGCAAAATAATAACGAGAAAGTTTCAATGTAATGAAAGCAGTTAGTGAATATGTACATATATCAATGTATGTGAAATCGTGTACAGATGATTTACTAAGAAAATATTCCATCATTATTTCTCAATGGCAGGAGTAATTGTACATAGAACTTGTTGTGGCATGCAACTAAGCAAAAGTCACGTCAGGATTATTAAAATAATTTCATAAAAAAACATACATAGTACATACATATATAAAATCAAGCAAGATTTAATAAAAAATAGTGGAATAGACAAATTTTATTATTTTTACATTTACAAATAATCAAAATACATAAGTGAACTTGCAATTGCATCAAATTTTGGGAATATGAGTCACCAAATTAAGTCGAGCAACGAACTCCGAACCGATCTTATCATTTAAAGTATATAAGATAAGCTTCACCTTGTGGGAACATGCTATTGAAATCTGCAAAACAACTCTGTGGTGGAGTTGTAGCATACAAAAATCAAGTACAGTTAAGGAACTAACCATTTGACATAATTTGAAACAACTTGCCAACCATCATATCGATCTCATTACTTTTATATTGGCCCAACGCATCAACTGGAGTTAAGGAAAACTGTATACAAATCACTCAAACTTACTTATATATATATATTCCAATTGCTTTTTCTTAATTTTCTTTTTAAAAACCTAAGTCAAAACTTAATTCATCATTTGCTTCTTTGGCATAAAAAATCCTTTTACAATCTACGAATAATCTTTGTATAATGTTTTTATTAAACATGTTTCTTCAAACGAACCCTGAACACGAATGGATGTGACCATATGTAGAGCCAAGTTCTCTTCTCTTTTTTGGCTTCTAACAAAGCTTTAAAATTGAATTCTTCTATTACTAAGGCATAGTAAATACCTGAAGGAACTTTGGGGGCAGCAACGGAGCATAGCCACAAAAACATGTTAAAGGTAAACCCAAGATGAGGCAACTCATTCTTCCTACAAAAAAAAAAAAAAAAAGTGCATGGAGACACAAAGCAAAAGGAAGAAAGTTGGAATGAAATAGCCGCCATCTTTTTTGTTGTTGTTGTCCTGGGAATATCACAAAAGAGGCCGGGGAGCTCCATGGCTTTTCTTAAGCCTTGTCATGGAAAGAAAAGCACGTCTGAATGAAAGTTGTTTGCTAAAAGAAATATTGTTAAACTGAGATACAAATACAATACTTAAGTCATAGGTTTTTATTTATAAGTATAAAATGAAAACAAGGAAAAATAAATAAAAACACTGTGGAAATTCTTATGCTTAACTATGGTTGCTGTTTATACTTTTCACGGAAGTGAATAGTGTTATTAGTTTGTCATGAACACACAGAAGGAGACATCGCAGACCACATAAAGTATATTTATTTTTGATCAGCTCGATGAGACGAGTAGATTTAGCCATGTCCGTCTGTACGTATGCAAACTAGTCCTCCAGTTTTTGAGCTAGAGAGCTGAAACTTGCACATAGGTACCATGCACATTTGTTACCACCCATACAAACAAACTAATGTTCTTATTAGAAAAAGTTTTTTGTTTTTTGACGTATCGAACTGAAATTTGGACACTATTTGTTTCTGGCCCATATCCAGTAACCATGTAAATTTCATGATCCTAGGCTTACCAGCATAGTTCGCAAATAACTGTTATCATTTATATTCAAAGTGGATCTCTCCGACCGGTACAATTCTTTTTTAATTTTTTCACCATTTTCATTGTGATAAAAAAGTAAAGGTTCCAAAATAACAATTATTTGACTTTTGCTCAATATTACACAACATAAATGGCAATGTTGTCCCGAAAAAAAGGTCCGGGCAAAAAGGTCCGGCGAAAAGTTTTTTGTTGTGTGACGTGAGTCAACTGCGTCGTAGAGAGGAAAGAAGAGGGGAAGAATGGAAAACAATGCAATCAAATAACAGCACGCAAATGATGTCGCGAATTGTAAGCAAGGCAATGCAATACAGTATCAAAGTCGATTCCATGGCAGTTGATCCATTTCACTTTTACATCTATAAGTAGTATACTTGCTTTTTTTTTGCATGGAAATCATTCATCAGGTTAATCGTGTTCGATACTTAGTATGATCCGCGACAAGGGCCTCACCTGGCGGGCCCATGCGAAGAGTGTCACTGTGTACTGCTATTAAAATAGAAACTCAAATACACAAACTCCATTGCCACATGCAATTCTAATCAATGCCAAAGGTACTTCTAAATTAATAAAAACCATTCTAAAAAAAACTCATCAGAATAGTCTACTATTGCGTTAATAAACATTTTTATGTTTTCTCTCAGAGAAGCAGTATCGTTAATTGTTATACATTTTATATTGTTTTCTACATCTCTAAGTAGAGCCTCTATTAATTGTTAATAAAAAGGAGAAAATTAAACTTTGAAGCAGACGGTCGATGTCCGTAAAAATAGAGAAGGCAAATCGTATTTTTAGTCAATTTTATTTTTCTTGTCAAAAAGATTTTGTTTGTTTGAAAGTGTATTTCCGAATGTTTTAATTGCGCACAGCGTTTTAAACATTCAATAGAGAAAGAGAGAGTTATGCATTTAAAGTAAAGTTTAATAACGAAAGTACGTTGATAACAAATGCATATAATACTAAGTGTATTAACAAATCCATGATAACTACTTTCAGGTAATCCTGTATTGTTTAGTTAAATTTAAATGATTTTAAATTTTTTTGCTTCACCAATGAGTAAGGTTTTTATTAAGCTACATGTATGCAAGAATAAAGCTTATATTTAGCTTTGATTTATTTAAGATATATATATTTCAGTGCAAAGTTTTAATAATGGTTGTCTACTATTATTGACTTTATATTAAGTATAATTTAAGCAGAGTATCAACTAATGGCCGAAGATTACGTTTCAAGGAGTTTGACTCTTGGCCACTGGATTTTTGGTTGAGGAACGCGTTGAGAATAACGATTTAGCACTGGAGCCACGTTGGGATGGAACTGGACGAAGCACATGACGCTTACCACTGTCCATTTCTATTTCCTCTAGTCTCTGGGTCAATTCTAATTTCTGTTGAACAGCTAAATGAAGGAGTTGGTTTAACATTTTTTTTCCTTCTTCAGCAGCTTCTGTTTTACGATTTAGATCATTGACTTGTGTGACATATTCCTCACAACGGGCAGAGAACATTGCACGAAGACTTGAAAAGGTGGCTGCGTCTTCTTTAAGTATCTTGAGTTCGTTGCGAAGCTTTGACATAGTTTCGTTTACAATCATCTTCTCATTCTCATACTTGGACTTAAGATTTGTCAATGCCACTTCGGCTGTTTTTTTGTTGGATTTTAGCACCTTTCGAAGTATTGCGATTTGTTCACATTTCGTTGACAATAAGCTCTTAAGATTGATTACCTGTTCTTGTAGATCTTCAAACCCTTCGTGGCTGTAGTTAACATTTTTATGAATATCGCTTTGTGTTTTATTCTTGTTAAGCTCGATCATGTGCTCAACAGCTGTTCTTAAATATCTTATCTGATCACTGACTGTGTTCACATAATTCTTGATTGCAACCGAATCATCCAGACCTTGTAGGTCTTTCAAAAGTTGTTGGCGTGAGGTGAACACATCCGACTTAAACTGCGATTGCATGGCAGTCAAAGAGCAGTCCTCAAAACTTAAATCATCATTTTTATGATCGAGCAATACACGAGTTGGCACCTCTCCATTTACCGTACAGACCAAATGATACAGCTGAGCTAAATCATCACTTAACGTTACCAAGGTGCTGCGCGACGATCCTAAGTTTTGTCCTGCATTTTGTGAAATTTGCGTCAATGTTTTAACATCCGCATGTAAATCGAATGTTTTCTGCTCGGTGGCGGTTAGTTTATTTTTTAGATTTGTGATCTCAGTGCGGAGTGTAATCATTGCATCGGTGTAGTAAGGGTCCTTTTGCAATTCAGAAATTTCAACCTTGAGTGCATAAATCTCCTTGGCGCAAAGATTGAACCAGTGGGAATATTGTGAAATTGCTGAGCGGAATTGCTCCTTTAAGCTTTCTTGATCGTTTTCTATATTCAGTTCATCGTCCGACTTTATATCGATTTGCTTTTTCAGCTCCACCAGAGCATCGACATGCACTGCTAGTACCGCCAAACGCGACATAAGATTTTTTAGATCATTTTGTGACTTGTCGAGGTTGCTTTGTGTTTCACATAGATTGACTGTCAAGTGTGTATTTTTATTTTCCATGGCCTCCAATTGTTTCTCAAGTTTTTTCAGCTCGCTCAAGTGTATCTCAGAGAAGAGATTACATTTTACGCTATCTGGTGATTTCAATTCTGTAGATAAATCGCCTTCTAGACGTTTCAAAGCTAAGTTTTCATCTTCACCGTCAGTCAAGTAACTGATGTAATACACCGAATCACGATTTATGTGGCCATCAAGTTCCTTTTTAAGTATATATTTAGCTTCACGCTCGACATGCAATGCCTCAAGAGCCTCTAGCATTTGTTTCTCGGCAATCTTTTTCAAATTTGAAAATTCATTGACTTGTTGATTTAGCAGTTCAACCTCCTCAGTTAGATGCGTGATTTCATGTTTGGCACCTTCGAATTCAACTTGAGAACTCCTAAGACTAGATACTTGTTTCTGCAGTGATATGTTTTCCTCCTCCAACTCCGAGTATTCTGTAAGCATGCGCGTCTCTCGATTCTTTAATTTCTTCACCTCTGCTTTTAGTCGTAGCTTTTCGGCCTCATTATCCGACTTATCTTTCTCAGCATCAGAGATTTCTTGAAGCATTCGGTCGCATTCGTTGCGTACACGCTCCAATTCATGCCGCAGCTGTTTAATCTCGTTTTCAAGATCGAAAATTTGAATATTAAGGGTCGTCTCACGCGCAGCGGACTCATTTAGCAAAGTTTGTTCCTGTTCGATGCCCGAATTATTTGTAACTCTTTGTGAACTTTGAAATTTGGCAAGCGCCTGTTGTGTAATGTGCAATTCATCCTTTGTGTCCTCATACAGAGTTTCCAGTGCCTCACACTTTTGTTGCAAAGATGCTTTCTCTTCTAATAACGAAAGACCGTACTGTGCGGACAGAGCTCGCTCACTCGTTGCCTGGTCTAGTTCACGACTGAGGATCTCTATTTCCAAGCGAAGATCGTCAATTGATGCCATCTTAACCCAATGGATATTAGGAGTTGAATATGTATGGCGTGGGGTACTGAAGAGGTACACTAAACTGATTCCAAGCAAATGTACGTGAGCGGATTTAAATATTTTATAATCACTGTGAAGTTTTGTTTGGAGAGAATTTTATTTTTAAATCGTAGAAATTTGAAATATTTGTCTAAACTTTTTTTGTTTCAAATTTAAATTTGCAAGTGCCTTTTTATCTCTCTGTATGTTTTTCTTCTTTTGAATGCAACGTTAGACTAATTTCATTTATGCATTGTCAAAAGTTTTTATACCAATCCATCAACAACAAAGACATGATCACTACGGGCCTTTTGTGACCTAAATGACCTGTTCTTGATATCTACGACCAACCATACCAAAGCGATCCTTACTGCACATAACACCAATTTAGGTAGCTATTCCTGGTAATCATATGAATAACAGCAGATCAGTCAGTAAAAGTAATAATAATATTTTAGTACACATACTTAGTTCTTTAGAAAAAAGATAAAATTTATTGGTGGAATAGACATATTTTATTATTTTTATATTTACAAATTAACATAATGCATAATGCTTTTGGTGATGGTCACGCTGTCGGAGCTGGTTCTGCTGAATTTTTTCTGTATTTTTTGGTTTGTTGATTGCAGAATCTTGCAAACTGTTTTATTTGATTTAGAGTTAATCGACATTGTATATATTCACGTTTTTTAGTCTTAGCCTTTGTATTATCCACAGGTTTGGCAGCTTCTTCTACATCTTGATTCTTACGCATCTTGTTACGACATGCATTATATCTTAATGTCAACACCTTTCCAATTTTCTCAAAAAGGCCAAGACATTTGAGAACAGTCAGATATAGGAGCGAAGCTAAGATGAAGCGTACTACATAAATAGCATCATAACGTAGCCATGCTGACCACTTTGGTGAAGAATACATCATATAGTCTCCTTGCATTTCGATAAGATAATCAGACATGTAGCAGCAAAACGAAGCAAGTAACTTAAGTACAGGCACCCAAACATAAAGAAGTGCTAATTCTAGTAGGCAAAGAATACCAATTATTTCTAAAATAAAGAAAAAGATTCGAAATACACTATTCGCCAAATTGTTTGTCACAGCAAGTGGTCTATAGCGCGCCGACAACATAAGTATTGATGCTGCGAAGATCATTGAAGCACAGTTGGACAAAATAGCTGATAAATTAGAATTAATTAATGATATTATGCTCGTGCCACTGCCATGCATATACAATCCGCATCCAAGTATCAAATTGCACTCTATTTTAGTTTGATCCATGTCACTTTTTCTTCTATTTGCTTTTTTTTTTCCTTGGAAATTGCGTGTCGTCCAAGAAAAACTATGTGTATTTAATAATTTTGTTTTCACAAGAACTTTCCAAATTTTAGTTAGATACTCGTTGCCTGGTCTACTTCACGACTGAGGATCTCTATTTCCAAGCGAAGATCGTCAATTGATATTAGGAGTTGAATATGTGTAGGGGGCGTGGGGTACTGAAGAGGTACACTGAGCTGATTCCAAGCAAATGTACGTGGGCGAATTTAAATATTTTATAATCACTGTGAAGTTTTGTTTGGAGAGAATTTTTTTTTTAAATCGTAGAAATTTGAAATATTTGTCTAAACTTTTTTTTTGTTTCAAAGTTAAATTTGCAAGTGCCTTTTTATCTTTCTGTATGTTTTTCTTCTTTTGAATGCAACGTTAGACTAATTTCATTTATGCATTGTCAAAAGTTTTTATACCAATCCATCAACAACAAAGACATGATCACTACGGGCCTTTTGTGACCTAAATGACCTGTTCTTGATATCTACGACCAACCATACCAAAGCAATCCTTACTGCACATAACACCAATTTAGGTAGCTATTCCTGGTAATCATATGAATAACAGCAGATCAGTCAGTAAAAGTAATAATAATATTGTAGTACACATCCTTAGTTCTTTAGAAAAAAGATAAAATTTATTGGTGACATAGACATATTTTATTATTTTTATATTTACAAATAAACATAATGCATAAATTGCAATTGCATCAAATTTTGGGAACAACACTTCCATTCTATTGTTAGAAAATTTGAGACAAAACATTCACATTTCTTCAATTGCTTCTGAGGCATAAAAAATGGTTTTACAATCAACGTATAATGTTTTTATTAAACATGTTCTTCATACGAACCCTAAACATGCATGGGACCATATATAGAGACGAGTTTGCTTCATAAAAATTGTTTTTAAAAATGAATTCTTCTTTTACTAAGGCAAAGTAAATACCTGAAGGAACTTTTGAGGCAGCAACAGAGCAAATCAACAAAAACGAGTCAAAAGTAAACCAAAGATGTGGCAGGTCATTCTTACCTACAAAAAAAAAACAAAGGTGCATGTAGGCAAGAAATAAAAGAAAGAAAGTAGGAATAAAAAAGACGCAATTTTCATTGTTCTAAATTGGTTTTCGTTGCTGTTTTTATTGTTGAAAGTTCGTTCTAATAGAGTAATGTGCTGTTTTGTGCCATGAATGTGTTGTATTTGGTATTAGTGACAAAATATATGTAACAAAAATTTGGTTTTCAAATAGCTTATGATGGAAATCTTCTAACAATCGGTATCTTCATTAGCCGTGTTATGGTCGATTTTAATTGTTTTTGTGCCCATCAAATTAGTATTGTGTTCGGACATCGCTGGAACTTCTGGTGACGCCTCTTTTGGTGATGGTCCCGCTGTCGGAGCTGGTTCTGCTGAATTTTTTCTGTATTTTTTGGTTTGTTGATTGCAAAATCTTGCAAACAGTTTTATTTGATTTAAAGTTAATCGACATTGTATATATCCACGTTTTTTAGTCTTAGTCTTTGTATTATCCACAGGTTTGGCAGCTTCTTCTACATCTTGATTCTTATGCATCTTGTTACGACATGTATTGTATCCTAATGTCAACACCTTTCCAATTTTCTCAAAAATGCCAAGGCATTTGAGAATAGTCAGAAATAGGAGCGAAGCTAAGATGAAGCGTACTACATAAATAGCATCATTACGTAGCCATGCTGACCATTTTGGTGAAGAATACATCATATAGTCTCCTTGCATTTCGATAAGATAATCAGACATGTAGCAGCAAAACGAATCAAGTAACTTAAGTACAGGCACCCAAACATAAAGAAGTACTAATTCTAGTAGGCAAAGAATACCAATTATTTCTAAAATAAAGAAAATGATTCGAAATACACTATTCGCCAAATTGTTTGCCACAGAAAGTGGTCTATATCGCGCCAACAAAATAAGTATTGATGCTGCGAAGATCATTGAAGCATAGTTGGACAAAATAGTTGATCCATTAGAATTAATTATTGATATTATGCTCATGCCACTGCCATGCATATACAATCCGCATCCAAGTATCAAATTGGACTCTAGTTTAGTTTGATCCATGTCACTTTTTCTTCTATTTGCTTTTTTTTTTGCTTGGAAATTGTGTAGTCCAAGAAAAACTATGTGTATTTAATAATTTTGTTTTCACAGGAACTTTCCAAATTTTAGTTAGATACTGTAAATCTTGTTTTGTGTTGTTTACAGTTAGAGGATTGAAATATGACTGAGAAATATTTAAAGCAAAATGCTAACAAAAGCAAAGCTAATCTAAAACGAATAATTTGGTGAAGAAAAAGCAAGGCAAACTGGATATTCTAAAGTTAGGTAACTTAAAAAATAAGATTGGGATATAGAAACCGGAATCACTCATATTGAACAGCAAATCAATTAGGCGTATCTGAGACAAGATATTGTGATTAATTATGGGTTGTCCCTTGTGCGTCTAGAACTCAACTTTATTAACCTTTTTGCCGAATCTACACCGGTCTAGGGGCTCCTCTTCTTTTATGGTGCAAAATAATACTTGCCAGAGTACCTCTGACCATATTTCCATTACTGCAATTTTGTATCACCAAAGACTATAAAAAGAATATAGACTGGAAAATTGCAGCGCGCCCTCTACAAATTTTTTACCCAACAACAAATGGTATGTCAAAATAAAATTTCGAGGAAACAGTGCACACAATTTTTTGTTGGGCTAAAAAAATAGAAAGAGAGCGCGCTGCATTTGTAAGGGGAGCGCTGCATTTGTCCAGTCTATATTCTATTTATAGTCTTTGATATCACTTTGGAGTATTTAGTGTTGGAAGAGAAAACATTTTATATGCATATAATGTACATATTACACAAAGTAGGCCAAAGATGATATTTTGAATTACTTTATTTATTGATTTGTCTTAATTAACTGTAAATGGTGATCTTTTCTTTGGAAGGTTGTTAGGATGGATCCTCTGAAGCCGGCGTCGACTCACGACATGGATGAGGGCTGTCGTCAGGCAGTTTAGGAGGCTTTGCAGTCGCGCACCGTGGGCATCTTTAAGTTTCTGTGAAAAATAGTATTGCGCACAAACCAAGGAGCTTTAGATGAACGGCGAATACTCTAGGTCAGAATTTTTTCAACATTTTGGATCTGGTTGGTTGGTTGGTTACCGTGCGTGACCCGTATAGTCCACTACGAGCTACAATTATCACTAGAGTGCCGTTTTAAAACCACTTCCTCGCCCAACGCAATCAGTTTTACTAAATCCAAGCAGTTGAATTTAGCTGTTTTAGAAGATATCCCGGACATGTAACTGAACAGTCCGAAAAAAAAAATCTTTATACAATAATTTTCCATATGGCTTCCAATGATGCTTTAATTGTTATCTATATATATATGTACACATATAAAATAGTAAAAACTTCTTATTTTGGTTGATTTTTGACTGTTTTCCTCTTTTTTTGTTGCGGCCAACATTAACAGTTGATGATTTGGCAATGCAAAAGCAAGTATATTTAATATAGCAAATTTTGTTGTTATCTTTTAATAAAATACAATCGTTTGTATTTCAAATATCATGCGTACGAAATCGCGTAGCTAGCTAGTTCTATTCTAAATTACAAGTTACTTTGGGTTGATATATTACTTACTAATAATGAATATTCTATGAAGAATACCACCTTGATGTACAATTTTTGAAAGTCTACGTAAGAGAATTCTTACGTTCCTTTTTTTGTAGTTCTTTATTATTGGTCAATAGGTTGGTTTTGGGCTTAAGACGTTCGAAGGGCCACCATTTCTAGTGCTGGGCTTTTTTCTTTTCTTTCTTCTCTTATAGTAATGAATTAACCATAAATTGAAATTATTTACTCTTTAAATGACGGAGGAACTTTTCATTTTCCTTGTAGTAATGTGATTTTTCATTAAACTTTTATTTGCATATTTTTCTTTTAAAATATTACAAAATGAGCCTCACTCGTAAAAGTTTCAGCTGCGGTCATAGTAAAATCAATTTTCAAATAAAGGAAATTGTTTTACATGTGATGAAGCATTACACAAACAATATAAACTTTTGAGGGGAGTTTTTCATGTACACGGAAAGCAATAAAAATCAGTCAAGCTCAACAACGACCAACATTAAAGACGAGACAAATATGTGAATGAATGAATGAGAAGTAAGTGAACAGGAATACTATGTGGTACTATGGATGAATGAAATATATACAACATACATACATACATATATGTATGTACAACAACACCAGCAACAAGGAGAATAATAATACAATATAATAGTAGCAACACTGTTTGTCGCCATAAACCATTATTGACTTTGTTGCACTTGTCAGAAGCATTTGTCGCCTTCATCACCGGAAAAGACGATTTACACGTTGTTACTTATTTCACAAGTGGAAAATCTAAGAACGCAAAAGAAAACGCAAACATATAAAAAACCGAAATGAAATGAAGAAAAAGTAAAGAAAAGCCAAAGGCTGTGAAAATGTCGTCAACTTGGTAACAGAGACATACATACGAGTACACACATATTACAAACACACGCACACACTCATACATTTACTCATGTCTACATTGTAAAACGTTTTATTGTTGTGCCACATCAAGTGGAACCAGCAGTCAGCCAGGAAGGCATGGCAGTAGTAAGAAAAGCAGGCAGTCAGTCGGGAACTAAGCAAACGCCTGTTTGCGTTGGTTTGTTCTTAAATACATTTCTTTTAAACACACCCAGATACACTTTCTTATGTTTATATACACACACACATCTTTTTTGTTTGCTTGATGTGTATTAGTGTCTGCTGATACTGCTACTGGCTGCTACTTGCTGGCGGCGCCTGCGGCTCGACACTTGACGACAACTGTTATTCTTATCGAGATGCTTTCTGAATACGAATTTGCCCAAAATTTCTTAGATGTGGGCAGCTCCAAAGATGGAAGACAAAGGTAGGAGGAATAGTAAATATACGTGTGGCATGTCGCATGTTTTGCTGCTCCTTACTTTTTTATATGGTGTCATGTTGGCTAAATTGCGGGTAAGGTTAATGTGAGCCATAATAAATAACTGCAATGTTTCACTTTCATCTAACACGAAAACAAGAAAGGAAAACCCAAAATCCAAGGAAAAAACTTAGTTTAGCTAAAAATAGAAAGTCAAAATGAAGTTATAAATCTTATTCGCTTGTGACAATCCATGGGCATTTGCCATTTTACATAAGCGTTGCGCCATTATTATTGGCTTCACTAAGAAGCAGCCTACAAATTGTAGATGGTTGGTACCCAAAATTATGCTTCATTTCATAAGTTCCTGTGTATATGGAGAGTTTTATAAACAAAAATTAATTTCGATTAATTGTCACTCACAATTGTTGGTTCTTTTGTTAGTTGTTGTTATTATTTATGAAATTGTGTTCACACTTACTCACTCTCCTCTCCATGAAATGTAATTCGGCTTATTGAACTTACCCTGGTCCATTAAATTTTCAGTGTTTTAACTTAAAAAAGCATTGACAAAAAAAAGAATAGTGAAAAAAAGGCAATATCATGTAGCAAAAGGACAGAAAAATAAATAGGAAAAGTAAAAAAAAAGGAAGCTTAAAATAAACTTTACAAGTTTTTTGGTGCTTCAGGCTGTGATAGCATCGCGCCAAGTGTAAGAAAACTCTCTTATCTCTCAGATTGAAGGAATGAATGGATGAAAGGAAGGAAGGACTCGTTTAGTTTTAGTGCCGCAATCAGCGTTGCTCACTTTCTTTCGAAAACAGTTTTGGTGCGACGCAACGCTCAATGGCTGGACAAATATTTTACTTTTCCCCATTTTATCCATTTTGCTTTCTTTTCTATTCATTTCTTTTGATTTCTTTACATTTTTCGGTGTCGTTGTCGTTGCCTTTTCTTTTTATTGCAAAAGAAAAGGAAAAACGCATTGTTAGAATCCTTTTTCTTGAATGTCCTGGTCCTGCGGAAGCGGTGGCAATTCAGTGTCATAGCAAAAGCAACGCGAACAATGAAGATTCTGGTAATGTGTACAATAACTGGCACACCATCACCTCCATTACCCACACTACCATCATCACCGTCACCAGGATAATGCCAGGATAATTGTGGTGTGAGCACTATAAAAGGATCAAGGCAATGCTGAACTGAACTGAAAGCGACAATAGTAGCTAGCAATGATAATGCTCTTCTCTATGATAATCATCATGATGATAATGATAATGGTTAAGATGATTCTGTGGATGGTAAAATGAAAAAAAGGAAAAAGGCTGTGGCAAATCAAACAAAAAAGTAAAATAAAGCAAAGCAAAGCTAAAGTAAAAGAAACTTAAAATTAAATTAGGATTTTTTTCTTCCACAATGGCATTGTGTAAATCCTTTTACTGAACGGTTGACGTTGTTATTATCATCATCACCACCATCACCATTGTTGCCATAGTTGATGCTGTTGCTGTTGCTGTTATTGTTGTAAGGTATGCTTTTTCACTGTTTTTCTTTATTGCATTTAACAATTCTTTTTTCTTCTTTATGTTATATTTTTAGCAACCTTTTTATATTTTTTTGTTTTAGTTGCTTTTATATTCCTACAACTTTCATGAGCTACTTAGCCAAATTAAAATTGCAAAAAACGTTTTTACCATTTTTCTCCCATTTTACATTTATGCTTATTTAAGCAGAATTTGTTATCTAGTTTGCAGGCAGGACTGACTCGCTTACTAAATAAGTACAGTGGAGAAAAACATAGATGAAGAGTTCAAGAGTGGAGGATACGTTAACTAAGATAAATATGAACTTTACAGTAAAGCCAAGTAGATTTACTTATGTTCTGCAAATATTTTTTATTATTATTATGCACATTGTTTTTTTCTTTTTTTTTCTTTTTTAATCTATAAAATAATAATAAAACTCTCGATATTTCATCTTGCAACATTTTCAATTTATTATAAATCACAAAGTTACACACACTTATACTCATTCTCATTCATTCTCGTGGTATTAATGTGCACAGGATGTGGGTCATTGTGTCAGCTTGCATCAATAACACAGGATAACATGAGTTGCTTAACATATTGCCAACTTCCTGAACAATGGAAGCACATTGAGATTGCATCACATTAAATGGTAAAATTGAGATTGAAGCACATGAACTGCTGCACTTGGTTGCTGGATGCAATTGTTTGCATTTGGCTCACACTCTCAATGCACTCGACATTTGTGACTCTCAACTGTTTGTCAACACTGGAAGCATTTATTGTGCAATGATAGAGTCATCATCACCACCACCATCATCATCAGCATCATCGTTATAGTGTAGAAATTATATTACTCTAACACAAAATGCACAATGGCAGCAAGTGTACATGCAAATGTAAATGTTCACACACTCATATACTAACACAAATACACATACTCATACACTTACACTTTAAGCGTTTTGGCAAAGTGTTTGCACAAGATTCTTTTTTATTTTGCTGCATCTACATGCATCGAACATGACAGAAAAGGATAATAAAGTAGCACAAAACACATAAAGCAAAAGTAGCACATCATGCTGCAGGCATAATAATGCCCATGGCATTTCTCCCAGAATGTGCGTGTGTGTACCATGATAGGCGCTCTAAAGTATGCAACAATATATTTATATCGTATTAGTTTACTTTATTTAATTTAATTTTTCCAATACATGGAAAATGAAAAACTTCAATTTTGTGTTAAATTTATTTTTATTATTAAAATCTTTCAAATTTACAAATAAATTACTTTTGATATGTCCTTATGTATTATATATACATACAATACTATGTATGCACATGTACATATATTTTGATGCATGTACATATTTCTAAATAAAGAATAGGGTGGTCCGGAAATAATTTTTTATTTAAAATTTCAGAAAGATGATAAAAATTAGATTATAACTTAAATGCTAGTGTGACCTAAGAGACTTTCTATGATTTCCCTGAGTAGTTGTTAGGATGAAGAAGGTTTTATTTAGATTCTATTATCAGAGGTTTCATATTTTTTTTGCAGAATCTACAATAAGAGTCAAAGTTTAATAAAATAGTAAAAGTGCATTGAAAGCTTTAAGTCCAAATGGTAATGTGTCATATATTGAATATCAGACAAGACAAGATATAAAATACTTAAGGATATTTACAATAATAATTTCAATAGAATTAGATTCTAAATATAATATTAATAAATAGCAGAAATATTTAAGTGCTATAAAAAGTTTTACCGTAATCATATCAAAATAAGAATGACATGAATTCTTTCATTTGCAATTTGACAGTTATAAATTTCTCGCATCTAGCAACCCCAAACAAGATCTATCATTTTATCTTGGGAAAATATATGCTTCAAGAAAGTGTGAATCAGTACTACTACGAATAATTGAGTTCTAATATCGTTAGTAATGAATTTGTATGTATTTACACAAATGAAAATTATAAATATGTATAACTTTTTTCCTTTTCAATCTTTGATCATATTTTTATCTAATAAATAGTTTTATACGGGTATGTGCTAGAAACCGCTTTCGTCTCATTTCCAGTCCAATTCCATTTTTCGGTGTGCTAGAAACCGCTTTTGCCGTTTCTGAAATCGGCATGTTTTTTACAGACGATTTGGTTAAATTCTCACTTATCTGAAGTTGTTAAAGAAAAAAAGTTCCAAGATCTGTAGCTTATTATTTTTTTCGATAAACTGCATTTAAAGAATATAAAAAAAACTCCTAAAATTCAAACAAGTTAAACTAAATAAGCAAAACGAAACAATGCTGGCAATCACACAAAAACGCATACACTTTTCAATCAACTGTTCAATGTAATTCGTTGCGTTTTCAAGCACACTTAGTGTTTTTTTTGGACGAAATGGAAAACGTCCGGCATCAAAAACGTCGGTGTTTTCTAGCACATACCCGATAAAAAAAATTTTAAACCAAAATTTAAATTTAATTTTACAATCGATACTTTTATAGATTGTATACTTATGTACAATATATACTTTTTGATAAGTATGTGTATGAGTTAGATATTTCTTGAAGCAATCTTAAATTATATATTTTGTCTTGTCTAGTGACATATACACTTACAATTACTCATACATATACACCGATACACGTTGTACAGGTAATAAAAATTTCCATATTGTAAATAAAGTCATCTTGTCGAAAAATATGCAGAAAGAGAATTTTGTTGACAACATCTCATTTGCGTTACTTTACCTATTCTCTATGCTGCCGCCTCTATAGCTTTCCTCTTCTATTACTTGGTATCTAATACTACTTACTTGTTGACAGTCATCTTAAGGTAGTCTATGCATAGACGACCCATGTCAAAAGCACTTGACATTACCCGCTTCGTTAGTTTTGTTTTCCAGCTACGTAAAATTTCTTAAAGAGAAACTTGTGCGCATTTGCCATAAAAGTTTATGTAAATTTATTTTTCTTATTTTCTTTTAGTTTTTCTTGTTGTACATGGTACTGGGAATGCTGGGGGATGTTGTTGATGATAAGTTGTATTAAGCCAAAGTAAGAGCAACAACATTTTTATCATAGTTGATGTCATACTACACTACTCCAATACTATAAGATGATAACTTTTAGTTCTTTCCTTCTTCTCAGGTTGACCGACCTCATTCTGATGAAAACATATTTTTCCTTTTTTAAAATTTACTATACTGAGTGCAACCAAGTTATGTGAGAGTGTGTGTGTAGAATGTTAGTTGCTAAGACTTCAAGAACTTATGATTGTTTGTTACCTGAACAACAAAATTTGGCTTGGGGCCAAATTGAGTTGTTTGCTTTCATTGAAGCGTGTAATGTCCACAAGTAGCATCATTTGAATAATAACAATTATTGTGTTTATGCCGCATGCTTTACTTTACAGATACATTAAACCAACATATGCATGTGTTAGTGTCAGTGTGTGTGTGTGTGTGTTTGCTTCAATATTGTTAATGCGTAACACAAACATGACGTTCAAAGTTGAGTGTTCATCTGTACCAAGTATTCGTAGTATTATGCAATTGTCGCTTCGTTAAGTAATTGGTCAATATTGCTAGCGCAGCATTCAATTTCGTGGTTAAACTCTTGACATCGCTTGTTATGCTAAGTGGACAAGATTTAATACAATGTTATCCTTGTTCTCGTTATTCGTGGTTATCGCATCTAAAAGCGATGACTACTTATCCTTCTGCCATACATAACCAAACTAAACTAAACTAAACTATCAATTGTTAACTTCTTAACACATCACACAACTTTAACCAATATTTAGGGAAAAACGTATTTCCACAAAAAGTTTTTCTCTAAGGAAACAAGGACATTCATACATAAGTCCGTATAGTACATATTTGGCATGAAAAGTTTTTCGTTAAGCTTCTTGAATTTTAAATGGCATCTTGAAATCAGTCAACTCGAAAGCAAAGATGCTCCATTTAAGCATGAATTTCTTTTGGGTCGCACAACTACTATATACTATTGTACTAAATCCAACTATCGTTTTTTGGCCATTAAATGTGTAACTAAAAAGCGTTTCGATAGTGATTAAATGAGTTGGAGAAATGATTTCAAGGGTTTTAAGTTTTGAGCATGAGAAATTCTTAACTTAAGTAAAGTTTAAACTTTACAATTTGGAAATCTAATTAATTAAGGTTCCATACGATGATTTTTAATGCGACACAAATTCTTTTAGGATAATAGAAACTTTGTTTTGTATATAGAGTAGATCTGGCAACATATTGATACATGATATAATAATATATAGAAGCGAGCAAAAATGAGTAAATGTTCGTCACTGGACATGGTGCGTCACTGGAGTATATGATTGGAAACTCATCATTTGGTAATATGAATGCACGCTTAAAAAATTCAATCAGTAATGAAGTAATATTTCTTGAAGCTTCCTATTGAAAGGAATCCTAAGCCTAAACGACTGTCAAATTAGAGGCGGAGATATAGCAGATAAGTGGGGATATTTTACACTGTGTAGGATACAAAAAATTTGTGTGATAAAGGCGAGAGATTGACATGTAGCTTAAAGTCAAAAAAGTATACTCGTATTAAATTAATATATGTCTGGTTTAATTAAAAGGGAAGCCTACGTCCTCTTTGCCGTCCTTGTACCCAAAGGTCATTAGGGTGAAGGCGCTTTAGTCTTCTCCTGGAGGTATTTATAGCCAAATCAGCTGCTAGCCTATTGACATGAATACCAAACATGAAAAGATTATTCAGGAAGATGGTCAAGCATAGTCTAAAGTTGACTGCCAGAATCACCATTCAAGTTAGAGTAGTGGCCGGCCCAAACCCCAGACCTTGATTCTAGTAAAATTTTGGGGCTATTGGTAGGTGGGGGCTTCTAAAATTCAACAGAGCGCCCACTACAGAGGATAATCTTTGAGGCAGAGTGCAGCACAGCATATGTTCGCTATCGTTTGTACATAGTATGTAAAAATATGTGTGTTTTATTAGATATGACCCAAAAGAGACATTCTTAAGTCAGGGATCCTGAACCCATATTGATTCATGCCTCATTTTGTTAACAAAACTATCATGATGTGCCACCAAAAACAGTTTTGGTTGAATAATTTTTATTAAAATTGAAATTTTATTTACATTTTGCAATCCATAATATTGTAGCTCGGCTGGAGGATGCCACTCCTCTTGGAATTAAAATAATTAAATTAAGGTGTTCCACAATGTTATTGTAAAAGTTGCGTGCTAATCTGGTATGTTCCATATATTCTGTTTATACCACGAAAAGTTCGCAATTTCATTGGAACCGTGGTTATCCGCCCACGAGAGATAATACTGCATTATATTTTATTATTCTTGTTGATAAGTTCTTGAATTGAGAAATTTTTCGGCTTTTGCAATTTATCATTGATAGTAACTAGCATGTTATAATAGTGTACACTGTACAGTCAATGATTACAAGTATGTATTAGTTTACAGCTAGAACTTTCGTGTTTTTAGTAATCAAGCTTATTTCGAAAATAAACCGAGCTTTCGTCATATAACATTGACCTTTGCATGCAAAGAGATTAGTTTTGTTCGCCGTTTCATAGCGTAAAGTTGTTCTTATCAGCTTGCATTTCGGTAAATCGTATGCGTATAATAATTTAAATCTTTGAGTGGTATTATAAAAGTGTTCTATGCATATGTTTAAGTGGAAAATTAATTAAATTAAGTGAATTTAGTTTTATATTTGGTGAATTTGCATTAATTCTAATATATTCAAGCTTCATTTCGTTTTCCTTATGCTCGATACCGTTACTTTTGTCGTGAGTGAATGAGTTTTTGCATTTGTTTCATTACATCTCTCTCATTTGTTTACTCGAAATGCGATTCATTGAAACGAAAAGAGGGAGAGAGAGAGAGTGTATGAAAAAGCTTTAAAAATGAGAAATAAAGCTGAGAGTGCTAAGCGATCGGCAGCTTTAAAAAGTTAAAAGGTAAGTCATAAGTGTTAAATCATTAAAAAAGTAAAGTGAGGGAATGTGTATTATGTTTTTGATATCATACTCATGTTATTGCTGCCGACGCGATATTATTGTTGTTTTATTCGTAGTACAATATGTGGGGCATACTATGTACTATGTGTGTAATACAACCACATGACCAAATGCAAATGTATGCTTTTGTTTATCTTTATTAAAAACTTTCGTTGTTTGTTGTTACTGTTCAACTATAGCTTTTCTATCTTCCGTTGTTGTTGTTTGTTATAATATAAAGCTTAGTGGTTGGCTATGTTTTTTGTTGCTCTTGTTGCTGCCGAGCTAGTGCTTGTGTTTTACCTTTTAAAGAGAAAGAATAGAATTGAAAGCAATGCGAATTCAATATAAGTAATGTGTTGTTCCATTTCGTTGTATACAAATTTCCTTGGTTGCACTTAGCAGAGTGTTCCATTGAGAGAGGAGAGGCCCTAATACAAACCGAAATTTGCACTCAATATTTTTGTCATTAAACTACAATAATTTTAAAATTGTAAATAAGACTAAGAACAATAAAAGTTCTAGTGATTCTAGGTTCTAGTTCCAGGCAATAGGGTAAGAAGTCACCATTGACTGTAGTTTATCACACTCAGAGATGCTGATAGATTATCAGCATATCAAGGATCCCATTTATGATGGTTTTGGTCGCCTGGGACTTCTATAAGCTTAGCTTAGGCGAAATGTATATGTTTTAGAATTTTCCTATTTTTTTGAAAGCTAAAATTTTTTAGTTCTGCTAATGGCCCCGAAGTTCTACTCTTTCTAAGACTGGCGTAAACTCACAACAGGCATGTCCAAATGTAAGTAAGTAATAAATGTAATGCCAAGTGACAGGGTGTAAGCTTCCTCAGGAGAAAAGAAATCGATGATCCATATCCATATCCCCATACTTTTGTTCGACCTCTTGCTTCTCGGAAATTATAAAAACTTAAATGCTGATAAATGGTAGAGACTCTACTTGATTCTGAGGAGTAAGAAGTTTGTGTATAGTTATGAATGTTTCACTATTAGCTTTTGAAACAAAGTCATTACATGATCTTATATCGTGATCAGATTAGTAAAACATTATTATTAGCCATTATTCAAACCAAAAATTTTAACTCCTGCAATACTGACCAATATCAATGTCTCCATTGCTTCTTACACTGATGCTGCTCAATTTAATTTTCCCTCAAATGAAGTTATTTCTTTAAAATTTGCCCTGCTGAATTTGCTTTTTATTTTAAAAATATTATTTACTTTAAATGTGCTTAGGCAATATATACATAAATTTTCACTCAATTATCCAGATTCAAAGAAAATTTAAATTAAAAAGGCAATAAAGAGAAGAAAGGACCTTGAAATTACCTGAATTTTGTTTATATTAAAATTGTGCTATTAGCTTTGTTCATGAAAGAACAACAGCATTTTTAAGCCTTTTACATAAAAGTAAAATCCTTTTTTAATTACTTAGAGCAACAAACAAGTGGATGATTGAATGAATGGCAGGATGGATGGATGAATGAAGAATGGCTAAAAGAAAGAAAGGATGCCAGGAATAAATAAATGAACAAACAAACCGACAAACAATACATAAAAACACAACTAAGAACTAAAGTTGTAAAGTTTTTACATGAACAATGGTAAAAACCGCTTGAGACGTAGAACTCTTTTGTTATTTTTCCTAACATTTCCTAGAATTTTCTTGTGATTTCCATTTGTTTGCGTTTTGTACTGCAACAACTTGATTAAATTTCACAAGACGTTGCCTGCACTCAAACCTTCAATTTGGCTCGTTTAATTTCAATTCAATTGCCAGAGCAAAGCAATGCATACATACATACTACATCGGCATCCAGTCGTCGTCACAAGAGCCAATTCAATAAAAATTAAAACGAGCAAATGCAATTGAAATTGATGAAAAAAAAAAAAAAAAAAAATAAAATGAAACAAGGATATTCTTCTAAAAGAAAATTAAGGGTTTAAGTAAAAAGGGGTAAAGGGATAAAGCATAGGGCAAGTTAAACTCAATTCAAGCCATGCAAAGTCAGGCCAATTGCCAAGCAACGAGCTAACAATCAAGTAAATATACTTCAACAAAGTGGCAAAAGTAGCAGACAGTCCGGGGTGCCTCAATCTGCTTACATTGGGTTCACTTGACTTGACTTAGAGGAAGAAATACAATACTAAAAAGCAAGGAAGACTAAAATCATTGTCGAGCAAGCAGCAATTCGAAGAAATCATTATGGTTGGTTGGAAGGAATGTCAGGAGTACGAATCTAATTGAACAAAAACGCAGTAAACGAGCCGTAAATTTTTAATATGTTTCGGTTTCTGTAAATAAAGCTGACGCAAGTGGAAAATCATTAGAGAAGTAGTACGAGTAGTAAGAGTAATGAGAATCAAGTTAAGAGCAAACGAACTTAACTCAACCGAATGGAAGGCATTTGTTGTTCGTGTGGCATGCGCTAATGCGTTCCAAATCAATGCAATTAAATAATGTACGACTTCATTATTCTTTGTTTATTTAGGGATTAAGTGTTAGTATTTTTTCTTCATTTATTTAATTACTAAGTTTAATTTTGATTGAAGTCTTCCTAAGGATCAACACATATCAATGATTCAATGAGATTTCTTAGTGTAAAATCGAAACATGTTTCTACACTTTCATGCTTTAGACTTTCTCATGAAATGTTCCATTTTTTTAACAATGACTATTTTTTTCAGAGAATAACATTTTATGTTTGCCTCTTCCACACAAAAACAGAGTTATAATTACTCAAAAGATTTTCTTTGCTTACTCGGCCTGAAGAAATTTCGTCTAGCCAGTCACAAGTTGCTTTTATTTTCACTTTAACTCATGTTTCTTGTTTTTTTTTTTTTGTGTTGTTGTTTGTCTATTCAAAACTATGTTGTGAGAGCTTGAAATGAGTTTGTTTTCATCAAGTTTATCTATTTGTGTTTTCGTTTCTTTTTGGGATACAAATTTAAAAACTAACTGTAAGACAACAAGACTACCATAATAAGTCACAGTTAATACACTGATTCTCTTCGAAAGTGATAATGGCCATTGTTAATTTAATGACAGCAACTATGGGCGTAGCCAGGATTTTGTTCAGGGGAGGGCAGGCAAGGAAAAACGAATAGCATATAGTATGTAATGTTTATTAATGGAAAAAATTATTAGATTACATTAGGGGAAGGGCGGGAATTAGAACACCTCGTCCATGCGGCCGCAAATGTGCCGTAAACACAGTTCCTTCGAGACTGTCCTTGTCAGTCCCAGTAATACCTTTGCTCTTTTGCGAGATCTAGTTGGCATAAAGAGTTTAGCCAGTCTAAAATTCTTCATGTCTACCCAATAGCGATGCGATTTGTCATCGAGCCGTTGTTTGTTTCTAGTTTTCGTCGAACTCCAAGCCAGCCCACAGAATGGCTCTGGTTCAATGGGAATGTTAGCAGATCGTTTCTTGTCGAGTTCATATTCCTCTTAGTTCCTAAGATATCCACTATGTCCAGATACCCATATTTGGTTAACATGGTTGTTCGATGCTAGTCTTTTGAGTAACGTCAAGCAATCAGAAACCAAATAAAATTGAATTCAAAAGCATTGAGTGCATGTAGTGCAGCCCTGATATCAGATTGTATTTGTGCTTATTAAAAGTGGCACACTTTAATTTTTCCCTGAAGCATATTTCTTTTGTATGGTTTCTGCCTGGAAGACAGTGTTCTCTTGGCCCATACTGCTAAATAAGTTTCTTCAAGGGTTTTCCCGTTGACACCTCCTTCAATACCGGTGTCCGTTTTATAACCATCTGTTTTGCATACATGGGAGTCATGGGCTTAGGTCTTAATTGTTCCCAGCCTATCTGGAAATGTAACTTCAGAATTTTGCTTCTAGTCTAATTTAGAGCACCAGATAGATGCAGTATATGAGATGATCGGTCTAGTAATAGTCGTGTACACAGTCACATTTATGGTGTCAGTCCCCAAATCTTACTAATGACTCTGTTGTTGGTCCATATAGTTGTCCTAGACTTCTTAATTATGGATTGTGGATGACTGTTCAAAAAAATAAAAAATGTCTCATTATGTGTGACGCCTAAGTATTTCACTTCTTTAGAAAGGGTCTTCTCTTTCTTGTGATTATTAAAGAAATATTTATTTTATTACACTAATGGTAATCTTCCAGGTTCTTCACAAAATATCGTGTTACCTATTGAAGATTTGTAGATGTCCCAGGGTTTGTCCATCTATTACTTGGTAATGATCTTAAATAAAGTACAGGGTGCGCCATATTTATGTCAGTATGTCAGTGAATAACTCTGAAAGAAAACAACAACCGATTTTTATATATGGGGTCCTTTTTTTCAGTGTGGTCAATTAAGTGGCAACAACAAAATGTGCCCTTTTTGCTGCTTTTTCACTTACTTTTTCGATCATCTCGGCGGTATAGCAATGGTTTCGGCACGAATGTTTGCCTTGAGCTCGCCAATGGTCTGAGGATTGCTGGCGTACACTTTGCTTTTCAAATAACCCCACAAAAAGAAGTCCTGGGGGGTCAAATCTGGAAATCTGGGTGGCCAGTGAATGTCGCCTCTTCTTGACATCTGACGTATTGGCCGTATTCTAAGCAACGTGGACGGTCATTCGGCAATATTATTTGTGTTAATTGCACTTAATACGTACACAATTGGAAATCATCCTTCAAAATGCGCCGCAAAGCGGTTCCACTGACGCAAAAATGCTGAGCGCGATGACGATACGTCACTTTTGGGTTTTGGGCAACTATGAGCACTTCAACCAGTTAGTGTTCAGACGCTGCCTGTTGGCCACGATATTCACGATGAAATGCACGTTGAGTTAATACAACTAAACGACTATTTTCAGTGTACAGCGTCTCTATTCCGTCTCGTTGTTCCGTTCTGAAGCAATTCATGGTTAAAATTGTACTGAATTGACGTTTCAAAGTTTATTGGTTGACAAATAATACAGTTATTCAAATTTTACATACCGACATAAAAGATGGCGCACCCTGTACCTATGAGACAATATCAATTGCAATTGACTAGTGTGAACCAGCTTCCATTCTACACACGAGTCCACTAGTTGAACAATTTGTGGTCATTTTAGATGATTCTATATATATCAATTAAAACTTTACAGGTTGACAATAGTATTAATCTATTATATATGATGTATGTATAAGTATTATGGAATGTAAAATAATGAAAAGAAAAGTATGGACTCTAGACAGTTCTTTTACCATTAGGTCAATTAAAATTTGCTTTCTTTATTCAGTTTTGGAAATATTAAAGATTATTAATCGCCAACAAGTTTACATAAGCTTAATCGATATTCTTTATCTCTTTTTTCATATGATTGTACTAAAGATATCCGCCCAATTTAGAGAATTCATTTCTTGTCTCCATAAGCTTGAGTAACGCATAAAACATAATGTTTATTTTCTTTTCCCCTTAGATTTCGAGATTCTACTTCATGTTAGGATTTAGTAAGAAAACGATGCCTTCAAATCATTAATCATTTGCTCTTGAGATTTGAGATTTGGTAGAGTCTTTAAGACAAAAAGGCAAACAAACAAACAAATAGCAGACAATCCTTGTCACACTCAAAAAGTCACATACGCAGCCTAATAATTTTGGTAAGTTAATGTTAGCCATAAATACTTTAGCTTGTAGTTTAGAAATGTCGGAAGAAGCGGAATTTTGACCAAAACATAAAAAATGGTTGCACATGTCAACGAAATTGCGCTTGTAATGGTGACTTATGTATCAACACACTACCATGCTCAATTTCGCTGTCTAACTTAACTTTGGCCATATATCAAAAGCGTTTAGTTATTGCCAACTTCGACTGTGCGTCTAGTTGACAGTTGACATATGCAATATTTGACATGGAAGGAATTACAACTATTTGTCTTCAGACAAATCACATGCGACACATGGAGGAGGAGTAGAAAGATAAGCAAAAAGTGAGAAACAACCAAATCCGCGTAATCCTTCACTAAGCGTCAGATCACAAGTTCTTTTTAGTCAATTTTATCGTTACACAATCAATATTTTTTATAAGTCTGGTATATGATTTCTATTGAGATTCCATACTGTGTTGTGTTTTTTATAAACTTTATTTTACTTAAAGTCAATTTTGTTAATTGCAATATTAACTTTTCAGAGTAAAAGAATAAAATAAAATGGAAATGGAAAGGGAAAAGGAAACATTACGGCCAATGTCAATCATGTCGGAAACTTGTTCTGATGAATTGCCTTAAATAATCATGCGGACTACCGGTTGTATGAACAACAATATATCAACAATACTCAAGCCACAAACAACGAGGAGTTCATGTGAAATTAGTTTGTTGCAACAGTTTCAGTTATTTTTCCTTCTGTTCCTGCTCCAGTTACTTGCCCTCATCCTGTTACTTCTCTTGCTTCTGATCCAGTTACTACTCCTGTTACTACTACTGCTGATACTTCTATTGTTGCTTTTCCTTTCGTTGTTGTACTATATACTCGTACTTATTCGAGTTGTAGTTCTACTATTTCTCAACATTCAATTTTTCCTATTTTTTGTTTGAATTATTTTTTTTACATTTTTTTGTTATTTCTTCTGTTGTTGTAGAAAGTTTTTGTAGCATTTGTAACTTACGAGCAAGTATTGCTGCACCTTCCGTTCCGTAAACTCTCTCCAAATCCTCCCCGATTTTACTACTTGCAGCATTTGTGGTTTTTCACTTATATTGTAGTGTGCCACTTTTTTCGCTTACAAATAGGCAACTCGGAGCATTCCTTCCTCTTCCTCTCTGACTGCCTTAATGCAAGTTGTAACTATTGTTGTTAATGTTGTTTTTGTCAGCAATTGTTGCAATGTTTGTTGCTTGTTATGGTCACTCAGAATGTTCCAAATCCGGTTGCATTTTCATGGAAGTATATTACAGTCAAAAAGTGCGCATTGAGTATAATTTTTTGCTGAATTTTGCATAAAAGAAAAATGTTTTAATTAAAATTGAAAAAGTTTTCCAATTAAAGTAGGAAAAAACTAAGTACTACTACCAAATTTTGCTTGATAACTTGCTTTGGCACAATTATCAGTTGAAATGAAGCTTACATCTTCATCCTCACCATCACAGGCTTACCCACAATTTGAATCAGTTAAATAAATCTATATATCTGAATGTGTTTTTATGTGCATGGCATTTTTTTTTTTTTTTTTTTTTTTGTATCGGAAGTGAAGCATCGAAAACCTTACCCGGTCTACAACCGGAGTGCGGGACTTTAATCCGCTAAACACTCCCGCCCCTCGTCCTATCGTCCTCCCGGAACTGTCATTAGATAATACGTCGGGAGGAAGGTGGAGCATTGCTGCTCAAAAGTCAATCGGTCCTAGTTAAGTAGGTCACCTATTGTGATGTGTTGTTGTCGTACGTGGGTCGTGGCTACTCGTCAGTATTCTACGATCCCCCGTCCGGCACCATCTGCATATTTCGCCTAGCCCTCTCTAGACGACGTAGTTCTAGCTGAATAGCTGTCACACGCTCACAGATCCGGTCCCAGTTGACCGGATTTGCTAACATGAACTGTAATGCGCTTGCTGGCTCCTGCGGATATCCTTCTGGAACAGGAAACCGAGCACATTGGAACATAACGTGCTCAGCGTCCTCCGGTTCGTCACACAGTGGGCACCTTGGTGTGTTGTCGTGCCCAAACCTGTATAGGTACCACCTGTATCCACCATGTCCTGACAAGAACTGGGTTAAATGGTAGTTGGTTTCCCCGCTCTTCCTGCTCAGCCATTTTTCAATGTCCGGGATGAGCCTGAAAGTCCATCTACCATTCTCAGCGTTCTGCCATCTCCGCTGCCAAAGCAATGTTGAGGCTTGCCGCTCACGCCTTCTAGCGTCGTTGTCTGGACGCCCATGACACGTCTCATAGAGTCTGCGCATTTTATCAGCCAATATGTCAATGGGAATCATGTCCGCTAGTACCAATGCCGCATCATCTGAGATTGTTCGAAAACCCGATACTGTTCTCAGCGCTGCCAGCCTATATGTAGTCGAAAGGATTTTCGGGTAGGTAGTAGCTCTCAGCGACTCTGCCCAAACGGGGGCAGCGTACAGCATGACGGATGTCACCACCCTTGACAATATCCGGCGCTTGTCCGCCTTGGGGCCACCGATATTTGGCAGCATCCATGATAAGGCATTCTGGACCCTCGCAGCTTTGTTCTTCACGTACAGCAGGTGCTCTTTGTACGATAGCCTGCTATCCAGCATAACACCTAGGTACCTTATAGCCCTCTTGGACCGTACCTTGTGATCACCAACTCGTACGGAGCAGAACTCTATACGCTTCCTACTGGTGGTCAGAACCAACTCTGTCTTCTGCTCTGCTAAGGATAGTTTCGAAGACCTGAGCCATGCAGTAACCGCGAGAATAGCGGAGTTTGCCGATTGCTCTATATTCCTTATCTCCTTTCCCGTTACTATGAGACACAGATCATCCGCAAAACCTACCGAAGTGCAGTTTTTGGGAAGCTGCAACCGCAGGACCTGGTCATACATAAGGTTCCATAGGAGCGGGCCCAGCACCGAACCCTGAGGAACCCCCGCAGTAACTCTGTAGGTTTTATTTCCATCTTCGCTGTCATAGTGCAAGTACCTCTCTGACAAGTAGGACTTGATCATGTTTTGAAGGTACATTGGCGCTCCCGTTCTACGGACGGACCCTTTGATATGCATCCAGTTAGCAGAGTTAAAAGCGTTTTTAACGTCCAACGTGACGATTGCGCAGTACTCCTTATCACCATAGAGCCACCTTTCGCCCTGTATTGCCTGTCTTGCTATACCAACCACTTTATTTATCGCGTCAACTGTCGAGCGACCCTTTCGAAAGCCAAACTGGTTTTCAGAGAGAGTGCCACTCTCGTTCACGATTCGTTCAAGTCTGTTGCAGACAATCTTTTCCAAGACTTTGCCCACAGTATCCAACAAACAAATCGGCCTATACGACGACGCCTCGTTGGGTGGCTTGCCAGCCTTTGGTATGAGGACCAGTTTCTGATGCCGCCATCTTCTGGGGAATACTCCGTCTTGAAGGCATTGGTTGAAAACCTGCATAAATACACTTGGAGCACTCGAAATAGCTGCTTTCAGGACTTTATTCGGCACTCCATCAGGACCCGGAGTCTTCCTATCCTTAATTTTATCGCAAGCTCGAGACAGTTCCTCGGAACTAACACTGGGGATACCATCCAGAGATCGTTGCTCAGACCTTTCATCAAGTATTGAGGTCGCTGTCGGGAACAGTGTTCTGACAATGGTCTCGAGCATTGCTGGACAAGTGGGTTGTGGTACTCTACAACCTTTCACTCTCGACATCACCATCCTGTACGCCGTGCCCCAAGGATTTATGTCAGACTCCTCGAGAAGCTGTTTAAGGCATGACCGCTTGCTGGACTGCCTTTTGGAAGGCGAGTCTGGCCGTTCTGAACTCATCTAGCCGCTGTTGGAAATTTTCACAGCTTCTCGAACGCTGCATGAGTCGTCGTGCGCGAAGACAAGCCGATCGTAGCTCCCCTAGTTCGCCATTCCACCAGTGGCATGCTGGTCTGCGTCTGATCTGGATTCTCCTAGGCATAGAGGCGTCACAGGCTATGGACAGCATGTTTGACAATCTGTCCGCCAATTGATCGGAAGAGCCCACGCCGAGTTCTTGTGTTCGGAATACTTCCAGGAACATTTCCTTGTCACACAATGAGTCTTTCCACCTAGGCCCAGTTATAGGTTGCTGCACAACTCTAGAACCTCGCCTTATGTCGATCAGAATGGCCTGATGATCGCTATGGGTGTATCCTTCACTCACCACCCACTTCGTGTTTGTTTCTACGCTGCTAGTTGCAAAGGTAATGTCTATGACTGACTCTCTGCCCGCTTTCCTATACGTGGCCGTAGAACCTTTGTTGAGCAGAACTATGTCGAGGCTTGCCACAGCTTCCAGAAGCGTTTGGCCCCTTGCGTTGGTAGATCTGCTTCCCCACTCCGTTGACCAGGCATTGAAGTCTCCTGCGATTATCACTGGAGATCTACCTCGGGCTTCCGTCACTAGTTCGTGGAGAAAGTGTTCGAAGTCTAAAGCTGTCATGCTTGGGCGTGCATAACAGCTGAAGAAGTGAATGCCCCCGATTTTCGTGCGAACAAAGTTAGCAGCACGGGTACCAGCGTCCTCGAATGCGTATGAACCACACGCCCATATTGCAGCAACACCTTCGGTATCTTCAAACCAAACTGACTCATTGCGCTTCGTGTAAGGCTCGCTTACCAGAACTACGTCTGCCTTCTCTTCCGCTATGGTTCTTTGCAGAAGGTCCTGCGCTGCTTGACAGTGATTCAGGTTGATTTGAATTACCTTCATACCTTCCTGGTTTTCAATGCCTCTTTAAATACCGGGCAGGTTTTGCATCCCGCCACGTGACTTGGCATCGTCGGGTCTTTCTTCGCACACAACATGCATCTCGGGCTACTACTGCAATTTTTTGCTATGTGTCCCTCCACGCCACACCTTATGCAGCACCTTGACCTATCCTCATTCTTACATGATCTAGATATATGTCCGTACTCTAAGCATTTGAAACACTTCTTCAATGCCACGTTTGATCTTATACGGCAGGAAACCCAGCCAATCTTCACCTTGCCAGCCTTGAGGAGTATATTCGCCGCCTTTGTCTGCAAAGAGATCGTTGCAGTTTGGGTGCCAGCATACGACCGTCTTAGACTAGTGACGTCCAAACTCTGAACATCAGCTTGTCTAAACCGCTCCAATATACAATCACGTATTTCGTCCTTAGTGGTGATTTCGTCGATGTCCCTGACCTCTATCGTCGTTTTTTGGCTCAAAGATCTGACCGACGCATCTTGCCCTAGGGTGCCACTGACCATAACCCTCAGCTCTTCTGTTTCCGCGCCTTTCGTCTTTAGCTCTAGCAGAAGGTCACCATTGTGCGTTCTGCGAATCCTATGCACCGACTCTGTAAGGCCACCACAATTCGGGTCGGCTTTCATCCTTTTCAGGATATCAGCATAAGTACCCTCCTCATGTCGATGGATAACCAAAGCATCTGGTTTTTTATGCTTCCTGAAACCAGCAATCTGCACACTTTTCTTCTTTGGTTTTCCAACCGTTTGCCATTGGTCAAGCTGCGGTGCCTTAGGTGCGCTTTGCCCTCCTTTTGAAGTGGGTTGCTTTTTCCCCACGCCGATGTTATCTCCTCCCGTTTGTCGATTAGGTTGCACCTTCGGTGGTTTATCCTTTACACGCGGAGCTGGTGGGAGCCCCGTTTTGTCAGGATGGCGCTTTTGGGATGGTTCGCCCGAAGCCAGCGGCGACGTATGAGCGCTAGCTCCACATAAGCTGGGTGTTGTCTGCGCAAAACTCTCTCTTGTTTTTTCCCCTGGAGCAGTTTCGCCATAATCCGCTATCTCCTGTACTGCCAAGAGATACAGTCGACTAATACTATCGATTGTATCTCTCATTGGCTGGTGGACAGATCTTCTTTTGCCATTTTCCAACATAGCAACCAACTCTTCAATTTTCCAACCGAGCTTTTTGAAGGAGTCAGCTCCACCCTCGGTTACGTTTCGCCTGTTGGATTGGGGGCTAAGTAGAAATGGGGTGCTGGGACCGTCTGCTTCCAGCACGTCTACATCGCCACTCTCTTCTTCCACTGTTGGCGGTGCCGCCGTTCGACCCGTTGCCTGCTCTGTCTCCATTGGGGAGCGCGGCGTCTTCGTGCTCTTCCTAAAAGGGTCCGTGACAGCCAAAAAGTCTGAACTTGTAGCATTCGATGATACAGGAGCCAAGTTGGCCACTCCTGCATCACTGCGGTCATAGGATCTCGACGACTGGGGGCCCGCTTTCTCACCCACCATAGCCGCCGGTACTAGGCTTCCGACACCTTGCACCGTAATAGTCGCACTTTTTGGTACTTCCATTTTTGTTTTTCTGTCTGGGATCCTACCCATAGCCGTTTACCTTCAGCCAGGTCTAATACAGCCGCCCCTGACATGGGAACAGACGCTGACCAGGAAGCCGCCCATTCTGGGAACCGTCGCGCCTGGATTTTTTTTCGCCTTCTCGCATCAGCTAACCAACTGACGGATGTCAGATTGGTCATCGTCCAGAAGCGCCACGTGGTGCATGGCTGTGTGTATGGGTGTTTGTAGCAAATTCCCACAAAGGACAAATATTGCAATGTCAGCAATAGTTGCATGATGTTGTTAATTATTTTTTGTATCGATTAGAATTAGTAAAGCTTTAGGGTATTTTATATTATTGGCGGGAGTACACACACACATACAAAGAGCTATAACCACGTTTGGGTAAATCGCTTGAAGACCTTCAGTACGTAACCATTTATAACCGCCCCTAATATCTGGCCGCCCTAGGCCCGGGCCTAATTGGAATTAGGGTAAATCCGCCTCTGGGTCTCAGTGCGTTAAGACTATTGAAGTATAAATGGAATTCAAAATATGTACATATGTACCAAATATAAATGAGTATCATTATGGAAAATTAACTAAGTCAGTTAGTTACTCATTAAGTTAGTTATTCATTGACTTACTAACTTTGTCAGTTGCTCATGCAGTCAGTCAGTTACTCATTGACTCACTCACTCTGTCAGTTACTCACTCAAGTAAGCAATTACTCATTGAGACAGTTATTCATTGACTCACCCAGTTAGTCAGTTGCTCAAGCAGTCAGTCAGTTACTAATTCAGTTGACACTCTCTTTCAGTTACTGAATTTGTTAGTTACACTTTTCCCACTTAGTAAGTTCTCATAAAGTCTGTAAGGTACTCCATTTGTCAGTTGCTCCATTGAATCCCTCATTCAGTTAATAATCACTTATTTCAGATAGTCAGTTGCTCACTAGGTCAACAATTTACCTATTAATTGACTTACTGTTTCACTCACCCTATTACTTATTGACCGTCTTAAACATTGGCTCATTCCGTCAATTACTCATTGTCCCGCTCACTCAGTCAGTCAATTCCTTACTCACAGTAACTGTTATTCACTTTGTCAGTTTCTGATTGACTCACTCATTTAGTTTCTGTTATTCACTGACTCATACAACTTTAAGTGAGTTAATCTTGTTTAAGCTTTAAGGCGCTTCCTACACTCTCCGATGGCATATTTAATTAAAACAGTAGAAATTAATTAACTGAAAAGTGAAAAACAAGAAAGAAAGAATGGATAAATGAGAGAAAGAAGGTGCATTTAAAGAAATAAGCAGTAGAAGTTGCAAAACTTTTCTTTTATTTTCTTCCCCATTTTTTATAGATGCTATTTTTTTCTTTTTTTTTTGTTGTTGTTAGTTTTACCTTAATTAAGTTAGTTAGTTACTAACTTATGGGCTTGTTTGTTGCTGTTGTTGGTGCATAATATTATAGTATAAGCTTAAAGAATCATGTTGAAAAGTAACATCATTTCATCATTCTGAAAAGAAGAAAAGAAAAATGTACTTGCAATTGAAAATAAAATTAAGTTTTTCACTTCAAAATTGTATGCTGACAATCAACATCCTTCGACTGTAAAGTAAGTAAGTAAGTTTCATCTTATTACTTATAAGAAAAAGGAATAATATATATAAGAAAAGCAGCTTAAATTTTTCCTTTGAATTTTCTTCATTTAAGTAATATTCAGTCCGGTTGGTCTCACTTGGCAACTGAGTATTTAACCGGAAGCGAATATGCATATTTGTTTACTGTGCTACACATGCAGCAGTGCTCACTGATATGATATGCAAGAAGATGTAACTCAAATTGTGGCATAAAATCACATTATTAATGTACATCCACAATATGGAGGCTACCATATATTCTGCACATTCGTGAATACATATATTTGTAGATAAATGTTGGTATACGAGGGTCGGTAAACGAGAAACCTTGCTAGGAATGAAGACTTAAGCTTATCAAAAGCATTTTTCTAATGAACGTTTGATTCACTTATTCAATTTCGTATATAATTAATCGATATTAGCTTCATTACGTGTGGCCTTTACCTCTCCATCATAATTAAAACAAGCTGGTTCACCCAGTGAAGTTCTTTGAATTCGTTTTGCGGTCTTAAGGAAGCGGAAGCTTATTTGTCGATATCTTTTTTATTTTTAATATCTCACAGCTCTTTAACTATGTGTCATAATATTGTGGGGTTTTTTCAATAATTTCCGAAGCGGTAATTTACATTTTCCAATATTTCATTGGTTGATAACAAAGTAGCAGACTTTGAAAATATAAAAATATTTATTCAACACAAAAGTTCTTATATGGTTTTATGTTTGCCAGTCAAAAACTTATCTTAAATTTATTGTAGTATAATAAGTTTTCATACATGTTATCTGTTGATTGCCCCTCGTGGTAAGGTATAAGCATAGCTCAGTTTCATTATGTAAGGATTTACGAATATCATCTGCAGCATGTGGAAAATGCAATCAGCGTTGATGATGAATGCTTGCGACCTGCAAACCATAAAAATGTCGCTTCTTTAGTTATGTGATTACACTTTATCTCAGACTCTCTCATGCATCCTTTTCTCCCATTACTTCAATTGCATTAACTCTGTGAGAGACACAGATACACACTCACACTCAATTAAACTGCCAACAAGCATATGCTTTACTGTACGCACTCATACATTCATATGCACTTACATCCATGTATGTGTGTACAAAAACCTTCTTTTTTCATTATGTTGTTGTTTTTTTTTGTCAATGCGACAATTAAATGTGATTTCTTTATTTTTTTTTATTTAAGTCTTCAACTTTTCTCAGTGGATTCGACATCAGGCATGCATGTCTCATGCAACCTCTATGGATTTTCTGTATCTTTATAATGATAATGATAATAATAATAAGTAAGTAGGTGCCTGAAATGCTCGACTTTTGTTAATTATAAAGAATGCTCCAATTGTGGTTGCCTAAAGGGATACGCTACTGTTGCAGTTGCTATTACTGTTATTGTTACATTGTTACTTTCCATTGCATTGTTGTAAGTATTTGGCACAAGGACGATATTCTTTTGCATTATCACGTATTCATTTTATTGTGGCGCATGTGGCATGCATACTTGCAACTAAATTAGAACAAAAGAACATATAGTACAAAAAAATACTGAACATATAAAAAGTTAAACAAAAATAACAAAAAATATAATAAAATTAAATAAAATGCAAAGTTGCCAGTATAGAATTTTATGAGCTTATATCATATGAAATTTATCATGTGACATGGTGATAATTTTCAGGATAAAATAGTGACATCAACTGACTGACACAAATCAAATTACTGGCAAACAACAACTACCTACTTAGTTAAATGTCTAAAATACCTCAAAATTTTCAAATCATATAAAAGTTGTTGGGTTAGAAAGCTTTTTACCATACTTTTGTTGAGATTTAAACTATTCAAACTATCTTAGACCTAAATAGTCATATAATCAATTGAATAACCCTGTATTTTGCATTAAGGAAGTTTATTAATCGCATTTGTTCATAAAAGTAGGCCAAAGTAGTTTTGTTTTCTATACTAGCAGATGAGGAAAACTATAAAAATAAACTATTTTGAAATAATCTCAGTTAGTTGATTAGTAGGTAATTACAATAAATTCTTTCTATAAGTGCCATATGTGTGTCTATGAAAGTGCTAATGAAAACTTTAAGGAAAACTTTTAAAATTTACATAAAAACATTTTTAAATAAACGTTAAAAAAACTTTCCTTTTTACAGACTTTCCGCCATTTTATTGGGCTAATGTTGGGATAGAGTTTGGTTATTGAAGTCGTTAGAAAGTTTAGGCTTATACTTATCTATTTAAAAGTACAAAATAAGTTTAATAAATTCTATTGATAAACAGGAATGACAAGCTAGTTAACATAACTTAATAGAAGAAGATAGGGACTAATATGTAAACTATATAACTTTAAAAATATCTTTACTAGACCAAGCCTTAAAGGACAAACTATGAAATGTTGTATGTCTGATTCTTTTTCCAAACCAAAAAATAAATGGAAGCATTATGTTCAAGTTATAATTATGTGTAAAAAGTAATTCATATAATATTTATATTGTATTTCCTTAAAAAGTTTGTAATTTGTGATTGTGTCAAAATTTAAAATAATAAAGTTCTTGGTTAGCCTCAACATTGCTTTGGCAGCGGAGATGGCAGAACGCTGAGAATGGTAGATGGACTTTCAGGCTCATCCCGGATATTGAAAAATGGTTGGGCAGGAAGAGCGGGGAAACCAACTACCATTTAACCCAGTTCTTGTCTGGACATGGTGGATACAGGTGGTACCTATACAGGTTTGGGCACGACAACACACCAAGGTGTCCACTGTGTGACGAACCGGAGGAAGCTGATCACGTTATTTTCCAATGTGCTCGGTTTCCTGTTCCAGAAGGCTATCCGCAGGAGCCAGGAAGCGCATTACAGTTCATGTTAGCATCTCCGGTCAACTGGGACCGGTTCTGTGAACGTGTGACAGCTATCCAGCTAGAGCTACGTCGTCTAGAGAGGGCTAGGCAAAATATGCAGACGTTGCAGAGAGTGCCGTTTGGGGGATCGTAGAATAGAACCAGTAGCCACGACCCACGTACGACAACAACACAACAAAATAGGTAACCTACTTAACTAGGACCGATTGACTTTTGAGCAGCAATGCTCCACCTTCCTCCCGACGTAATTTCTAATGACAGTTCCGGGAGGACGATAGGACAAGGGGCGGGAGTGTTTAGCGAGGTTTAAGTCCCGCACTCCGGTTGTAGACCGGGTAGGTTTTCGATGCCTCCAGCGACTACTGGCTTATTGCAGAAGATGTTTCAGGGAAAGAAGTTTGTTTTAAATGAAGAAGTGGTTGCCAAAACTGAGTGCTATTTTAAGAAAAAAGACAAATCATGCTACCAAAAAGACATCGAAAAATTAAAGGAGGACTGTAATGAATGAAGCAATTCTGAAGGCAAGCCTCTGTATATAAAATACGTTATATAGGCACAATTTATACGAATTTCAGTCAAGTCCATTTGGTACATATCCATATAAAAATAATCACATAATTTTTATGGTTGTGTCCCATTGGTACGCATATCTATCTACAATGCATACATATGTATAACTAACAATCACATATAGCCGACTATGAGTACCCTATTGTTTTATCAGCATAAATTTAGATTTGTTTTAAAATAACAATATTTTTGTTATTTCATTTGAGTGAAATTTGCATATAAATTTTAGTTATAAAAACAATTTTAAATTTTAGAAATGCAAACAAACAAAAATGTCATTACTCCTCATTGGTTGCCATTTGTGTATTGCATTGAGAGAAATTCAATTGTTGTGCATAAAAACACATACATACTTATATCGTTATATCTCTCTATATGGTTTATCAGATTTGTAGAAATGTATGTTGAAATATTTCTGTCTCTCATGCTATTTCTCTAAGGATTTCACATTTTCGAATGAATAAAACATGATTTGCTTGATTTATTTTTAGTGCAAATATTGAATGTTGTGGCACAAATACAATAATACAAAAATAAACATATAGAAAACACAAAAAGAGAATTGAATTTTTATTTTTCTTAAATAACATGACATAACATAAGCATAGTAAAAGATTTACGAATATGCAAACTTTTGCATTTATTCAACACTTCAAACTAACGCGAACATAAATATATATCAACAAAAATGGAGGTTTTTCCATGTTATTGCATTGTACTTTTTTCATAAATCAGTTTTTCATCCTTTATTTTTTTTTTATTTTTTCGTTATATTGTTAACTTTTTGAAAGATTTTCGCTGTAAAATTTTACAAAAAGCAAAGTAAACGCATGGAAAACTTATTTGTTATAAGTATAAATGCGAGTGTTGTGTGCACTAAAATATTGTCAAGTGTATGTGAGTGTGAGGTTATTCTTTGTCCTCTTAAGGATCTAAAACGTTTTGCACCAAATTCATGTTCCATTTGCCCCTTTTTACTGGAAATTTTTGCCTCAGCTGCCCAGTCTTTGTGTAAGGCTTAAGATTTATTGCATTGAAGTTTGGTGTGACTTTCAAAACAAACTTTTATGTCTTAAAACTTTTCAAGTTTACTTAAGCTAAAGTTCTTTTTATTTTTAGCTTCCAAAATTTATGGCCAAAATCAGTTGGGATCCTTCCTTTTTATATTCTATACCCAAACGCAAGATTCGCGAAATTTCAACTTAGCTAAATATAATAGTTTTTCTAACAAACTATTGATATGTAATTTGAATTTAATTAAAGATAATATGAGTATACATAAGTACACAGATTAAGTGTTCGACCTGTTCCGACCTTAAAAGAAATGTTATACAATATTTGATTAATAAGATTACATGATCCGGAAAGTAAAGTTTTTAAAGGTTGAAGGACATTTCTGTCTCGAAAAATTGTATTTTACATGCAGTATCTATCGCATAAAGGGCAGTGTGAATGACTCTTCCCTTCGTGTAAACTTTACCCTATTCTTAATCGATCCCAAAATTGATCAAATCCACTGATGTCAAGAGAATTTGTTAACTTAAATCACCGGTCATATGAACGCCAGTGGGTAAGTTCCATTGCCCTAAGTATGACCCTATTGTGATATGATACCAATTTTAATAATTTCAGTGTTTTTCTATAGTAGTATGGTATGATATTTTCGTTATTACACACATAAAATATTATTTATCTTATCCGCATGCACACATTCATATTCACATCCTTTTCCGCTTTACTGATTTCCGCACTAAAACTGTGTTCTGTGTTCTGTGCTTTGCTTTACTTCCTGTTTTGATTAGAAATACTCTGAGTGTTGTTTACACGCTTGTTTGCTTCGACGGTTGCTTTATCTGTCTCTATGACTGTCTGTCTGTCTGTCTGATATTCTATTTGTGTGATTGTGTTTGTTTGTCTATATTTCGCGTCATTATTGCCGCCGCACATTTCCGCCATGATTATCATTATGAGTTTGCATGTTTTCGCACCATTTAACGATCTATCTTCGTTTGCCTTCACTTTAGTTTTCTCCTTTTACATATATGTACGTCTATGTATTCACTTTCTCATTTTCATTCATAATGATGCCGAGTTGCCTTCATTTTGCTGGTGTAATTTTGGAATCATATCCTATTAGTTGTTGCTTTTGCTCTTTCAGTTATATTTTTATATCCTTTGCCAAACGTTTACAATATACCCCATGGAAACTAGTGAGACGACGACGAAGACAGTGTTCAATTGGCACATTTTGCTTCATAAATCATTCGATTTACGTTTCCTTTGGTGGAAAATTTATTATGTCTTCGGCAATGCCAATAAAAATGATATTAAATATAAATAAGTAAAAATAATTTCTTATTTGTGGTTTGCCAATAATCGATTTATGTATATTCAATTCTTAAAGTTTTACATGATATTCTCATTTTTAGTAAAATTATTGAATTTTATTGAATAATAAATTCTGATATGCTACTCGTGTTTACTGTCTGTCTATGTGTCAATGTCCTACATTATTTGTTCAACCAAAAAGCCAAAAGAACCACAATACACATAACTCACATTAGTATTATTAGAATATTTATATGTGGAAAAATGTTTGTTTGTTTTTGTTGGTGTTTTTGCCGCAATCCGATTGCAACCCATTTAGAAAATTGCAAATGTATCCCGGAACAAGTAATTCAAACTAAGGGTAAGAGCAACGTGAAAGTGGTCATAAAAAAAACGAATTTATATAAGTATAACACACAACACACACACACACATTGTATATTATACTAAATATTTATACTTATATATGAGTGTGTATGTGTAGGTAACCATAAAATATGGCAAACCACATTTCTGTTGAAAATAATCAATATGAGTTGAGTTTGTTGAATGTGCCACATTGAGATGCCAACACTCATGCGCATTTTGGTTGCATAAATATGGGTTAATATGAAAATATTTGATGCTTCATTATTTTTTTCATTTTCATTTTTTTTTTTTCATGCAACAAGGGTAACTGGACATATACACAATAGTACTATATGAGTAAACATTACTTGACATACTACAGGAATATGCGTAAAAGTTCTTTTCATTTTAAAGAGATTTCCAGATTTTAATATTAAAGATATTATTTGTAAGTTTGAATTGAAAAGGTAGACACTATTGATTATTAAGAAATGTGGTTATAATGAATGGTGGAACTACATACATATGTACATATGCTTATGTATGGAAGACATTTAAATGGACCACTCACTGTAGAATCTATGAGTGCACAGTATGAAGCTAAGCATATTTCAAGAATTATATGTAAATGGTAGAAGGAAATATTGCATACTTTTGGCATTTCAAAACTAAGTGGGTCCAGAGTTAAAGATTATTTCATTAGGTTAGGTTACTTAAGGTTTAATTGGTTGGCAGAAGCCACTCATACAATACTATTAAGGTCATTTTATATTCCAGATGGAGTCCTGTCTCTGGTTCGTTAGGTCAAGTTTCACTGGTTGGCCGAAACCCTACATAGAACTGAGGTTCTTAGGTAAGTCAGATTGACTTCTGTCTCTGGTTCCTTGATAATTTAAAATATGCTTTTACCCCAAGTTTTGATATACTGTCACGTAGCCTGTCTAACCTTGTAGCTTCTAAGTACGATGATTGAGCTTATGTTTCCACGTTATAACCATCAACCCACGATTCGACACCAGCTATGACCCTCTGGAGCAAATTTGGGTTGTCGCGGACCGAGTCGAATAGCTCCTGAGCAATGTTGACGCGATGCTGTTTTTGGTCGAAATTGACATGAATTTCGCGCCGACTCGTCTCCTGCCCAAATCATTGGTTAAAATCAAATGGCATGAGCCAATCGATAGGTTTAGGTCCTAGGCGACTTCTCTAACGGTGATTGGACAATTGGCCAATACTATTTTCTTCACTTTATCAATGTTTTCGTCACCGATCGGGCTTCCGAAAAGCTCTTCGTCGTTCACATCTTTTCGGCACTCTGAAAACATTTTGGATTAGACAAAAATTGAAGACGAGCCAAGCAAAACAGCTGTCAAAAATCAATTAAACATTCAAAACATTGTCACCATAAGTCATGACTTGAGTACCAACATAATGCCACAAAAAAATCGGAAATCGAATACTTTTTGAACAGACTTCGTAAGTCATGCAAGTTCTTATGAGTGCCGGGCAGACAACATGTCATAATTGAATCTGATGTGACAAAATAATGAATGAATGAAATGTCTCAATAAATGATTCAATCACTTAAAGTAGTAATTTTTTCAATTATTTTTTGAAATGATTTTAAGTTTTCCATACATAATTTAATCTTCATTTCGATTTCAATACAAATGTTTTTGTGTCAGGGTCATTATATCATAATTTCGAGAAGAGTTTTCTCTTGAAAATGATGATTTTGTAGGAAATTGAATCAACACAAGCCCAGCATCCACATCAATTTCACTTTGTCAGGAATTGGTTTTCTGCATTTTTCATGTACCAGTTGAATCATTGAATCCAGCAGTCATACAGACAACTAGTAATATTTTTGTTACATATTTTGAAGCGAAATGACATTTTTTTTTTTTGGAGACTCTTTGTAAATGTGTAATTTCCTGTTTCAGATAAGACAGCAAAGGAAATTGAGGCACGCCCATTTTAATCATTTCTCATTTCCGGTTTTTCACACTCAAAATAGAACACATGAATATGTTCACTTATTTCCAACATTTGACAACAAATTGAGTATGAGAATTTTCACATTCAAATGAAAATTGATTCCATCTATTACATATTATTGTGGATGGATGATATCAAGATACATTTTCCAATTAAATATTTAGTCTCAGTCATAGATTCACTAATAGTAAAATAAAATTCTTTAATGTTCTCTTTAGCGAGTAAATTCAATGTTTGTTATCTGATACATTCCTTAATGGCTTCACTCTGTGGGTCGATTGGCCAGTTCATGTGACCTTAATGCATATCGTTTTTGGAAAATCTACAAATGTGCAACCGCTAATTGCAAAAGACGCCTTCGAGATGCTTGCTCAATTTGCTTGTGAACATTAGGTTAGAGTCTAACAAGGACCAAAGATGTAGAAAACTGTGAAAATTTATGGTTTCAATTAAAAGTTTCGCCATTTGCGTTCATTTCCAACAAATGAGATTGTGAATGAGAGTAAAAAAAAAAAACAAAGCAAACTAAACCACAATGACAACACCGACAACAAAAACGGAAACCAAACAAAAATAAACAAAAAGAAGATAAAATCCTAAACTAACAGAGAAAGAGAATATGTGGGAACATGAGAACTTTAAGTATTTTGTAGGTGGGTGCATGGATGAATGATAAAAAATACTTAAATGCATTAAAGATATTTATACTCGCTAGGTGGAATATTTCATTATTATTTTTCATAATATTGTAGATGTGCCATATGTCATTCAAGAATTGATTTCCATTCAACTTTTGATGTCTAAGGATACTTTGTCTTTTGTTACTTTCTCGACATTTTCATCATTGTTTAATTTTGTTTTCTGTTGTCACATTAAAAAAATAAATATTGAAAAAGAATATTGAGACTGACAGCAAAAGCGGAAATTGCATTAAAATTATGGCTATTACTTGTACACAGACACTTCCGGCTTATTGTACTGACATTATAAGTAAACGATGACATTGTCAGCAGGCGATATCATAGCCATGGCCATAACATTTTACAAGACAACATCATAAAGATACTTAATAATAATGTAATGTTGTTACTCATCATGATCACATAAATGTCGTTGGATGAGTGATAATGATGTTTTTCATCGTTCCATCATCACACAAAGGCATGAGAATTTTATCATGGACTTTTATATGCATACAATGACGATACTTTATCATAAAGATGTCATCAAGTAACTGAGTGAGTTTGTCACTGAGTGAATAAATGAGTGTCTGAGCAAGTGGATGCAATATAAAATAAATACATTTATTATGCAATCGATTAAAACAGGAGGCCACAGAATTTAATATAAGGAAAATTATTATTGTTTTTTAAAACTTTTATGGAGATTTTTTTCAAAAGAAGTTGACAAAGAATTGTAAACACATTATATTTCTTACGACTGACGTAGCTCGAAAAGTAAGTCTAGCTGGCTCTACTCCACTACTCACTAGAGGGTCAATGGCGAGAAATTTTAATTGCATATAAAGTCGCGCTATATGCTATATGCTGAATTTACTGATAACGATTTCTTATCTGAAGATCCTAGCGAATGCCATTTTTTTAAAGAGAATGGATTATAAACTAACCTATGCTGAATCTAAGATTTAAATCTCTCAATGGTAGAAAGATATAATCTTCTATTCTTAATATTTAGTTGCTGGTCATCAGCTTAATATGAGCCTGCTAGATCAGGCTTCTGTCTGAGTCAATTCCAAGTGTTTAACAGTAGTAAATCGACTATCTAGCTGAGTATAAGACTATAAAATAAAGTGTAGCTACGAGTTTCTTTTTATCGATTGAATTAGTGATTATCATAAACTCTATCTTTAATTTTTTTTTTATTCAACAAGCTTCGGAGTGGGTGGATTGTTTATACATTTTCCGCCGTATCAAATCTAATTGATTCTCAAATATTGATAAGCATTAAGTAAATACGCTTATTTACAGAATTTTCATCATGTTCAAGGCATGATATGATAACAATATATACTTACACACTGCCTTATATCACACCACGACATTCTGCAACTTTGTTATAATTCAAGATGCAGAAGAAGCAAAAATGAAAAACTTGAATTTTACAGAGAGAAAATATTTCAGCAATTCAGCAAAATTCAAATTCATGCAAATATGCTGCATTCTATAACTGAAATATAGAAGAGAGTTGAGTTGAGTTGAGGAAGATGAGGATGAGGATGGAGGCATGATAGCAACGTTTTCGTTGTTGCTGCATAAGTAGGTCTTGAGGAATAAAATTTCTCGTTTGGCTGTCATTTTGTATGCGGGATTGAATGAATGATTCAATTAGGCATCAAATATTTACATTTGACGTTTAAACATTGTGACAGATAGACAGACAGACGGACGCACATCGACTGTGCTAGTTGGAGAATATACTATACTATAATGATAGACAAGCATTGCAGTTTTCGACACTTTTGCTTCATTTGATTGAGTGCGGGTATTCCTACTACTTGATTTGCATAAGAATGTTGAGCTTTCTTTTGGTGAAACACTAATTGCCTATCAGCATAGCTAAGTGAATCAGTAAATGAGAAAATCTTATCAAAACAAAGTGAGGCAGCAATAAAGGAGTTAAAAGGAGTTATAGACGTGACCTAAAAAATAAGAAGGCAAAGCGTCGCTTAGTGATAAACTTTGACAAATAAATTGGCATTTTATTTTAACTCGTAAACTTCTTAAAACTATTTACCAGTAAAGTAAATGCAATAGCAAACTATTCAGTCTTCTGTTCACTTTTATTTTAAATTTAATATTTTATTGATTTTATTTTGCTTTTGTTAGAATGCAGACAAAACTTTGTCACACACACAGTAAATATGCGGTGTGAGAATGAAAAGATAAAGTAAGTAAAATGAAGTAAATAAAAGAAAAGATTTGAGAAATAAGTATAATATTTTTGCATTGTTCATTTCTTCAATTTTTTGTGGTATTTCTCTTATTTTTTATCTTTTTTCTTTTGATGTTGTTTGAATTATACTAAGTATTTTTCTTTACTATTTCTATTTCTATTTATTTATGAATTTTCTACTATGTATATTTGAAAAAAATAGTTTGTTCGTAGTTTTTTATAGTTTTGTATACTTTGCACTTTTGTGAGAGCAGTAAAAAATTATTAAAACTTTTTCAATCAATAAGAAATTTCAATTATATTGTACTTTATACAATAAATACATAAAAATAAAGTTTTCTTTCTATTCTGAATTTTGAATAAGTAAATTCAATGATTAAATATACAACTCTACTCTGGACTTTGGAAAAATAAATTAAATTAAAATATTTTATAAAATACAATTTTATTGAAATGTATTTGAACAAATTTCCATTCTTTACTCAGTGTAATGGTAATGGTAAACACAAAAAAAGAAAACAAAGTTAAATTTCTCACTTGTTAATTTTATGCGTTCTTTATTTCTTCACTCCTTTGTTTCTTTCATTTGTTCATTTGCTCATTTATTCATTCATTGCATTTTCATAATTTTATCACGATTGTAATTCTCACAAAAGTTGTAAGTATAAAAAGTTTTTCAGCTTCGCTCGCATTCGACAACTTCATGCAAAAAGTTTTTGTTGAAAATGAGCTTACAACAGATTTCTGAGTTAATTTTCAAGGAACAACTTTTTTGTTATATACCAACAATACTATGAGTATAGTAAAACAACACTAACAATTTCAAATATGAAACCATTGCCATCTTAATATTGTAATACTAATTATTTTAACAATAACAAAGAACAACATCAACAACAACAATAATCATAATAATAATAATAAAAATATTAATAAATAAAGAAAAAATCATAAGGAATGATCAACTGGGACGGATGCCATAGACAAATAATAATAGTAAATATTTCAGTATCTAGAAATCAGAAAGGAAATTAAATACAACACAATAATAAATAAATTAAATTGACATAAAATTTAACAAGGATATAAGGAAAATCTTTGGATGAAAGTGTAGGAGATTATATATATTTCGCTAGTCATTTCATTGGCTTGAAACAAATTTAGGAGAATAAAACTGTCTAGATATATGTATTTCGATTTATTGATTCAATTTTGTTAATTCATTCTAACTTTTATCATTTTGTCTAATAACACAAAATCTCTATTTAGAAATTGTCAAGCATTCTTACCGGACTTAATCACGATGATGCACTTTTTCGTTCAGACCGAATATTTTGCATCATGAACAGCTTTTTTTTGTATTGGTTATACAGACACTTGGAAATTTGCGAGCACATTGGCTAAATTAAAACTAAAAATTTGTGAAAAATACATGATTTAGGATATTTTCCAATATAAGCAAATAGTTCTTCCTGATACTTATTTTATTAAAATCTTAAAAAAAAAAAGCAATTTATGGTTTACTAAAAAATGTTATGGGCCGTTATCAGCTGTTTTGTGTCGACACAGAGAGACAAAAATCATCTAAAAAAGCAGAAATTGACCAACACTAACGAGAGTGACCATTATTAATTTTCAAATCAAGGCAAATAAATTCTTGATGTGACTATAGATCTGGATAACATTCTACAAGAACAACGCCTAAATGATGTAATTTTCCATGTGGTTGTTGTCGAATCTGATACGGATCAATAGGCAAATCAACATTGGTTTGCATCATGTCCGGTGTGAAAACACTATAAATGTAATTCAGTATCCGCAACACATCACTAAATATGATAAAAATATTAATAAATACAGAACTGGCCATATTAGGTGAAGACTGAAAGTAAGCCATTAAAGAATAAAATAAAGCGTTTACACGAAAGATTGTTGTGTTCTTGTACTGTCGCAGGCGTCCAAATATAGTAATAGTGCTGCCTGATGGTATATAATAATTAATTAAAGTTGCTTTAAGCCCATTCAATTCATTTTAAACCGTATTTTCCCCATTGTCATTTGTACAGTAGCGGTGTGAATAATATTAATTAATCAATATTCCTATCATTTTAATCTCTCTATATATACATATATAATCGTAAGCTTTTTCCTGTTTGTACACGCTAATCTCAGAAACGGCTTAACCTATTTCAATGCAGTTTTAACTGGTGTATTGTAGCAAACTTCGTGTAACATTTAGTGTTTATTTTATCGAAATCGACTTACTAAATAAAAAGATATTCATATCTTTAATTCTGTTGCCGACTTTTTGGCTGATTTTCGAATGTTTTCCTCTTTTGCTGCGCGCCAACAATAAACATCTGATAATTAGGAAAAAAAAAAGTTAACAAAACACACGCTATTACAAACATATTTCGAATACCACCCATACGAAGTCCTGGGCACAGCTAGTGATCAGTCATGCTAAAAACTAACGCTGTGTTGCATTGAAACGCACAATATATCTTGTGACTCAAAAGTCGTAGCGCCAAGTAATTTATTAATTCTTAAAATAGAGGAATGATCGGTGCCTGTAAGAGCAATTTTATTATTGCGCGTTGATGTCATCAAGGGGGTAGGGCGTTGAAAATGATAGAAAAGTAGGAAAATATTTTTTCTTCGTAAGCGTATCTCTTGAGAACGACTTGACCGATCTTGAACTAAATGAAAACACTTACAAAATTTTATTTTATGATTGATTTTTATAAAACGAAATGCCAAACTTATTTTGTGGTTTAATTTTAGTTTCGATTATAATTTACAAGAAACACGTTAATTAGATCTTATCATAGAATTTGAGCATCAGTCTGCGATCAGATAACTAAAATACAGAGGCGAAAACCAAACACTTTCAAAACAGGTTTTAAGCCGATAGAATCAATACGTCAAATTTATTGCTTGGATAGATTGAATTCTAATCTTGATTACAGTACTGCTTCCGATACCATAGGAAAACAATATTTTTCAGTATAGAAACATTTAGTTATGATTTAAGAAAGAGAAAAAATGTTTAAGTATTAGAACTTAAATAGGAAAAGTTTTCATTCTGTTAGCACACATGACGTATACTTAATTTTTAATATGATGGGGTAAACTTTAATGACTATTTTTATTTCGAATCGTCTTTTTCTCATTTCCTTTGCAATTTCTTTACTATCATATTGAAATTGGCTTGATAACTAGAAAAGAATGGGTCTCTATTGAATATTCTTTAACTCAAACTTGGAATTTTGCTTTAGGAATGGCGATAGGGTGGGCGTAGTTAGCTTATAATGGTGATGCTATTGCTGCTGACAGTTTGAGTATTAATTGAGTTTATGACAAGCCGTTTAATTGGTTTTTGTATAGATGGTGGTTTGTCCATTTATGAACCATCGTCATCGTCATCATCATCAGCCTTTTTTGTTCAATGATTTGGTTTCATAGGTTTGTGTTGTTTGTGTGTGTCTGTGTATATATGTGTGTATGCCTGGCATTAACTGGCCTTGACAGCGACTATAATAACCCATTGAAACTAATTGCATTATTATTATAAAATGAAAGTACGGACACTGACTCTGACATGTTAATTGAAATTCACCTTTGTTATTAAAGTTTCAATACTTCAGTAGCAACCACCGAGAGTTTATAATAATAATAATTTTAAACTTTGTCATATTATTGCCATTCTTTGTAAACAAATGTGGCAAGTATCGATGACTTTGTAAATTACTTAAAGTAGCAGTTGCAGTTTAAACTTTGGTCAGACTATGAAAAGAGCTCTTAAGCTGATGTAAGTTAAAGACATTTTATTTTTGCCTTAAATGCTGATACAATTCCATTAATCAAGTTGCCTTAAGACAAACATACATACTATACGTGTATACACATTCATTTGAACATATATTCATTCTGTAAAATGTTTTACTGGCAAAAAAGAAGAATAGTAAAACTAGTAAAACCAAACCAAACCCAAGTCAAGATGTGCACATGTCGTCGTCCGTCGTTCAACGCAAGGAAGGCAAAGCAGGGCAGGACATGCTCAGGCGATGACAGCGATAAATTCTAATGCAACTCCCATGCCCAAAACTTTGTCTCTCAGGAGGGACATAAGCGCTAACACCCACCCAAATACGCCTCTTTTTCTCTTTTTTACTTTTTTCTTCATTTTTTTTTGTGCAACAAACGCGCTGACAGCGCATACGTGTAGATGGACCAAAGCATGAAAAATGGCATTTTCTCAAAAAAACATTTACTTGGGCTCATCGAAGTTTTTATACCTTACTCCCTTTTTTGAATGCCTCCACCAATAATCATAGAACCCTGAAATTACTACCCGTATCCCATAAAAACAGTATCGATATCGAATTGAGCTCAATCAGCGTGGCAACAGAGAGTATTCTGATTCTTGTTCTAGTTCATTCCGATCATTATATTGCATTACAAACATCAAGTCAAAGTGATATTACCTGTAGACACTGGTGCGAAATGTCTAAAGAGAGAATAAAGAATGAATGAATGAGGGATAGGAAAAAAGTACCATCAATGGAAGTCAGGCTCATTTCCTCATTTTGAAATTGACCAAAGGAAGTAAGTAGTATGTAGTATTCTTAGAACGTGTTTGGTCAATAGAGAAGACTATGTGAGATTTAAACATTTGTCACATTAAGCAAAATTTCAGTTGCTTGTCGGTCGTTCGGTCGGTTGGATTGTTGGCCGATTGGGCCAATTGTCATTCTTTTCATTGTTGTCGTTGCTGTTGTTTTCATTGTCATGACTAAGAATAATTTAAAGCGATTTGTCTTGTACGATTTGTTTTTGGAACAACTTAAAAATATTTCCATTCATTCCTTTTTTCCATTATGTATATTTCTGGTCTTTTCTTGTTTTTGATGATATAAGAAAAAAATAGGCAGAACAGAGACAATCTTTGTTTTTAAATTTCCCATTTGGCCAATGCTTCTTTACATACTTTCTGAATAAGAATTGTGTTTGTACTAGACTAGTAGAAAAACAAAAATTAGCCCCAGGCTTAAAAACAACATGGCATCGATTTCAATCTGCATACGAAATCTAAGTTGGGATAACAAAAACCAACAGTAGCAAAAACAAGAACATAAACAAAAACAAAGAAATTATTTGCAAGGTACCGCAGACAAACATGTAAAGGATGTGATAGTTAACGGCATGCAGTATGCTTACTAACTTAGACAAGTTTGTATTTGTACTTGTAAATATTTGCCCAAAATTCAGTACTACAAATTGTTTTCATATTACAATACTTCATGTTCTTGTTGTTGTTATTGTTGTTTATGCTGATGAAGATGATGCTGTTGATACTGCTGCTGCTGCTGCTGATATTGCCTTTTACTATTTTACTTATCTCTTTGGTTTTGCATTGTGGTTCATTTGTTGCCTTTACGAATTATCCTTTTATATCCTTTTGATTGCTGCCTCTTTGATTAATGAACAACTTCATTTTGCGTTTCGTCTCAATTGGGCACAATCAAGTTTGTTGCTGTACAATAATAAAGTGTTGTGTTAAATTACTGAAAAAGGATACCCACAGCAAGAAATAAAATATAAAGAAATTTATTCGAATGAAGTGAAGTGAACTGTGAAATAATTATACGCTCATATTGCATTTTAAAGTTCATTTTGGGTATTTAAGCGGAAATCTGAACAGTCTCCCAAATAAAGTGGCCTTGATTGTTGTTTACCCATTTTCTTTATTACATACAATATTTGCGCAATCGTTTTTCATTTTGCACGCCTCCTTTCTTTTATTTCCCTTTCCTTTTTAGGAAAATTCAGCCGCCTTTTTATATTTCTTTGTCTGTTTTTCGTGTTATGGCTTCATTAGGCTTTACTCTTTTATAGAACAACTTCATTTGTTTTCGCCTGTCTGACAGTCGTCGTCTGACTCCCTCTGACTACCACTTTCTTTTTCACACTGACTTTTTTTGTCTGCCTTTACGTCTCTCCGACTCTCTGTCTGTATGTCTGTGCCTGCCTATCTCTCTGTTTGTTTACTTGACTTTGTGTTTCTTTTGCTGCTCAATGAACCGGAAATGTCTTCATTAATGCTGCATATGCGCAACGCAGGAAAAACGGAAATTGTCTGTTTGTTGGCGGCTGAGGAAAATTTGTTTTTCTATATGATTTTTATTTAGCTGTTTGCTTTTGTTTTTGTTGTTGTTATATTGCGTGAGAGCGATTGTGTGTGTGAGTGTGCCTGTGCATGAGTAATGGAACTTATAATGAAAACAGTCAAGCTTATTTTCACAACAACGACGATGAGAACATAATGAGCACTGATGATGATGTTTACTTAACACGTCATAATGACCCACAGTCAGTCAAAATTAGTTGAATAATTTTTATATAAATGCTTGTTGTTTTTTGTTATTGCTGTAGCATACTTATATGTGGTGTGGTAAAGTTTTACATGCAAGGCGTATGAGTGATTTTTTTGTTTTGCTTTTGATTAATGACCGAAATAAAGCTTTCAGCAATTACGGAGGATTAAAATTATACACGAAACACATGAAAGTCAGAATAGTTTATTCTGTGACCAATTAAAGTGTGTAACTAGCTTCACAAGTTTTACTTCTGCTGAGTCTCTCTTATAACTTATAAGACTACCCCAATCCAAACGACTTCTGCAGGACCCAATTTCTCTTCCAACACACCTATTTAAGAATATCTGGGAATTGGACCAGAACCCGTACAAAAGTCCTATGTATGGTATGCAAATGGAGTTTGTTTTGTTAAATTAAGACATTGCAGTAGAATTCAATGGGGTGAAAATCAAAGGAGATGCTTATTCAGCAATTTAAGCCAAGAGAATGAAGTGTTCCAGGCCGAAATTCATTCATGTTTGGAACTGCTAACACACGAATGTTGGAAAAAATATTAAGTATATGAATAGCCAAAACATCCATGGCACAATGGTTTGGGAAAAAGTATCAATATTATGTTGGGGTTACAGATATATGTAAATCATAATGACAAATGTAGAATATTTTATTAGGGAGATGAAAAAGCAGAAATACCATGACGGTCTATATCGTCAGGACTTCATTACCTAGTATCGAGTGAAATTCTTTCCGTACTAATATATATATATATATCTTGGAACGATCCGAAAACGATCCCCGTTTATGCGCCATCCGAATTGGGATTTCACTGAAATCGCCTTAACTCAGATCAATTTATTTCAGGTGTCTATGCTGCGACGTCATTCCGTTCTTAAGGGTGATCATATCAGACATCACTTCAGTTTCTCGTTTCATTTCATTCTATTCTTATTATTGTATAACACACAAGCTGTTTCTTTGCATTTTATTGTTGTTGTACCTTAGGAATGCCACACTTTTAAGAATTGTAACTTGTAAACACGGTAAACGTTTATAAAATAATGACGGGTTTGAAACGTGCGCTACGTATGTTTAATGTGTACTGAAAAAGTGTTTATGCATGCGTTCTGAGTCAAGCAGATATCAGTTGAAAACTGAGAGAGAAATATTTTAAAATCAATCCAGTCACCTCTGTCAGATAATCAGATAATATTGCCAATATTAATAAGCGGTGGTGCCCTTCAATGAGGTCTTTACAGTTCACAATGCGATGCACTTTTTGTGCCTCTGAGAGCGTGTGGCACAAAGCGAGCCCTGATCTTACGATAGCCCAGATAGCCCGGTCAGAATGCGATGAATTGTGACTTACGGAATGTTGAAATCCTCCTCTTGCTTCAAAGGAGGTCGGGTGGATATTTTTGATAACTAGAGGACAGATGTTGCCACTTTAAAACAAACCGTGTATATCTAAACGTCCATTTTGCCTTTATCTCTGCTAATTAAATTCCTTCATGCTTCTATGCAACTATGTTCTTTAAAAAGCGACAGATTAGAAATATTATAAAAAGAGAAGGGGAAGACAAGACAATGCGAGAAGTGCTTGGTATAAGAACAAAGTCCTACTTAAAGATATTGTTACAAAAGTGATCAATAACTATCATTTTTGTGGGCTTATTGTTCAGCTGTTCATGAGTTACCAGATTACACCCCAGCCTTGCTTTTGATGGGTCGAGAAATAAGACTGCCGTGTGAGTTGTTGTATGGACCACCGCCTGGAAATTCAACAACTTATCCTGAGTCTTCAAAAACGTCTAAATGCTATGCACGAAGATGGTACATGTAAATCATCTAGCCAAATACATCGGGGCACGGAATATGATCTCGGTCGGGAGCCACGAGTCTAAGGAGGGGGCAATGTTACAAAAATGAATTATAACCATCGATCATTTCCAGGACACCTTAGCAGCACTTTAATAAATGCAGGTAGCCCTGGCATGGAACAGCTGAATTAGGAGAGAAGAATAGGAAACAATAACAAATGAGAAGTCAACGACATTAAGAAAAAGAAAACGAATAGCAGGATTTGATTAACTGGACTAAAAAAAAATCTCCATATTGAATTTTTAGACGAGAACAGAGAAAGAAGTTTTTGGATGTTTTTGCATTGCCCGTTGCTTCTGGATCACCACGTCGAGCTGCAAGTCGCCGTTGGATCACCACGTTGCCACTTGCCTCCGTTGGATAACAATGTCGAGCTGCAAGTCGCAGTTGGATCACCACTCCGCCAATTGCCTCCGTCAGATCGCTGCACACTCCGCAACACCTTCACACCACACCAATTGGTAGCCGCTCTCCAACTGACATATTTGTGTACTAAAACAACAACGATATTTTGTACCAAAACAACAACAGAATTGGGATAGTCATTTTTTTATTTTATTTTTTTTATTGTTTTACCCAAAAATGACAAATTTAGTACGAAGTAGATGTACTGTTAATTGCAAAGCGAAGCCTTTGCTTAACATCATCGCTTTGGTGTACACTTTGGTTTTGGGCGACAAGCCCTCTTGCATATAAAACTTAGATAGAGGCATATTTTATAATCAATTAAGCCGTCTTTGTCAAACATATTCGATAATTATGTCAAGATTCATAATTGATTCGTCTGATTTTTCAAATGAATTTCAATTGCTGCACAATGTACTTACTTCAATTACAAAGGGAACAGCACCACTTATGGGAGTGTAGCAGAGCATGCCGGGTACGTTAGTAATACATATTTTTGTTGTTAAATATTGTAAGAGACTTTGGCTGTCACAGCTTGACAAAAACATCTAAAATTCCAAGTTTTGGTATACTACAAATGCCGTGCCATAAAAAACAGCAAACACAATCAAATAAACAAAAATGTGAATTTTATTTCTCCTTCTTTAATATTTGAAAAGCATACAAGAAAAAAATTTAACAAAAAAGCAATAGTCCTAAGCAACGCCCAAAATATCTTTTGAAGAAAAAAAACTTTGACAGAGGAAGTCAAAAGAACTACACAAAGGACGTACAAAATTGAAGTGAATAATAGAGCATAATAAAGTAGGTGAAAAGAAAAAGTTTTTCTTCTCTAAAAAAAAAAAAAAGAAAAAAGACGAAACCGGAGAAAACAAACTCATGAAAACACCTTATAAAACACCTTCAAGTATGATGAGGTGCCATGGGCAGCATGTGGTACATTTGTTTGTCAATTTCCGGCATATTGAATTTATATTGGGTCCCATGGGTGTGCGTATCAGCAGGCAAGAATAAACAACAAAGCTCAAAAAGAAAGAAAAAAAAAACAAAAATAAAAATGAATGAAGATAAAATTGATGAAGAAATGGTAGACAATAACAACAACAACAAGAATTGAAACATTCACTTACGAGATTAAAAAAAAAAACATGTAGAGTGACAGAGAAACGAAGAGAACAAAAGTTGATACTCTGGTTTACTTAAATTGAAGAACCGTGTTTACCACATCGAAGCTTGGAAAGTTGTATTATGTGCGTTCTGTGTCAAGTGACATCCTGAGTCTTGGTTGGTATTAATTTTCGACAGCGGTTCAGCCTCAAGTGCATAACTAATGAACACACTCAACTGACCGAAATGTCGTAGTGGAAGTTGAAGCTTTAACAAACTTTGACAGATGCCTAAAGAAGTTGATACAGAAGTCTATCAATTTATTTTATGATTGTTTATTTATGTGTAGTTGTTCATTTGTTTATTATTTAAATTAAATTCATAAAGTATATTTAGTGAGCACTTTTATTATAACTAAATTATGGTTGAATGAGAAAAGTTCAGTTCAGTTTATTACAGTTCATAAAGTTTCTGTGAAAGTATTTTTGAATTCGTGTTTAGAGAATTTCTTAAAATTGGCACAAATAAAAACAACTTCACATTGAGGTCCTCAACATATCTTATCACATTTTTTTTGCTGGATAAGCCCCGTGACCAACATTTAAAACAACATCTTTTAATTTGATCAACTAGTTGCAAGATATTCATAGAATTGGTGCAAGTACATTTAAAGCTTAGAATATATTTTATACTGTGGCAAAAGAGTGCATGAGGTACAAATAAATATTAATCGCTTGTTGAATGGCAATAAGTTCTGCTGTATAGAGTAAAGAATGTGGTAGAGGAATGAACTTAATATACATCTGATTGACCTAGTCTTATATACCACATCAGTATCCAGTGCTGGATTTACCAGAAGGCTGAGTAGGTTGGTAGCCTAGGGCGGCAGATTTTAGGGGCGGCAAATTTTGGCAACTATTTTTGAAAGTGCTAGTTTTTCGTAGCTGAACAAGAAAATTTTAATTATTTCGAAGAAAAAGCATGTCGAAGCAGTTTCTAAAGATGAAGAAATAAGATTGACTGCGAGAGGCATTTTTAGGGTTAGAATATTTCTCGTCATCTTCGATAGATTCGTATCCGAATTTGAAAAACACCAGGAGACCTTCATCAGGTTCAATGTAAAGTTTTCATTTTTGATCAAAAGTTGGGTTGGTTAAATAACACTGTGTCACAGCGAAAAAAAACTTCTAATCAGACCTAGTGGAGGTTATAGGTCATAAAAAACTAAAAAGAATGGCATATAAAAAATTTTTGATACACCCTCAAAATCTTGACTTAAAGCTCAAAAACCGTTTTTAAGAGGTTCCTGTACATATTACCTTATAACTTGGCCATTTTTTATCGGATTTAAAATTTATTTCTTGTATTTAGAAGCTGAAATATAGCCCTTTACAACCATGTATCATGTATTTTGTTATCATTTAAATTCATGAAGATACAGACCAAAAACTTTCCAAACTTTTGATTTTTCCATCGATTTTGCAACTTTAAGTCTAATTTGTGCCCCTTATCTTATCTAAATTATATTTTTTCTCAACGTACATCGAAAGTTTAGTCATTTTAGCTTTAAATGAACCCTGTTTGAATAGAATCGGTTAAAAATTACTTGATTTATTGTACTTTTTATAATTGCATATGACAGTTTTCTTTCCTTTTTTATTCTTATTCTAGCTATCTCCCTCTAGCTATCTCCCTCTATCTGCAACAATTAAGGAAAGAAAACTGTCATATGCAATTACAAAAAGTACAATAAATCAAGTAATTTTTAACCGATTTTATTCAAACAGGGTTCATTTAAAGCTTAAATCACTAAACTTTCGATGTACGTTGAGAAAAAATATAATTTAGATAAGATAAGGGGCACAAATTAGACTTAAAGTTGCAAAATCGATGGAAAAATCAAAAGTTTGGAAAGTTTTTGGTCTGTATCTTCATGAATTTAAATGATAACAAAATACATGATACATGGTTGTAAAGGGCTATATTTCAGCTTCTAAATACAAGAAATAAATTTTAAATCCGATAAAAAATGGCCAAGTTATAAGGTAATATGTACAGGAACCTCTTAAAAACGGTTTTTGAGCTTTAAGTCAAGATTTTGAGGGTGTATCAAAAATTTTTTATGTGCCATTCTTTTTAGTTTTTTATGACCTATAACCTCCACTAGGTCTGATAAGAAGTTTTTTCAATTTTTTTTTTTTTGTAACACAGTGTAATCTAGGAACTGAGACATCGATCACCTAGTTGACAATCATACTAATAACGAGAAAAAAACGGTGTAATTAAGAAAATAGTACACAAATCATAAAGTGACAATTTCTTCGAGAATCTATCGAATTTTAGAGGTCGGTTAGGGGCGCCAAAATTAGAACAGCCTACTGTAGGCAAATGTGTAAGTCCGCCACTGTCAGAATCTAGAGATGATATAAGATATAAAATATTCTTGTATATATTTTATTTTGTATGCATAATTTTTTATATATTTTATCACTATTTGCTGGAATATAAATGAATGCCTAAAATTATGCACTGCTTTTCTTAGTTTTCTTTGAAAAGCAATTTCAACATGTTGAAGCAACATGTTTCTAATATTAAATTGTTGATTTGTGCAAGTTTTTCTAAAGTTTATTTCACTCTGCAAAGCATCAAGATGAATTCCTCTACATAATTTATACATTTTATTTCAACTGCTCAAGAAAAAAATAGCCATAATTCAAAGTGATCCTAACAACATTAACAGCCACCCTCTTCCAATTTAATAGAGTTCGTTTGACCTTCTAACATTTCAAACAAAATACAATCTAAAATAAAATAATAGCAAAAGTATAATGCACAAAGAATTTATAAATAGGCATAAAGAAAATAAATTTGTATTATAAGCATAATTGTTCACTGAACTGTATTAAACAGGGTCATATGCACAATTATAGACACGACGCGACGCCACCATTGTGTGCTTTACTCTGAGCGGCATTTCTAAACAATTTAAAACAAAAAAAAAAATATTGTAGTAAAGATACAACTTCTTCTTGCTACTTAATAATATTTTATTTTTTTCTTTACTGTTTTCTAAACGGAAGTTGAATCAACAAACTCAGAGATTTTTTACTTGACGCAGTTCTGTAATAATTTTTTCGGTTTTTTCGTCATGGCTGCTGCACGAATCGAGGAAGTGAGGCACAAACAACGTGGGTGCATTCAGATGGAAACAGATGATAATAATCACATTGATAATGATAATAATGATGTTGACGATGACGGAGTTGCGTGCGTTTGAAAGCGTTTTTGTGAAGACAAGAAAAACTTATTATATTTTTGGTCTTTATTTTACTTTGCTCGCTTTGCTACGCTTTTATTTAGTGCTTTATGGCTGCGCATTAATTTGAGTTTGTGGTAAATTGTCGAAACGATTTCCAAGACTAAGAAAACCCACAAAAATGACTTGTAAGAATTGGCCCCAATGTAACAAGTAACCATGAAAGAAGTAGCCCCCATATGATTTTGATATGATTTGATTTGATGTGTGTTGGAGTTGAATTAAATTGAATTGTTTGTATGTTTGTTAAAGCATTTGATATGTGATTTTTACTAAATAATTTCTATCTTTTATTAAGTCATAGTATTGTGCACAATAAGATCTTGGATTACTCAACACTATTATTTTATTGTTAAATTCTTATTATTGACTCAGATTACATAAGTATTTCAAGGTTGTTTTGCGTTCTTCATTAATTAAAGATCTTTAATTAGTGTAATATAGATGTTGAAAAAGTTATTTTTAATTAGTTTCATGTAAGAAAACAGAAAAGCTAATGTATTTCTCAAATCATTATCAATGTTATTGATATGTATTTAATTTATTTGCAGAATAACATATTTTGATTTCCATTTCCTTGAGTCATTTCAGTTTAGAATTACGCTATCCAATTACTTATAATCTTCATTATGCTTGACAAATTACTTTCAATAATGTCTCTGTACTTTCATTTGTTTTGTTGTGCTTCCAAGCAAATCATCATCATAGTCCTTGGGAATAAGTCACGTGTAGAGTTTGCATTATGTCGCCTTGCATTACTATAATAACTGCAAATCGGATTGGTAACACTAATAATCCCTTAATTACAAACCAACGAGGCAACCAGTCAACCAGTGAACCAAGCAACCCACATTTCGACCTTTTCATTTGAGCCAGAGGCTTAGAAAAGTAAATTGAGTTGAGTTCAGTTGCGTTGTGTTGAGTAACAAACAAACATCATATTCTCTTATTCTCATTCTCATAATCATAGATGAGGATGATGATGATGATGATGACGACGACCATGACTATAAGAAGTGGTGGCAAAAACATCAGCTTTATTATCAATGTTTCCCCATAATTTTCATATTGCTTGCCTTACTGGGTCGTTTCTTGGATTGTGATTCGCCTTGGCTCGAGAGCGATAAGGAAAATGCGGAAGGGCACCGCCGCATTAAGCAGAAAAAAGGCACATGAGGGCAATGAAATTTTTGCGTCATGTTTATTTTTATTTTCTCTTTATTTTTTTGCTTTCTTTATAATTTTCTAGTCGTTATGCAGAAATTACTGCTTGATGCTGATAAAATCGACATTTAAATAAGCTTATAGACGATTGCTCGCCCTCAATTGTTACTCAGGTTTGGGGTAGGGGATGGTTTTATCATGAAACACATATTTCTTGTGAGTCGTTTCTTTTTGCATTAATATTGTATAATGAATGCTAAAAGCTTTTATGATTGGCTCCATCCATATCCATGAATAATATTAGATTTATATCTACACCAAAAATGATCAAGAGTTTTGTGGTTCTTTTGATTTGATTTGCTTTGATTATCTGTAAATGTAAGTTTCATGTAATCATCCTTTAATAATGGAAAAAAAATGTTTTCAATTGTCCCAATTAATTCATGCCTGACACATGCTTTTCGTTTCAACATCAATATCATTAATGTCATGATGTGTGAAAAGTGACATACATAAATCATATTAAAATGCTGTCACATTGAAATATATCTATGTATCTAGAGACAACCAGCTGTCTATCTATGTAGTATATGTATCTATCTATCTATCTAGTCAATATCAGTGCAACATTTTTGCATTACCAACATGTAGTTAGATGCACATGCATCTGCACATATGACAAGCATCAAGAGTGTAATTGATTTTTCACTTTTTTATTTCTTCCTTTCGTTATCCTATTTTTCCTTTTTGTGCTTTCGTTGCCACCATTTGAAACTGTTGCTATTCGACATTTTGATTGTTCGATTTTTTGCACCATTTTACCATTTCAGTTTCGATTTTGTTTTCCCATTTTCTTCTACCCTTTGTCCATTTTGCTAGCACTTTTTAAGTCCCTCGTGCGCTCTGATTGTTTTGGAATTGATATTGAAAGCTGTCAATTTGGATTTGACATCGTTTTCCATTTTTGCAAAAGTTGCAAATGCTTTTTTCCTTGTGATTTTTTTTTTTATATGCAATCTTTTTTTTTGCATTTTTATTGGTTTCGTTTTAGTTTTATTTTTTTTCTAAAGCGCTTTTTGTCTACTTTGAATATGCATGCAATGCGCGTTGCATACGCAAACTTGAAGCAAGCACCACAACATCACCATATTTGAACGTTACACGTTCCTATAAAATCGGCAGACAAACATCTAAACAAACAAAAATTTACGTCTATCTATTGTACATGCATATATACATAGTACTTACAAGTATACGAGAACTACTATGAATGGTAGATGCACACAATTTGACGTGTTACTATAATAGTATTGGCAATATTTATGACTACTCCTCGTAAAAGAAAAGGTATTGCATAATTCAATAAAATTGTTAAGAGTTACTATAAAAGAGAGATGATCGTGATTTCTTATAAGTCGGGAAATAGTGAGTAAGCTAAGTTTAAATTCTAATAATGAAGTATTCTTTGGAATAAAATTTTAAAGAATTTTGACTGGCACGACGGGCTTCTCAGAAACTTAAGAGGCTGTTGCCGCCTCAACTATGGTTAATAATGCGGAGCTACCGCAACAACAGGACTTTCTCAGTGCTTCTAGATGGTGGGGAGGCTATTAGAGCAGGTTTACGGCTATGCTCGCCAGAGTCTCCGGATTTTTTTTGTATTTTGATAGACGGCTAACTTTCAAGATGCTTATTACAAATACTACAAAATCCTTCGGAAAGAGAATTGGGAAATTGAGTTGGCTATTAAACAGCACAAATAAATTGTCTTTAAAAAATAAAGGGATCATTTATATGGCAATACGGCTTGCAGGTCTACTGTATAGCAGCGAAATTGAATATTTCAAAAGTCAGCGTACTGCAGGCCAAGACTTTGCGTATGATCTCTGGTGCCTTGTGGCTTATGCGAACGATATACCTTGAGAACGAATTAGGGGTTTCTAATGTGCGGTTGAAAAATCATTCAAATTAATTGGCCGGGCGCCTTTTATAGCCATGCAGAATGGCAGGAGTTAGCGTACGGCAGAGAAGATCGAAGAAGATCCTGTCGACCTCTCTATTAGGTCTTTTTAATCCTACCCCTAAATTGTTCTAAACAAATTCGACGACCGCCGGCCAATTGGATTTTAGTCGGCTTATCATTGTAAATATATCCTGAATGTTTCAGATACTCTTTTATAATTTTTTGTAAGATCAAAAACACAAAACTAAATATTTACTACTTTAAAAACGTTTTTATATTACATTTTTATTATAGTTGCATACTAAGTTACTAATAAATGAGAGGAAATAATACATACAATAATAACAACAACAACAATGCAAAAATTCAAGCAGCATCAAAGCATGATTTAATTGGCTTTGGATTCAATATTAATATCTTTTGATTGTGTTGATCGATTTTGATGAAATAAACGCTATATGTTACTCACAATAAAGATTGTTATTTTTTAGTAATTTAATTTTAAACCAATGAGTGGTTTTAACGTGATGCGTGCACAAACATTTCAGTATACGATTTTATTATATGCATGTATATGTAAGAAGTCTCACCAACTTACATGATTTGAATGCTATGTCATAGAGCAATTTTTTATTTGTCACTGTAGCTGATGTGTGTTTTCCTTAGCTGCCTTTTTTACGAGCTAAATCACGTTCCCATGTAAGTGTTAGTGATATTGACATACGTCAAAGAGCCATGACAAAATGCATTTGCCTATTTTGTATCACATTTTGTTTATCTTTTTTATTTGCCTTCACACACTTGATTTGCCTTGTGTGTATCGCCTTAAATTTAAGTCTGTGTTATGAACACCTCCTACTACATATGTTAAAGTAGTTTATTAAAGCATCAACTATCTTAGCTCAAATCCACATCTCAACACAGTTTTTACACTTTGTAAGCTCAATTGAGTTCATCCTATGGATTAGCCAGATTACTAGTTTAGTTATTTAGGATTCTTGTGTCTGTTTCTGTTACTACTACTAAAGGTTACTACATACATAAGCTTAGACTAGTTTGTTATAGTTCTTATACTGGAAAAAAAATACTATGTGCATGTAATAATCTCATGAAATCATAGTTTTCCTTCACATATTCATATGATTGAGTGACCCATTTACTATATACATTTCTATATAAATATATGTATGTATATATTTTGAAACAAATGGTGTTTCACTTAAGTTGACCTTCGTTCATTTAGTTAAGTCTTTGTTTGTTTGCTTTTGATTTCAGTATTTTTATTTAAGCAAAGAAGGCAGAAGACAGAAGGCATGAAGCATTCATAGTGTTTTTGTCACGTGAGGTCATCATTACAGAAAAGGCAAAACATGTGGCACATTTGTAGATTTGTGACATGTTGTAAACCAGACAAAGTCGTAGTCTTCATCACTTGTGTTTCTGTTGTCGTCTTTATCATCTTCATTGTCATCAAAATTAATACTCAAATAATCATATAAGCACATTTTGTTGCAATTGTCGCCTTGTCACAGATACATACTCAGACACAGAGCCACAGCCACACAGACACAGCCACGCACGCACTTTTGTATTAATTACAGACACATGTTTATTTTTCAAGTTTATTCATGATGGATGAGAGAAGATATGGTAACGATGGAAATAGAAAATCACATGTGTGTGCATTAATTATTCGCATGTATGATAAATATGGGGAGGCTTTTGCATGATTTTGTATATTATTTTTTTGTTAAAATTTTGAATTTATTATAAAAAATTGAATAAAATTATACTTTACTACATAGTTGAACTATTTTTATTGTTAAGTTTCTCATAAGATGGATTTAACATGCTAATTGTTTCATGGTTGAGTTAAGGGACATTAGAAGGCTTTTAAATATACTTCAAGGTTTTTTAAAATTAACATAACTTACCAAAAATATTAGACATTCAAACTTCCTTCCTAATAAAATCCACCCATGCATGTTGAGATGAGAGGAGAAAAGTTAAAAATTTTATTCAAAATTGTATTCTATGATTTTTCCAAATCAAATTGCGCTTAAAAATAAAAGCTAATATTGTTGTAAATAAAAAAATTATATATATATATATATATATATATATATATATAAGAAACAAGAAAGGAAAATGTGTCAAGCAATAAATTGCACACATGTCAGTTTCCTTCAACTGAAGTTGGTTGGAAAATTAACTGAAGCTTTATTAAATATTCATTTTTCAAAAAAAAAAAAAATATATATATGTATGTCTATACTGTTAACAAAAAAACCAAGCCCATAACAACCAAGAAAAAATAAAATAAAAGAACAATAAATGTTTTAAAGCCAAAAAACAAAGGCAAAAGGAAAAGGAAGTCAGTCTATGAAAGAGTGTAGGAGAGAGATCACAATGTATTTATGTCTTCCCATACTTTGTGAGCGAGCGCTTAACTTGAGTTAATGCAATAACCGTGTTTCGTCGCGCCACAAAATCGCGTATTTTAATGGGGACAAAAACACGCACAAATGACGCCCGACAATATCCACAAAGCCACAGCAACCAAGACCAGCAGCCACCCCCAAAAAGTCAAATGCTGCCATAAACTAAGTCAAGCCAAGTCGTCGTCAAGCCCATGCATATAACACTCAACTTCAACTCGATAGGAAATATAAAGAAAAAAAAAATGGCTACAACAACGGCGACAAAATTTTTGCACCCCGTAGCGTCTAAAATGCGCAGCCTGAGGCAATTTCCATGTCGAGTCATCGGCTCGAGTACAATGTGGATGAAGGAGATGAGGATGTGGATGATGATGTTGATGACACAATGGCAAGGAGTAGAAGACGACAACGAAGTAGTATAAAAGTTCATCGCTTACACGAGGTGTATCCAAAAAGTATGCTACCTTAGTAAATAATTCTTCAGCAGAATGTTGGGGCAACCTCTGTCTGGTACGAGCGAAATCAGTGATTCCTCATGAACTCACAGCCTGTCGCAAACACCGCTGAACGTTATATTTAAAAGATTTTATTAATTCTTAACAGATAAGCCTCGTATGTACGACTTGAGCACAAAGAAGATAGTTTGTTTAACTGAGCGAGAAACGAAATCTTATATTTCGATTCTTCTCCCCGAGAAGTGTAGAAAAAGTTTCTCGTCGCTCTGAAGAACTTGGAAATGATGAAAATATGAGGCTTTTGGATTTATTCGTTCAGTTAGTTCATTCATGACGGCATTTCAGGAAATAGAAACACCGAGGAGAGCGATTAGTTTAGTAAATTGGGGATTGTTTCAAATGAATCCACAAGCTGGATAAAGAAATTCAATTCGGATACTTTTGATACAAACCTCGTATGGAGACAAACATGCATATGCAACACAGCAGGTTGTTCTTATTGTTATTGTTGTTTCTGTTGTTCTTGTTCTTGTTCCTGTTTCTATATTACAATATTAGACAGATTCGTTGCCAGGCTGCAGTGCATGTAGAAAATATGCCTGTTCTATAATTCCCTTCTGTCATTTATTCATTATATTGCCTAGCTAAATTTACTCACAAATACTCGTACACACATATGTATCCTGGATATGTATAGTACATACATATAACATATAGTGTGTAAGTGTGTATCTATGTTTTGGCTATGACTTTTTGGCTCAATGGCTGCCAGCATTTGCTTTATGCATATGTGACACAGTTTTACTTCATCACAGTTCAAGTCAATGTTGTCACTGCTTGTTATTTTATCCTTTGCTTTCTAGATTTCTGGCTCTTTGACTATTCTACTTCATTTATAGTTTGAAAAAAAAAAACAAGAAATTGTAGCTCTTAACTAGAACAATGACAAGAACAATATTTTTTTTTTTTTTAATTTACACACAACAGAAATGGCACACTATTTCTCATTTGTTGGTCTTAAAATTTTAATTCATTAACATACTGCATTTCATTTCGAAAATTTCTATTGGATTTCGATTTGTAAACACACTATTGTTTGATTGAAATTGAGACAAAGTACGGAAAGCATTCATTCATGGTGTAAGTTAATTGAAATATGTAGGTATTTGAAATTACAAATGTCCAATGACGTCGACTATTGTTGTCCTGAATTGTGCTTTTAACGTTGGGTTTATGGCGAAGTTCACAATTCACAATTGTTTCCAAAAAACCGAGTAACCAAAAAACATTTGTAAAAGTTTCTCCTTCAAAGAGGCTACATTTGAATGAAAAATTTTGTTAGATTCTCCCAGTTTTAGAGTGGAGCTGAATGTGGTCTTATCGTTTAATGACTGCTAATTAGAAAAGTTTAACTGTTTTTATTGCATGCAAAAAGTAAGGGAAAAAGAATTGGTAAATTTCCGTTTTATGCGCCGTTGCCTTTCTTACTTCCGAATCCTGTTAAGCGGATGAGTAAAGCCACAGCAATAAAATGAGATAACCGAAAATTGGTTTACGGAGTTCCTAAGAACATAACAAGAATTTGTTTTTGTTTTTCTTCCCAATTTTTACACAGGCAATAAAATAATTTGTATAAATATTTTGTTTTTTTGCCTTAAAGCAACCTCAGGCAAATAAATTTAAGACCTAAAATTATGAGAGACTTTTATATTTTAACAATCTGTAAGTTTAAAAGAATAAAAGGGTGTATTGGGTTTGTGGAAATGTATGTAACAATCGGACAGAGGAAAGAAAATGCCCACAGAGTATATTTGAATTCTGATTATTATTAAGAGATAATTTGATTTTTAACTGCCGCTTTTATGAAAATTATAAGCAAAATTTTACTTACTGTATATACCTGACTTTGATGTCATGAAGAGACGATTCATCTAGCATTGTTCGTTTATACATTTGCCTGTCCGGGAGCCTATTTCTTTGAAAACATGTTTAAGTGGTAATCTCATTTATTTTTAATTCAGAAAAAGCTTGTTTCAATTGACGCATTTTTTAATACTATTTGCCACGTTGTTGAAAAACCCTAAAATTACTATATATTCTTAAGAAAAACACTCAACATCTTTAGATTTTTTAGGATACAAATTCTTTCAATTCTAACTCACTGCCTCTAAAACATTAAATACCAACTACTCTTGAAAACAATCTAATATAATATTTCACACATAAGAACACATTTACTTTAATTTTTGTTAATTATTTTTCCTTTTAAACCATGAAATTAGTGAAAAGAAATAGCGTATCCATTAGTCATAACTGACTTTATACGTCCTTACTTGCTATGATATATTTGCGAAAAAGGTCGCGAAAAATGTATCATATCTCTTTCATAAGATAATCATATGCAAACAACATTCATAGAACCTTTGCTCGGTTCATTTATTTGATTCACACTCGTACACATGTGTAGGTAGACCCAGCATACGAGGACACATATGTAAAAGGCATCATCACTTTTCGTGTGTCAACCATTTTTGAATTTTTGCTGTTGTTCCTTTTCAGTTTTCCATGCATAAATAATCAATCAAAATGTAAATTAGACAGTTTTACATAACGTGGTTAGGCAATGATGCAAAAAAATGAAAATTGTTTTAGTAAAATTTTAGAAATATTAACATTTTTGCGCTTGAAAAAATTATTTGCAAATTTTTAATATAAATTATATTATGTATTATTATTATTATTAATATTATAATGTGAAATACAGCAGCTTCATTAGTTCATTAGCCAAAAATCTCAGGTATCACATATACATACATAAATATCTCATATGGGAAAATATCACAAGAATTGAGAGGTGAATAAATTTGAAAAATCAGAAAATAAAATGTTAAATTATTTGGATGTTATTACTTGCAACCACAGTAGATATGTGGTATAATTTTTATATCTTTGTGGCAATAATAAATCATCATTTAATATTATTAACATGGGATTAAGTAGACGCTACTAAATACATACGTTGAATGGGTTATATAGCTTACACATATACTCACAGATCTATGTGTGTTGGTTGAACCAAATCAACCGCAATTGACAGGGGAAACATAAATGCGTCTAAAATGTTTTGCAGCAACATCAAAATGTTCGCAGGACAACATTAAAATAAATGTCTATGTGTCTGCGTTGGCAACTTCCGGTTGGATACACTCGCATACAAAAACACACGCACACAGATATACAATTAAATATATGCAAAACTAATATGGGATTTAGTGACTAACCAGATTCAAACTTACTCATGCTCACCAAGCTTTTGGTCAATGTCTGTATAGTTTCTCTAGACTAGCTGGCTGGCTGGCTGGTTTCATGTTTTATAGCGTTGACCTTAATATATATTTTTACTTGTTATTTTACCTTGTTATCTAATACATATAGTATATGTATACCTGTGTTTCCTGTCCATGTTTTCTTCTCTAGAGTTTCTTACTTACATTATATATTTTTTGGTCTCCCTTTCAACATCTGGCAATTGCTTCATCGACTTCAAAGCCCTCTAACTATCTAATGAAGATGTGCGATGTATTTGATGATGATAACACAAGAAAATAAGCGTTTTTACCTCTTCTTCTCTCACATTCAATGTGTCAAAATTTGCCTCTGGTTATGCTCATCAGAGATATTCATCAACTTTAATTATATTTTATGCATTTAAATTTATTAAATATTCAACAAAATGTTCTAAAATACAGAAAAATAAAACAAAAAGAAGAACAGAGAAGAGAAGAAAGAAATTACTTAATGCTTTAGATTGCTAAAGGCAAAATGATCTCATAAAAAATATATAGTAAATAGTAGAAAAGAATTTAAAATTATAAAAACTGTATATATATATTATAAGATATATTGTATGTACATATATGGGTGTGTGTCAGTGTTGGAAAATGTGTTAGTGTGTAAAGGAGATATTTTCGTTAGTCGTAAAAACAGGCGTTGCATCCTGTTACACACCAATTACATCCATAATGTAAGGAAAAGAAAAAAGAAAATTGTACTTTTTGTATGTGAGCTTCTCTTCTGTTTATTTGGGATTTAGGGAGTTTGGGATTTATGTTGAATATTGGAAACGTATGTTCTCTAAATTTATTGTTATTGATCCCCGTTGAGCTGAAGAAGCACATGAAATCTAAGGAAATGCTAAAACTAAAGAATATATGTAGTACACAGTACAATCCATTTTAGTTTCTTTGGTGTAGCCAAGAGTTTCTTAAACAGTTTCAGTTGCATTTACCAAGTAATTTTAAACGTGTTCTAGTACCTTTAAGTTTAAGTTTAAGAAACTCTGGTATAGACAAACAATAAACTATGTAGTAGTATAATAGTAAGACGTGCTTGGCACACATTTTCTTTCAAAGTTTTGTGTGGTTTGTTTTTGGTTTTTTTTGATTTCTTGTAAATATTATAAATAATTTATATTTCAATTTGGAGCTTATCATGCTCATTAACACCAACCGACACTCAGTCACTTACTCTTACTCATTCATTCATTTAATTCAACTCATTCACCTTGTGCTGGTGATGTGAAAAGCCTTTAGAAAATAAAAACAAGTTGGTGGTGGTGGTGTCTTAATAAGGTTTTCACACTTTTCAAAGTGAATGTGCTTGGGGGTTAATTTTCAACGCCACATTATCTGTGACTGTTGTGATGTCGGATGGTTTAACTGTTGAAAGGCTTTTTGTAATGCTTTCACTCGCTTAAATGGACCTAGGCCTGGGACAGGGCTTGACTCTGTTTTGTTTTTATCTCGACCGTATAAACGAATAAAAATTGCTTATCTGTTGGTGTTGAAAACTAAGATAAGAGAGCACAAAATGAATGAGTAACTTAATGAATGAATGAGTATGTGAATGAATGAATAGTGGACTGACATAATGGACAAACAATGAAACTAGGGCAAAAAAACAAACACATTTTGTTTTCATATTATTTTCTTTTCTTTTATTTCTCATTTGTGTCAAGGTAAATTTTGTTTTATTTTTGCTTTTTCATTTGTTTGATTTTTGCAGAATTTTCATTAAAAGCTCTTGACATTTTTTGCAAACAAGTTTTCTTTTCATTCAACGATTGCTCGCTGAAGCTGTTTAACTTTAAATTGACTTTGCCACATTGGTAAAATTTTTCATTCAATTTTCATCCATATAAAAACCTTTTCACTTTTCATTTTGCTTGCTTTTCACATTTTCCTTGCTATTTTTCTTTTCTAGATTTTTAACCTCATCATACTTATAAGAACATTCGTCGTGTGTTCACCCTTAGGTGAAATATTTCAACGCAAAACAAGTGTAAATCAAATAAAACCTAATAAAATATAAACTGTGCAACAAGAAAAAATAGAAAAAGAACACAGAAACAAAACTGAAATGAAATGTAAAGAAAAGATGGAATACGTAGAAATAGAAAAGAAAAATAAGAAATATAATAAAATATGCTGGATAAAATGGCACAAGGATTGAAGTCAGCAATTTTATGTTCTATTGAGTTCTATGTTGCTTCTCACCCCCTCCTCCCCTTACACAAATGTTAAAACTTGAATTCGTTTCGGTTTGTCATAAAAAAGAGTGAAACATGTTTCTAACTCAACTGAGTTAAAAAGGGGGAATATTAAGTGGGAGGGATGGAGGTCATACTCGTATAACAATGCAATATTGTAGGTGTGCGTAAGTTATCCGGGATGCGGCATAAACGCCCTTTCGCGTATTCGCCCACCCTCAAACCTTCTCAGCATATGCTGACTGACTGCCGACGAACATGGAAATACTTGGATTCTGTTGCTGGCGCTTATCAAAAAACTTTAACCCGGTGTTTGTTGCTGGTGAAATCCAAGATTTTTGTTTTGTTTTGCGTTATGCTGAAGCAAGCTCCCTTAGACGCACATGCCAGATACACAAGGCAACATAATATTGAAAGGGGATGAGTTAGTGAGTGAGTGAGTGTTGTGTGTGTTCGTGGTTAAAAGGTTGAGCATTGTGCGTGGCATATTGCCATTTTTATTGTTGCTTATAAAGAAAGAAATATTTTTTCATGTTTTGTTGTTCCATTCAGATCAATTCAGTTCTATACTATTGTGATCTGTTTACATTTCAGTTTAAGAAATGTTTTCATATTACTTATTTGCTTTGTTTCTTTTAGTAGGTTCTTAAAGGTATTTTGAGAAAACAAACCCATGGGCCCAGTACTGCCCAGGAGTCTTATAGATAGCACGAGAAATAAGTCAAACTTAATTGGTGTGAAGCGAATCTAATGTGTTACCACTATTATTATTTATTTCCTATGGAAATTTATGGTAGTTGTGTTACAATCAATATTATTTTCATTCCTATCAAGGTATATGGGTTAAAAATAATTTTGTTTTTCATAATTTTCTTATTATTTTCCAATATATACTCCTTCATTTTTTTTGTAATTTGGAAGTGACTGGGGGCCAAAACTGGAGAATACGGTGGATGATGTATTAATTCAAATTATAATTCCATGATTTTGGCCATCGAAACTTCCATGAACTTCATCCAACTCATCTTTGATTTCATTCGAGGTTAAGCCCCTAAAATAAAGTGAATAATCACAGCGCGAAATTTACTTTTTTAATTTTTTCCAATACATAAAAGTTTGTTGCTTCAATTGTCAATAAAACTGAAACCATGTAGCCGATATTACTGAGACTTCAACAGTTGATTAGTGATGGATTAAATAAAAAAAAAAACAAAAAGAAAAAAAAAATCGATGCTAGAAGCGCGATCACTTGGATTTAACCGTTCCTTTTCCTTAAAACCTTGTAATATGAGTTTGTGGTTGACACCACAGACTTAGATGCTCTTTGAGCCTTTTGTATGAATCCCAGAATGGAACTACTTTTTAGATCTAACTTAGATTAAAAGAATGGAATGTACTCTACATTTACACATGAGAATATATTGTTTTAGAAAAGGCTAGTAAAATATATTGGCGCATGTGGCACTTAAGTTACAAAATATGTACTTAATTCACATGGCTAGATTCAACCCAGATCTAGGTTTATGTAGATACGTAACTAACTTCCTAGTGACCAATGCCTGAAAAGATTTAGAAATCAATTTTCAGTTTGTTGCTATATGACAAAATTTATAAGATAAAGCACTTAATTTTAATAAAATTATCTTAGATAACCAAGAAATCTTGTGTACCTTATAACAATTAGTAGTCCTGGTAAAAGCAAAACATCCTCATATTTCCAACTTAAACAATGTTACTAAAGTTTTGTGTTATTAAAAACTAGAAGAATTTGAAAGGATATGTATAATAAACGTTAATGTGTGACAAATTATCTGCAATTAATTTGAAATACTTAATATTTCCTAAATAAGGAATTGTCATAAATTACAAAGTAATGATGTGGTTAAGGTTCTTCTACAGAAAATAACAACACATTAATGAGAAAGATACACTCAGTGAAGATAAGTTGAGTCTTAATAGAAATAAATCTTTCAAAAGATATAGTAGTATGTATTATTATACATGTATAATATATATATAAGATGTAAATCATAAAGAATTCAAGGACTTTTACATTCATTATAGAATTGCTATTAAGTATTAAGTCTGATATACAAAGCAAATTTTTTAGGAATTGGAAATTAATTAATTTTTATACATTAAGCCTACCCCTGGTTGAGGCATATTATTATAAAATATGAACAATAAATAAGTCATATAAAAACCAGAAAGAAGGCTATCATTGGCTATGCCAAAGATGTATTACTCTTCACGCTCCTCCGGGTTGCATCCAATCTTCCTTTCTTAGCATCACTAAATTCTATTTTTTCTAATAAGAACATTAATTTAAATGGGGGTTTATATGTCAGGTACCCCTCCTGGTAACCTTAGGATCATGAAATCTACATGGCTGATGGCTATAGATTAGAAACTTATAGTGTCCAAATTTCAGTTCGATACGTCAAAAAACAAAAAACTTTTTCTAATAAGAACTTTAATTTAAAGGGGGGTTTGTATGGGAGGTACCCCTCTTGATAACCCTAGGATCATGTTGTCTACATGGCTGATGGATATAGATTAGAAACTTATAGTGTCCAAATTTCAGTTCGATACGTCAAAAAACAAAAAAAATTTTCTAAAAAGAACTTTAATTTAAAGGGGGGTTTTTATGGGAGGGCCCCCTAGTGGTCCGATTCGGCTGATTCCGACAAATGAACTGCGTATAGTAAAAATAAACCTATGTGCAAAATTTCAGCTCTCTAGCTAACTGAGGGACTAGTTTTGATACAGACGGACAGACAGGCATGGCTTAATCAACTCGTCTCATCGAGCTGATCACAAATATATATACATACTTTATGTGGTCTACGATGTCTCCTTCTGTGTGTTACAAACTTCATGACAAACTTATAGTACTATTCACTCCCGTGAAGAGTATAACAACTTAAGTGATAATATTCACTTCTCAGACTTCTCTGGTCAAAAAACAAAGAAGAGATGATGTTGTAAAACGTGAATTTAGCAATTAAAATTATTCTGTAAATATTTAAAGCTATTTAATGACTTTATTTATTTATTGTATGTTTTTGATACACTCAAATCGAGGCTACTAAAAATATTTTGAAAAGGATTTTCCCTTTGAAGTGAAACTTCATCCTGTGGCTCTTTTTGTTCGCAGAGTCGTGTAATCAAAACAAAACTAAATTACAAAATGTAAACAAACATTCGGTGAATATACTGAATTGGATCCACTTCCATGACCGGCACGTGCTGCTATTTGTAGCCATCATACTGACTACACGTGCTCAGATTGAAATCCACCAGTGCGCAGACTCAACTCAAAGAATGCGCTGCTATGGTGAATCTTTCAAATAATGATGGCAAGTGATAAAAGGAAGTCAAGTTCGCTTTGGAACAATTGATGCTACCGAGCGAGCGATAGTATTGTGTGTGTTGAATGAAGATACAAATTTCAGTTAGTAAACGGTACTGAAGGATGTCGGTTATTCTGCACGCAAGAACAATATTTTGCTTATCGTAAAAATAGTAGTTCAAGTGACTACGTGTGCTTTGAAGACTAAACTTAAGTAAACGAACGAAATTAATTACGTTAATAATAAAAAAATATGAGATATTTAAATAAAAATTATAAAAGAATTTAAAATAATTTAAGATTTTAAAATAGGAAAATTTTAATGAATTAAAAAAAATAAAAATATTTAAAAGCTTATTGCAAAAACAACAAAAATTTATAATTCTTGAAAAAAATTTATGAGTTTTAAATAAAATTCAGTGAAACGCGGCCACGGAAGCGTTAACGCGGAAAGTGTTGAGCGAGTGAATGAGTGATTTCCCGGTTGTTTGCGAAGTATTCATGAAACAGTGTTTAAGCGTAAACACAAACACGCACATCTTTGGCTTTAGTTTGTTTGCCTTTTTAATCCTTTCACTAACTCACAGACACATGCAAACATACACAGATACACATATGTGTTGTCGTCATCTGTGTGTTTATCATGTTTGTGTATTTACCGAAAGTCGTCTGACTTTCACCTTCATATTTTAATTGTATGTAACCTTAACCGAACAAAGTCGACAATGACATCCTCCTACTTCTCATCCATTGCCTTCGCCAACACCTTAAGTTATAAGTTGCGAGTGAGTAAGTGAGTGTGTGTAAAAGTGAAAACTAGCAACGCTTTAAGGATATTACTATAGTTTGTTAGTAGGATGATAATGTTACTTCTGGTTGCTGTTGCTCTCTAAGCTCAAAAATATTCATTCGTTCAGAGTAAACAAAGTTATTCAGTGTTCAGTGTATTTTCCATTATCCTTAGAAGCGAGCTCTGAGACTCAAGCTCTTAATGATTTTGACATTGACTCCACAATGTTGGTGCATATAGACGTTGGCCACAACATATCCTTGCACCATGTAAATATTCATTTTTCTACCTTGGCCGCAGGTGCACAAGTTGTTTAGTGCTTTTAGCATAATTAAGCACGGCAAACCGGGTAGCAACAACATTATCCTAGTATCTGCAACACCATCAACAGCAACAGCAACAGCAACGACAAGAACGCATTTAGATGGAAATCACATAAATTTGCAGCAGGAAATTTTCAGTTTGCACTTCAACTCTAAGTTGACTTTAAAAGGTAAGTTGAAAAATTACTTAAGTCATAAGATAAGCTGATGTTGTTGCAGTAGGAATTTTCCCTCTAACACTTGTTAAAATGGTTCCAAAAATTAAAGTTTGCTCCTTAAAGTGAAATAAAATTTAGCCATTTGTTTGTACGAGTAGTTCATGAGTAAAAGTAATAAACTAAGAAATGTCTAGGAACTCAATTAAAACCGAACTCAACAAGAGGAAATGAAAGTCCCGTGAGACACGGAAATATGTCAAAGAATAACGATTTTAGAAACGAAAGTGAAAGTGAAAAAGGATATCAAGGAAGGAACGAAGGGTCATCCACGCTAAAGAAATAAGAAATACAATACACAAACAACAATCAACAAACAATGAAATAAATAGTAGTCAAAGAAATTGAAATGTAACTCAAGCAAAAACTACTTTATTTGCGATTAGCACTTGGCATGGATTATCATGGGTCTGAAGTGGTATACTTCGTTCGATATTTCCCCAAGTAAGTGAAGAGTAACAAACTGAATGGGTAAATGAGTGGGGGGAATCGCATGTGAATGTGAACGATATTGACAGACAAACAGACAGACAGACAAACAAACAGGCTTGCAAACGAAAGGAAGCGAAAAGAATAAAGTGCTTAAGGGGCCTATGAAGTGAAAGGAAATGAAATGTATGTCAATATATTGATTGAATAATGGACAGCATATTGACAAACAACTCAAGGTACTTGAGTTTGATGCCTTGAAACAGCCTACAGCAAATCATACATACATAAATTGTAATTCATAGTAAGTAAAAGATGAAGGAAGGTATTGTAGATGAAACACTCAAACACAGAAGCAATGAATGACTGACACATGCCGGAAACGGAAGCCTAACTCACACACTTGTAACTACATGTGTATCATGTAATCCACTACATGCGTTAAATGCAAAGAAACAGCAAAGGAACAACGCACACCGCCGGTATTGAGACATCAAAAGGACTTTGAGTGCCAAATAAAAAAATGAAGAATAAATAAAAAACAAAAAAAGGCAAGCAAAAATAAGAATGGAGTCTCTAGTTGAGTTCAGTTCAGTTGAGTTGTAGTTGAAGGAATTCCTTGTTGCCTAGCACTAAGAGAAATGCGTTCAAAGATGGCGGCGACGGAGTTGCTACTATGACATTCATCGTGTGTTTTTGAATGCTGGATGATGATGGAGTCTTCCATCTTTATTCTGTAAGAATCAACATAAAGAGAGAGAGAGACAGAAGCACACGTGTTTCTTTAATTAGATAAAGTTTGTTTGCATTACAAATACTGTCAGCAATTTGCAAAATTCAACTTTTTCTTTTGACATAAGCAATGGCAGCAGTAACATGACAACACTAAAAACATCAGTAGCAGTCACTGTTGTGCGTCCTTCTTGATTGACATCGTCTACTTACTTATATACTTTTGTATGTCTGTATGTTCATCTAGTCAAATAGAAAGAATTTGTATACTATCGTACTACGAATCGAGCTAAGAACGCTTGAAAGTATACTTGTCGTCTGTCTGTCTGTCTGTCTGACTGTGTCAAATGAAAATAAATACCTAGTACAATTGCTCCTCATTTGCGCATTTTCACAAACAAATTTTCCAAACTTTTCATAAATATTTATTCATGTACAATATTTGTTATACGCATTTCATTCATTCTGATTTATTTCATTATTAATTTTTTTTTTATTTTTTTTGTCCAATTTTGCTTCAATGTAATTTATTTTGGCGATTTTGCCAAATTTTCAAGAAATACTACAGTCAAGTTAAGTATGATTTACTTATACTTATACTTGTGTTAAGGAATGTAAAGGAGAGCAGCACATTTCAAGAATTCATTTCATTAGACGGTCATTAAGAACTATGAATATTTTTTAAAGTATGAACAATTCTTACCTTACTAAGAAAGAAGAGAATGTAACAATTAAACAAAGATTTATATTTGGACTCTCATAATTTCTTAGTTCAAGGATCTATGCTCAATGTTCACATAGGAAGAAATACTATACACAAGACTTTCTTTCCGATTATGGAATCATAGTAGTATATTCCAAGCAAAATTTAGCTATTCTTTGTGAGATATACTGGGATAGCTGAAATCAACAGAATTAGAGAAATGTTTTTCAAAAAAAGGAAAAACAAAACAATATTAAGTCAGCTAAACCAATACTTCAGGGATGTAACGATACAACATTTTGCCGATACGATTCCGATTATTGAAGTAGAAAATCGGCGATTCCCATACCGATATATACAAATAGCTTATTAAAGGCAATTTTATTTAGACGGTCAGTTCAGTCTCAGTCCATTACATCCTTTCTACAGTGTGTAAAAAGTTGTGAGTTCCGGTTTTGAAACCACAGTGAGCTCTGGTGTGTTCTGAACAGCTGTTTTTTGTTTTGGTTATACACATGCGTGCAACTTTGCGCGCACGTTGGCAAAATTAAAACTTGTAATTTAGGAAAAATACATTATTAAGAATATTTTGCAGAATATGCACATAGTTTTTGCAGCTTTTGGTTCTTCAGTATTGTACACAACTTTTTTTTCGAAACTGTGTTCTAACATTATTTGTTTTTTAGGGAGCAGAATACTGTCGGTCTTTGGCATGTCGTTGTGCAACTCTTTTATCATGATAACGCTTTAAGTGTGTCCACATGTTTGATGTCGTGTAGCCTTTGTGTCATCATCCTGTTTTATTTCAAAATTTTTTCCAGATGGAACCTGTACAAAGTACAATGTGCTTTGCCATTCCAACAATTGTTTGCGCCTTCTTATTTATGTTGGCACTCAAGCGGCTTTTTTAACTTAGTCGTTTCCCGCGCTTATTCACTGTTTCCAGGCTTGCCAACTTGGGAGAAAAAGTGAGATTCAAAAGGAAAAATATAAACTACGACTAAATGGCCTTTTAGACGATCAGTTCAGTCTCAGTCCATTATCGACTCGAAATACGCACCGATAACTGAATCGATGACAGAAAAATTGACTGATGGCCAAGCTTATTTGTCAATCCATTTCGATTCTTAAAGCGATAGCATGGACTGAGACTGAACTGACCGTCTAAAAGGCCTTATGTCCTATCGGCGATTCCGATATGACGGCCGATACAATATTTGGCCGATGCATCGGGATCGGAATTGGAATCGTTACATCCATACCTTTGACTTTTTTCTTGTTGTATTGCAATGAGCATTGCAAACATTTTATGGCGCGCATATTTGTTTCTTGTGAAGATGGGAAAAATGTTTAAAAAAGTAAAATTCAGTGAAGTGGACGATGAAAAAATTATAAATTTCATCAAATTTAATGAAACTTTCTATGTTGTAAAAGACAAAAGATTTTGGGACACCGAAGCCAAAAATCGTTGGTGGTTGCAATTAGTTGGTCTGTTTCATTTTCTGTTCTATGTAGCAACATACAAAAAACCAGATACCGAAAAGCACCGGAAACAGATCCAGAATTATTGCTTACGGATCTGGTTCTCTTCTTGGTTCTGGTTTATGTGGCAACAGGTCTTAAGGGGTAAAATCAATTATTCGAAATATCGATTACCCGTTTAATGGAACACAGATGACTTCGATTGAACAAACATAGATTATTTCAACAAAACATCGATGATTTCGATTAATCGATACCCATCCCTAGTAAACTGCATAGTAAACAAATGAGCAACACCGGATACTATAGAATGTATTATCTCGGTTAAATTGCATATTCCAATGCTATGGCGACCTGTAAGCTCTCATTGACTTTTTAAGACTCGGCAGCACTGCATGGTCAAACAATAACTTGACCACGTTTGAAGCAATTGTTGAAGTGTTAAAGGCAGAATGTTGGAAAAATCAACCAAAAACCGTCAAGATAATGTCATATCCTTAGGTAAAATCGAAAATTTAAAGACAATTCTTATCTAAGCATGTTAAAAATTTCAAAATGTTTAAAATTATATTTAATGGATAAAAGATCATGAAATTTATTGCATTGATCGTATTTTTATAAACATTTGTATATGAATAACATTTTTATTATTTTATTTTTTTTTATTTTATTTTTTTTTTGTCATGCGAACAAGGAGGTAAAAATCTTCAAAAAATACTAATGACCCGTGCAACAAGTTATGTTGTCGGATTCATTAGCGTACCGACTAAAAAACTCCCTATTGCCTTAAATCCCGTTTAATCCCTACAGCACCGCCGAAGCATTCCTTCGTAGGTAGGGATAGTAAGCTTAAGCGTATGCATTCTTCCACTACTGCGAAACGGGGGCATATAAACAAGATGCTCAAAATTCAACACGACATTTCTGCAGAGAACAGACAGAGAACACAGAACGGATCCAGATAGCATGGCGAATACATTGGACGGGGTCAATTGTCACCACATGCAATAACCGATCACCACTTATGCCATCAGTCAATGCAACAGCCCGCATTCCCTACGACTAGTGAATTCACTAGCCACCTGGTAATAAGGGGCTAGTGAATTATTATCGAAACGGCCACTATTGCCACCAAGCATTCTGCAGGAATACTATCAGTTTTTATACTATGACAAGATTGGATGTCACATCCCATGCTTTGTTACTGCTTAGAATATTCAATTTAATTGTCTCTTAATTTGTTCACAATGATAATCGTAATTGTCTGCTTTTCCCCATAATTACAAGTTTTTGTTCTCAATGATAATGAGATCTGAGTCTTAGATAATTTGAAAGTCTATACCATAAGTGCCTTTTATGAAAGGCCAAAAACTGTGAAAATTGTTTAAAAAGGATGTCAAATTCAGGGTGTAACCCATGATGTTTTTTTTTTTTTCTTTTTTGGTTTTGTTTTCTTTGTTTAATTTAAACCACAGAAACCACACCAAATGAAGGGCACACACATATGTGAAAAAGAGCTTAGAACATAACAATGCCAAAGAAAATTCAAGTATGAAACTAATATAATAAAGCACTCAATGGCCAACAAAATATATATGGTATAATACAAGAGAATAGAACAGAGAAAGACTTAACCAAAAGAAAAAGAAGAAAACAACTAAGTAAAACAGAACCAAAAAACCAAACAAAGCGGACACACTAACACAAATCTTCATTTACACATTATATACAGCAACAACAAAAGGCATGAAAAACTTGCACACAAAGTCACAAAATTGGAACAGCAAAGCGCCTTGAGATATGCTTCACAAAAGTTCCACTGCCTCTATTAAGTATGCGAACTTATTTATGTGTGTTCGTGTGTATTTAAGTCTATGTGTGTGTGTGTGTGTGAAGCTCTTGAAAGTATTTGTTGAATTTTTGTGTTTACTTAAATTTTGTACGCCGAGATGCCGCTTGTAATAAGATACCAGAGCCCAATGAGCCCGACTGAAGATGGCATCCCTAAAATGGGCGCCAAAGTAAAGTGCATGGGTGCGTTCTTAATGGTTTCAATGCCGCTTAATACAAAAGCAGACAGGCATTGATAGGAGCATGAGTTTATTCCCTTTTATACTTTTGGGAAATTTTTCTTGTACTATTTTCTACAATATTCTATTTTTAAATTTTTTGAATGAAATAGAAGGAAATTCAAAAAAAAAAAAATATAATTCTACAACTACATGGTTGGGATGGCATAAAAGTTTATCCAACTTTTTGCATATATTTTCATAAGAAAGAAAATTGGAAGTGAGTTTATAATAAAAACTGGGACTTGGATTTCGTATGACTTTAAATACTTTAGTTTAAACTCAATTTGTCAGCTTAAAGAAATTATATTAATGATGAAAAAGTTTGAGGAGACTTTTTGTCATTTTAAAAACTTTTTTTGTATATAAATTAATTTACTTTGCAATTCTTTTATTTTCAGATATAAAAAAAGAGGAGAAAACCCAATATAATGTTACCATTAATAGTGTGCACTGCATTTCAATATGAAAGTTTTCCAAACAATCAATCCAAAGATAAACGCATTTACTACTATCAAAATTATAGTAATTAAGAAATGCTCAAGTCATGTTTGTTATGCTTAAGTCAAAGCCGGAAAAGCCATGACAGAACGAAGCCAACAACCACCTCATCGTCAGCGTCCACCTGACGTTGAAGAGGCACTCTCCTCTATGTTATGGACACCATATGAGCGTACGCCAACCGATAGTTCCTCAGAGGATGAGCCTGAACAACGTGCTTGGAAACAAAAGCAACACCAGCAGCAACAAGAACATCTACATGCACATCAACAGAATTCATTGCGTGGCTTGCGACTAACTCAAAGTTGCTATGAACAACGGAGTGATGCGGCAGAGGCTGCGGCTTATGTGGCACTCGCTGGCAACTATTTTGAAAATGTAGATGATGTCAATATGAATGAAACAACCATGTCTGTCATTTGTAACGATAGGAACTCAATTTCACATTTGCAATCTAACAATGCGTTAATTAGATATTCTACACCTGCATTCATACAAACAGAACCCGCACTGCCACCATCCGCATCTCAACAACCACCTCCTTCACGACAACCACAACAACGACTACAACCTTTTGTGCCTTTTCCCAATTTCAATCTAAATAGTGCTAGCTTTATAACTGAGCACAATAACCTCACCACCACTATTGGTAGAGTATCAGCAGCATCAGCACCAGTATCAGCACTAAATCCAATACTGGCAACAACATCAGTGGATTATAACAAAACTTATGAATCAGGAGCATCATGCCCAAATCGATATTCATATCCTTACTATGGACCGATACCAAGTTTGACGAAATGGTGGTCATCGGGTGCCACTACAAGTTTATTAAAAGAACCGCCATCCTATGAATCTCTTTATACAAAAGCAGAAACGACAACAAATTCACTGCAACCCGTTTTGGATAATTTAAAGATGACAACAAATGGTTCGACGAGCACAGCTCAACTAAACGAACATAAAGATATATGTGATAGATCTAATCGATCGGAAATTGTATTGAATACAACAGAAGCAGCAACAACAACAACAAGAATAATACCAACAGCAAACACAACAGTAGCAACAAATATAACTAGAAATACGGATAACGTTCCCACTGAGCGTTTGGTGCATTCCTTTACGGATGATTTCATAACGCAGGTGAGCAAGAAATTATATGTACATATATATTCGATTATTCAAATGAAAATAAATAGAGCAAAAATTGTTATGCAAATCAAAGAAACAAATATATTGAAATTTAGAAGTGAAGAGTCAATTGGAGCAAAAGTCTACATAAAACATGTGATTCCTTTGTATTCATTTTGAGTTTTCTACATAGCAATGAACACTGGTTTTTTTGAAAGTTAAAAATACCTACAAAATCCAATACAATGAAATCAATCTGAGAATAATTGATGGAGTCGAAAATTAGTTTAGTTGGGCTGAAAAATTTCTTAACCCATTTCTGGCGACTGCTTCGAAAACAAGACATGATTTCCAACTAGTTCTTTATCATTTCAATGATAGATGGTAACTTCATCTTGTATTTTAATGAAAGATAAAGATTTTGAGTATTATTTTCTTTGAAAAACATTTGCATACTAAATTTATAGTTAATTAATTGAATTAAGAATAAGAATATCATTAATCATGATTATTGTACAAAGTATTGATCTTCAGTTTCTTTTTCAAATACGAAGAATTCCAATTAGTACACTACTAATATATCTACTATTTATCTTCAGACATTATAAGTAGAATTCTAGTTGCTGATAGTTTTCATATGTGTAGCCTTCGACAGCTTCTTTAATGTATATATTACAAATATAACAAGTGCATCACAGATATGTCATAATATCATTAACATTTATTGTGAAGGCTGTAAAAATTGTAAGTCAACAACAATGAACCCATACAATAAATTTAAAAAGAGTTTCTTTAAAAGGCCTTGCTTTGTTTTATAGCAACAGATTTTAATGAATTACTCAGTGACACTTCCTTATCTGGTGTAGACTGCTGTAGCACAATGTATGTGAACTGCAATGTAAAGTGCAAAATTTGTGCTCTTTATCTCTCGAGTCGGTCATGCGGGCATGGTCAGTTGCACTGTCAATGAAATGTTGATAATTTAAGTATTATATAGTAAAATGTGAGTGGTTTGTCTCCAAAATTTTGAGAATAGATTGTTAGAAGTCAGTGGATTGATCGATCATATATAGTAGGAAAAATATAGACGTGAAATGCTGATAATAAGCACATAAATATCAATATTCTAGGCCGTGTGATTGCTTTTTTTTATATGTTACATATGTGTAAAGAACAATGCACAGTTATAATATCAATAACAGTAAATGTGAAGGCAATAAAATCAGTAAACCAGTACAATGATCCCCCATCAATGGTACTTCTATGTAAGTAAAAGAGTTTCCTTGCATTGTTTTAATGTCAGAGTTCAATATCTAATTGTGACTGTGACTGTTGTTAAGTGCATTTCATACTTACTACTGGGTGCCTTCCTTATCTCTGATTTATGGAAGGCGCAATGAGTAAATTGAAGTGCAATATAAAGTGCTTTGCTCTACACCAATCAACAGCAACTGATAAGTCGGGTCAATTGGAATCTATTGTGGTGTATATGAGTTTTCAGTATACCGCAATGTTTATTATGCCTTTGTTCATTAAACAAAAAAAAATCTTAAAATTTTCTTTATTTATTTTATGACTCAGATTACTGTACTTTTTGGTTCACAAATACATCACCTTGAAAACGACAACAACTAAAATGAAAAACGAATGGAAAATATATAAAAATTAATGACAATAATATTTTTTTTTTTTTATTTTTGATTGCATATAAAGATACTTTACTACCGTTATTTGGTTTAAAAGTATTTCAATGTAGAACAACAGTAGAGGAGAGAGCCCAAGGTTCACTAAAATATTAAACAACAACAAACTTAACAAAAGGTATAGGAAACCTAACGGTAGTTCGTAATACTAATTGAGATGTAATTAAGGCAAGTAACATAGCGGAACCACCACCAAAGTTTACATATATTGTACTACATGCATGAGGTACCTATGTAACTCGCTTATCGACAATATGTAGATACAAAAATATTACGAGTGTAAGAGAATGACTTCAATTAAGGTATTAATTTGTGTAGGCAACTTAAAAAAAAAATATAGAGCTCATTTTGATTCATTGAAGATTATATACCTTCCACCCCTTTTAAAAAGATTGTCTCCATTGTTCACATAAGAAAATATTAATTTTATATAAGCTATCCAAAAACACCAAAAAATATGATTTAGATGAGATTTTTGTATGGGGGCTACCTCTTCCAATAATTGGAGAACTCTGATCTGATTGCCCACTAAAATCTCTAGACGCAGACATCTCCCCAGGCGGACATCTCCCGTGTCCGGACAATTACAATGGTACCGTAGGTGTCCGCCAACGGGATTTCACTTTATTTAATGTCAGAACGATAAACGGAACTGCTCGAATTAATTGGTGTAGGGTTTCCTGGGTTGCAAAGTGCCATTTACCGAGGCTCAACGAAATAATTTTGACATTAACTGTACATGTGCTTCGTTAAATACTGAGGGTTGGGATGGTGTTCCTGCTGAAACATTTTGTTCGAGAATGGTACCTCTTAGATACATAAGCTTAAGAGCCACTGGCTGCTTACATGTCTGCTCGTAACGCTGGCCATGGGTCTCCGACATATGGGTTCTATTGGTTACATACATTAGGCCAAATTTATAATGTTTGATTGAATAGTATAAAATGATATTAATATGTAATAATAATAAAAAATTTCCTATTTTCCAGCACTGCACACCCGTCACAACAACATTACGCACCGAAATGTTTCAGCAACAAACTTACAAGCAACATGTTCCTATGAATGTTGATGAGAAGAAACAAACAAACGAAATGACAAATAGAAATTGCAATGTTGATAAACAACAAACAACAATAACAAACTCAAGCGAAGCAGACGAAGAAATAATAGTAAAAGAAAATGCAACGAATATGAGATCACAACAAAACATTGAAAACCCAAACAACAACAGCAACAACAACAGCAATAAAGGCAAAAGCAAAAGCATAGAGCTTGAGCAAGAAAAAGAGCATAATGATAATGGTACAATTGAAGAAACAACAGCAAATGAGGAAACTGATATAAACGATGTAGTAGTGCAGGTCAATCAACCTGTTTCCTGCAGTAGTAGTACTCCAACCAAAACAACAACAGCAACGACACCAACTTCAATAAGCGAGCACTATGTCACAACAACAACAACAGCAACAACCACTTTAACAACAGCAACACAAAGCTCAATACAAACAGCAACAACAAACGGCAACAACAATAAGCAACCAACATTTACACCAACGAAAGCATTGGCGACGTCGTCGTTAGCAGAATTAGAGCCAGTGTCGCTGCAATCATCAGCGTCAGAGTTGCTTACGCTCTCGCACTCTCAACACTCATCGCTCTCTTGCTGTGATAAAGCAACAATAACAAACGATGAATGGCTTAGTGAGCGTATGATGAACAATATTGCGATCAGTCTGCCGAGTTCGTTTGACGAGTATAGTAATGAAAATTTTTTAACGCTGTCGGATTCGTTGTCGTCGTGTTCTTCAACATCTTCATCGTCGTCTTATCGTGATTCGTGTATTATAGCAAATTCGTATTATTATGGAAATCGGAATGAAAATGCTGCATTAAATGATAATCGCGATAGCGGCGGCATTAGTAATTTAACTCCAAACAAATGTTTGGCCGAACTCGAACGTTTATATGCCGAATTTCGCGCCAGTGAAAGTATCTACGAGCGTAAATTAAAAGAGCACAATAAAACTGAGATTGAAATCTCAACAACATCGATAACGCCATCAACACCAACAATAACAGCGACAGCAACAACAATGCGTTTAAATATACCAGCAACAATTGCTACAAATGTTGGCTCAAATGTTGCTGTTATGACGACAGGAGCGCCAACAACATGTAGTAGTGTATTTTTGGGTGCAACTGCAATAACAACAACAACAAATGAATTGTGTGCCAATGGCAAAAATGTTTGTAACAAAAACAACAACAATAATTGTAGTAATAGTAATTATATTGATAATTGCAATGCCAAAAGCGTTAGCAACATTTCAATTTTATCAGCAACACCAACAGCAACAAATGGCAGCAAGTCCTGTAAACGTCAACCAAGTTTAACAATTCAAGTGAATAACAACAATAATACTAGTAACGGTGTCTCTAAAAACGGTACAAATATATGTGTATCATCATCCACAACAACAACAAATCAGATTGTTGTTAATCAACAACAGCAACAAGATGCAACAATTGTAAATCACAGCAACAGCAATGCCAATGGCAATATTAGTGTTGTTAACTGTAATTATGTTCATATAAATAATAATAACAACAGCAACAACAACAACAACAACAAGAATAAATACGATAAGAATGTTGTAGCCAGTGTCATCGATGTTAATAATGTGTCCGCGTCGTCGTCGTCGCCTTCATCTTCGGCATCGTCATCCGGTGTTCATATAATTAATACCCAAAGTCATAGTAGCCCAGTGCCTCAAGTGTTTAGAGCTTCAAGTGTTGAAAATCATAATAATAATAATAATAATAATAATGCAATCATAAATAGTGTTGTCAATGCTTTCAATGTTAATCATAATCTTCATAATAATAATAATAATAATAATGAAAATAATAAAAGTAATGAAAATAATAATAATAATGAAAAAATCGAATGTGCCGATAGTGTGAATATAATAAATATCAATACCACAACACCAACAACTACGGCTATAGTAAATCAATCGAACCACAACAACAACAAATCTATAACAACAACACCACAATCCACAACAACAACATTGTCAGCTGCTGCTGCTGCACCCACGCGCACTTTGCCTACGCCAGCGCGCACTTTCACCTCAACTGAATGTCAAACAGATGAAATCTCAACAACTGCAACGCCAGCACGTAGCAGCAGCAGCAGCAACAACATCCACAATAACAGCAATGGTAATGGAAGTAATGGCAGTGGTAGTGGTGGTAATGGTATTGCTGGTAATGGTGCTGCTGCCACCAGTCGTGAACAACGACGTCGCGAACGTCGTGAACGTCGCCAACAACAACAGCAACTGCAATTAATTGCTCCAGTGCCACACTCACGTCGTCATGGTGATCGCAATTCATTGCATGGGGTAACAGGACAACAAATACCACCAACCTTGGGTCATTTGCATCCAAACCATATGCATCATGCATCCGCTACTATAATGCCAAATGCTTCCATGTTGCGGCCCATGTTGCCAGATATTTTGCATCATAGTCATTATCCACCACCTTATAGTGCATTGCCTAGTAGTGGTGGACCAACATCTTTGCCATTATCAGCAGCAGGAATACCACCACCCACATCATCATTATTAGGTGCTCAAGGACCACCATCTTTACCGGGTCCACCGCAATTACCATTGCCGCCACCAGGTGCACCACCACCCGGTGCTACATTATTAACACCCATGATATCAACACTTCCTTTACCTAGCACAACGACACTTCTCAGTAATGCTGGACGTTTATCATTGCCTCTACCCATCATGAGAAGGTAAGTGAGCTACTAAGCTACTTTTCTATATACATAGAATAGTGTGTCTCCAAATTACGTATGTCTTAATATTGCCCATAATTTTGTAAAAACCCCATTGGCATTGAATGAATTTTTTAAAGTACCTTAAGAATTTTAGGCCGTAAGAAGGAGATAACTTCTCTTGAAATGTCAGGAAGAAACCATATTTTCATGAAATATCCTTTGAGTATAGTTCAAGAACCTCTACGTTAAAATATCTAACTTCTTAACTGTAAAAGAACATAGTCAATTTTTTACCTTCGACATGCATTTTATTTTATTTTCTTATCAATCGATCAATTGCTCACTCATTCATTCAAGAAATTGTTCATTGTTTTACAATAAATGAAGAAAAAAATAAAATAAAATAAAACAGAAAACTATGGTATTGTAGAAAAGAAAAAGTATCTTTTCTCAGCCAAGCAACTCTCGGGTTTCATTTGAACTCTGCTTGTCTATTTCGACATTATTTCTATTTTTTTTTTCTATTGTGTTTTTCTATCATTCGTATATCTGTATGTCAGTTTGTGTCTGTGTGAGTGTGTTATGTTCAAATTTTGTATGGTCTTCCTGTTGTTTGAAGTCGGTAAAACAATAATAACAACAATAACAACAACACCGACCAACTGAAAGGTAGATAGACATTATAATGATGGTAATTTTTATGTCAGTAACAAATTTCTTGCATGATTTGCTTTTAATTTTTTCTCTTCTCTTCACTTCTTCTTTGACGATTACTTCAACTTCTTCTTTAACTTCTTTTGGTTTTTAATAAGAAATAAGAAAAAATAAATAAAATTAAAGCAAATCTCTTTGCTTTGTGGTACTAAGTCTTCGAGGCGAATAGTAGAAATAAACTGAGTTGCCATGCCATAGCATGGTTGATGGAGGGTTAAGGCAAATGGGCCATAATACACCAGGAAGCAAATGTTACTTAGCTCTTCTTTTATTTTATTTCTATTGTTACCTTTTCATCTTGTTTTTGTTTTCATCAAAAGGTGTAGAAAGAAAATGAAGAAAAATGTATTTCGTTTAATGTTGTCAGCTTCTTAGAAATACTCGTACAAGAAAAAAATCATTGTAAAAAGACACGAAAAATTAATTTAAAACACATGTAGATAAATTAATGTACTAAAGATATGAATGAATATACATATCTCTAAGATATACAATACTATACTAGGAGCTATTATATTTTCTGTATCTTGTGTGTGTGACAGATAAAATTAATTGAAGACACCCATTTGCTTTTCCTTGAAAACTTTTTTGATATCCCAAAGCACATATGTACAAAGTTAAGTTCATTATGATTTAAATCTTTTGTAGTATGTGACACTTTTTTTGAAACTTACAATTTCTTACTTGTAATGTAATTTAAGTCTACAGTTGCTGAATTTATTATTAGAATCAATCAACATCCAACCAGAATTGAGAATTTTAAATTGCTTTTAGTTTTCTACCTTTTATTTAAAGTTATGTAGTTTAAAGTTAACTTTCAGTTTCTGCTGTCAAGAGTTATATATTTTGTGTAAATCAACTCTTCATAGATTATATTTGTGCTTTGATTTAAATCATCTTTAATATAAAGTTACAGATCATTGTTATTGTTTTATTAAGTTCAGACAGAGTTTAAGATTGGAAACGAGATCTTTGGTTTGAAAATCACAAGTATATTCCAAAAGCTCTTATTTTGGATTTTCATACCTCCTCACAGATTATGAAGATATTGTACAATATATGTACACATATGTTTAGGTTTAAAAGTCACCTAAGAGACCCAGTACTATTTTTTCTATATAAAAGTTTTTTTATACCAAAAACTAAACTAAGGTGATTCACACCTTCTAAAAATGGCATTTACATTTTTTTTAATAAATTAATTAAGATTTTAGAGATACTAAAACACCATTTAAATGTTGAAATTACGCAGAAAAAATGAACATTTTGTATTTAGAATGTTCTAATGTTCTACAAAAAAAAATAATGTACTCTGTAATTATCTCATATTTTTATAGTTATTTCCCTACAAAGAAACAATCTCACAAACCATAAAAAGCAAAAAAAAGGAAACCAAATTATATTTCATAATCAGGAGAAGATAAATAAATAAAATGAATTATTAAGTGTAAAGAGCAATGAACTTTTAAATGTTTTAAATGATAAATTAATAGAAAAAAATTTGAGTACCGGTGTATCAAATCTTCCAATAAAAAAGAAAAAAAATTTAGTTATAACTTTACGTAGAATTATTGGAAGTTGGGATGGTTTATGGCGCAATATTACAACAGTTGCCCTTTTTTTTATAATAATAAATTCATCAACTTCTTTGATATTGATACGTCAAAGGATAATCTATTTATTCATCTATCGTAACTTTATTTGATGTAGATGAGACCTTAATTTGGAACATAATTCAGATTTTCACCGACAAAGACAAATCATTCTATGCAAAAGGAACTACTTATAAAACTCAATGATTACCCAGTTTATGCGACGCTTATATCGATTCTGCGACTTTCGATATAAGGAATATCGATTATGGTACTTGAGTTTATAAGAGGCAGTCGACATCAGTTTGATTAAATCGATTTTGGTTTGTTTTCATTATGTCAGAGTAGGCATGTGCATAATAATGTGGTGTTCTCAACAGAATAAGTTATTTTTTGAAATCACATTGAATAAAATAATATATAAATGAAAAATACTTACCTTGATTTTTAATAACGTTCTACAATGATTTTGCAGTACATAAATCGCAACTCTTATGAAACAACATTCTGAAATACAAATCGAAATGACATCGCTAAGTGTGTATGCGACATCGGGAATCGATTTACAAAACCGATATCGATTCTCATATACTGGTTTCGTCAAATCGATTCATGTGTGACATTCGATTTGAAAATGTGTTTATAGATAAGGTTTTCGTTATATCGAAACTCGCAGAATCGATATAAGCGTGGCATAAACTTAGTAGATGACTGTTTGGCCATTTTTTTGTAAAATGAAGAAATTGCGGCAATGAAGGGGTTTAGAATAAACTAATTCTGCGCCTGGTTAATTTTTGTGTCTTGTTGTGCTTTGTTATGTAACATAATGGTTCTCGGCACATGTTGTGTTACTGCTACGCAGAATTTTACAGAGGATGCTGAACATTTAAGTCTGTTTGTAACTTCACTTGCGAGCAGAACATCGAAGTGATCGCATGTACTTCATTGATTCACTTTCTTTTTGGAACACCGATGAGATCTGATATACTAGACTTAATTCAGAGCTGTGAAACAAACATTGACCAGACCGGCGCAAGTAATCTCGACTTTTTTTACTGGTTAAAATAATACCGGCAATATCGGTCGAATTTCAATTCAAATTTCTTATAAAAAGATGTACTTTATCAAGACTGGCGAACACATTAAGCGATATTATCGGATACTATTTTCATTGACTAGTTACTGACTTATAAGTTGGACATTGTAAGACATTATCCACATATCAAGCGCCCCCATTTTTCCTTTTTAAAGATTCTTGCTTGGGCTATTCCTTGTAAATATTTACAATGGCAAAAGGGTATTGGTCAAATATGAGAAATACATATATTATTGTTTGATCTGTGTAGTATTTTATAAAAATATACTTATATATAACACTCGAAAAGTATACAAAACAAAAATACGCTGGCAACTTAATAAATTTAGGTCATCAAATGACCCACATGCTGGCTGAAGGTTGAATTTATAAAATTTTTATTGAAAAAATATAAAAAGTTATACTAATTTGCAAAGCCTCATCATATCTCTTTAATTGAAGAAATAATCATCTTTTTGTTGTGTAAACAAAACAAAAAAACTAAATAAAAATTCTTTACAGATTAAAAATTCATTAAGCTTGTGATTATCTAAACAAAAATTGTGCAAAAATTGAAATGAATCTAATTACAAAGTATGAAATTATTATAATAATGAGTAAAAATTACATACTGTATTTAGAATTTCAGTCGGCAAAAATTCAAATGCTATTGTAGAAACTAGTATAATAATAACCACAAAAGCAAAAATTAAGTGAACTAACATTTCAACCTTTTTCCCACGCATTCATTCATTTAAGTTTTCTATTATTTTTTTTTCAACCGGTTTTTTTGTATGTAGTATCTATCTATCCGTTTGTCATCATCATCATCATTGTTGTAGTCTATCTATCTAACTATTTTAGCTGTCGGTCGATCGGTCTGCCTGAATGTTTGGTTGTTTGTTTGCTTGGTTGTTGGCTTATTTATTTTGTAGTCTATTTTGTCCATAAACATCTAATGATGATTATAAAATCGCATCTAATCTAAGCTTTAAATTTATAGTAAGTGCTACGTGCTGAGTTGAGCATTTGATGTTTGTGATACAATACAATACAATACAATACAATACGAGTATAACAATCTTTAGCTCTCAATCACATCGAAGACTTAACTTGGCAAACTACAAATCGTGTTCAAGCATTAAAAATGCAATTTAAATAATTAAAATTGTGTTAATCTTTAGTTGTTTTCAATTAATTTGTATGTTCTCTCCCTTTTGTTGTTGACTAGATATAACAATAGTATAAGGCAAGACTTCTATAGACAAACAAATTCATAAATATTTAATACAACATTTCAAAGCAAACGTAGTTCATTCTATACAAGATACAAAAGTATATTCAGTTGTGCTCTCATTTTATACATTTGTTGGTTGCTTTGAATTTAAATTAGAAATTTATTAACCTGAACTGTAATAGAAATGTTATTTGTAATCGAATTTTACAGTAGAAACAATTGGATTTTATTGTATATTTGTAAATACAATAATTTATTTATTACAGGCGAAAGTGTGAACCCTTAAATAAACCAAACTAAATCAAATGATCATCAGTCAAAACTTAATTTCGTAAAATAAAACCAAAAAACAGAAACAACAACTGACAATGCAACAAAACAATAAAACAAAAGGGAAAAAGAAACGTGATGCTAAAATCATGTTGTGAGATGCTTATTTTGTATACTTTTAAATCTTTGTAATAATTTTATTTAATTTTTCTTATTTTACCAAAAGACAATAAAAAATAAAGCTTAAGATATAAGATACAAAAAAAAATATAACAGTGTAACAGAGTAACAGTAAATAGCAACAGTGGCAACAATAAAATGATTTTCAGCAGACGCCAGTCAGTTTAGTGTATCTTTTTTTATTTTCTTCTGTTTTATATTTCATTTTATTTTGGTTGTTGTTGTTTCTCTCGTTACTGTGGTTGATGTTTTGATGATGATGTTTTTTGTTTTTGTTTGTTTATTTTTTTCGGGATACTTTCACTTTCGTCTTGTTGTATCGTATCTTAAGGTTAAACGAAATGAAACTGACGTATGCCAAGCAATCCAACCAGCCAGCCAGCCAGCCAGCATAAGAGCCAAAAAGATGCAAGCAAATGAAGATGAAGTTAAGTGTTTAATGTTATAATAAATTTTAGCTTAAAGGAAACAGCAAAAATAACAAACTTAATACATTATATTGTATATAAAAAAAAGAGTAAAAGCGAATACATTTGCCATATACATACATATATTTATTTATATATCGAAGATACACATGTGATGGTATGCTTGTTGGATAACCACATAACCACACAGTATACACCATAGTTTGTAAGCTGAGCTAATGAGCTCAAGAAATTAAGTAGCTATAGAAAGCATACTATTAGATACGATACTACTAGTGCCACAATTTGAAGGGTCTTGATGAAGAGGAAGTTACAAAATGATAAATAAATAAATAAATATTAATGCAAATCTTCAATCGCGAACGGAAATGGTGGTTAAACTTATAATGAACAACATACAGATACATACATATGTAAGCATTATAAAATTATCATGCATATGTGAAGTGTATCTATGAATTACAATATTTGCATAGAGAAATACTCGTATTTGTTCCCATAAATTCTCATTGATTAAAAGCACATTTCAATTAAATGTTGACACTGAAAAAGCATTTGCACCGCAATAAAAAATTGAATAAATAAAAGATACACCAAAAAAAAAAAAAACGATGAAAAATGAAAAAATAAGCAAATCACAAATGTCATGCGAAATGCAAATGAAAACCGGTTAGTTTTTTGCTTAATATGAGTGTCAAATTAAACGTGCAAAGACCTAAAAGTGCAATTATGAGTTAAATAAAAATAATATACAAAATATGTACAATATACAAAGAAATAAAGGAAAAAGATACAATATACAATAAAAGAATCTTAACGCGTATATTACTATATATGTTATGTTGAAAAATCAAGTACAAAAATCGATGATTCAACGCAAAATGCAAATCGAAGTCGAAAGCCAACAACAACAAAACAACAAAAAGCCGAAAAAGAAAACACAAGACGGACAGATGGAGAAGACAAAAAGACAACAAAGACAAAACAAAACCAGATTTCACCTCAATCGCAGTCACTCGTGGTAGTAGCAGCAAACAGCAACATTAACAACCGCAATCAAAAAGCTGCTTGCAAAGACCCCAAAAGTTGTATAAAAAGAAAAATATACTTCAGAGAGACAGAGAGAGAGCGATAAATATACTAAATGTATTTAAGAATGCATGAATGAAATGGCATCACATCACAAGTATAAATGATCGCGGTTAAAGTTTCCAGTTTCTGCAACAATCGCTTTGTGAAGTAAGCAGATAAAGATACTACAAACACAAGAAGAAGACTGCGACAACGACGACGACGATGACGATGACTATGAAAGAAATAAAGATACAAAAATGACAAAAAAGAAAAACCAGACAAACAACAACAAAGATACACAAAGCTATGGATGTTGATAATGATGATGATGACAATGATGATGCTGATGATTATGATGAAGACCACTCTAGTGAATGAGCGAGTGGCAGCAAGGAGTGTTATTTCTTCGTTTTCTACTGCTGCTGATACTTCATTCAGAATCTTTACTGAAACTCAAAAGTATTCGTAGATGCTTCATTTCAAGTTGCAATGCTTAAGATATTGTATCTTTTATTGTTGCTGTTGGTGTTTCTGTTTCTGTTATTGTTGTCGCTGTCTGGTCTCGACAGTGATAGAAGCGAATGACACACTTTTTTCTTTTTTTTGTCTCTTCCTACAATACTATAAAAATTTACAGTTTTATTTTGAAGGAAAAGCTAAACTAAAGGAAAATACAAAACAAAATTCATCAAATGCACGCGTTAAGCGGAAAAAGAATAAAAGAAACTTCTTTATTTCTCTAACGAAGCTTTCTGCATACACTTACATTGGTTTTTCCAAAAAGGAAATAAGTATCATTTTTATAGCAATTCTTGAAGTTTTTTAAATTTAGTGTGGTGGTTTATAGAGTAAAGTTTTCGGTTCATTTGATGTGCTGTGCAATGAAGATGACAAACAAAAGATACAAATATGACAAGCATTTCTTTTCATCATCTCACTTAATATCTACTGTTCGTTCTTAAGAACGTGTTTAAGTAGTTTCTTAAGATCATCAACTTAAGATTACGATGAGTGAGTGCATCAATTGATATACAATACAATATAACAATAATTAACGCTTCACTAGCTCTACCTACATCTTCTGATGCAATTTAGTGTTAATAATTCGATTAACGCCAAGCAACATTAAACAGCTCAATGATTGTTAAGACAAACACATCTTTCTCTTGCCACTCGATCTATATAGTATTGTATGTTAGTGTATACATTGTACTTAGATAGATAGATAGATCAATAGAGTTAGCAAAAGAACTGACCAAACAACTTTCCAGTTTAGCGTTTAACCAACTTGCATGCCTCTGTCCCGCTGTTCCATTATGAAGTCTTTGATAATTTTTTTTTTCTTTATTTTTTGTTTTTTTTCTCTATTATTATTATTATTATTGTGTTTTTTTTTTTTTGTTGTCTATACTTTTCCGCCACAAATAGTACAATATCTTTTCTTTGATTTTGGCTTCATTTTTTGTGCTTTTTTTCTTGGTGTTATTGTTTGTTATTGTTGTTTTTGTTGGTGTCTTTTCTCGTAAAGCAAACAAATCGCTAAAGCTAAATAACTCGTTGTCGTTGTCGTCATCGTCTACAATGGGCAACTCAGACAGCAGATACTTGGACAACGATGATGATGATGACGTTTTTGGCAGCATTCATTGGCCTTTGGCAAAGTGCGCTATAGAATGAATATGGCTAAACGAGAACCTCAACTCAAGCGAACCAAAAGTCAATAAAGCCAATAAAGCTGCAGCAGCAGCACATAAGCATCAGAGCAGCAAGTCGAAGCAAGTGAGATGATGAAGCTGGCAACTAAAGAATCCAAACGCAAGCAAACAAATGCTGCATGGAGCAACGAATATGAGAGCGTATATTTGAGATTTTCTTTTTCTTTTTGTTGGTTACTGTTGGCTGCAACAACGTCAACTTTTGTTTAACTTGTTGTTCTTTTTATTTTATTTTTCTTGTATTTTTGTGGGTTTTGGTTTCTTGGGTTTGAAGTAGTAAAAATAAAAGATACACACAGACAAATATACACAGATACACATAAACAATTTGCGGTTGTCTGTGTTTGTGTATGTATTTGTCTAGAAAATGCATTCGGGCCAAGTTGAAATGAACCGGCAAAATGCTGCTGCAAAACCGACACTAACCAAAACAACAAGCAAAGTAACCAAAGCAACTAAGATAGTCAGATACTACTTACTACTTATAACAACATATAAGACAAAAGCTTATAAGAGTTAAAAGCAACAAAAACAACTATATGAAAAATGAGATGATAATGATGTTGATGATGATGTTGTTGATGTTCAGATATATACATACATGCATACATGTTGTATTGTATTGGCATATACGCATGCGTATGCGCATTTATTCAATTTTATCTTTAATTTTTTATTCTCTCACTTGTGTCTACAATAATGGAATGGAGAATTACGTTATTAAGTTCTAGTTTCCGTATTATATTGCATTAGTAGTAGTAGTAGAAATTGGTCATGTCAAGAAGAAACAAGTCTGGGCACCTAAATCTGGACAAAACAACCATTTAACTTTTGTATCTTGGCAACAAACAAACAAACCAACGAACAAACAACCCATGGAAATAATGAATTCATGAGTATTTTTAATGTATTTTTTTTTTTATATTTTTTCCTATATTTTAAGCAAAGTGTGTAGGTTATTATGACTTTGATGAGGTGTTTTTAACAGAGAAAATGAAAAGGGGTAATATTTATTCATGTTCTTGAATACTTAAATTATTGCTTAGTTGTTGAGATATCAACCTGAAAACTTACAAAAAGTTTGAATGAAGTTACATTTATGGTATACTAAATAAATTGGTTAAAGAAATATTGCAGATCACATTCAGTTTGAGATATTAATCTGTAAATATGTTGAAAAGATCAAATAGAATTGCCAATTTGGCATAATTTTTGTAAAACATGGGAGGAGACATAGTTTTTGATATATTATGATTGATTTTAGTATTACATTTAGTACATAAATATTATGCCACATTCACATAGATCATGAATCTTTTTCGTATCCAAAAATTATAATGGTCGGTCCATGCCATAACAGATGTAGACCACATATGAATCTAAAGCGAAAAGGTGAGTTATTGTTTGGATAATTTTTCCATACTTTACCAAAGGAAATGGAATTAGATCGACAGCATCAATATATGTATGTATCATAAGGATCCAATATAACCCTTTTCTTTTCAAAATAATTTATTTGTTTATTGAATATCGTTATTTATATTCAAAATTCGACACTCTTGTGTACTTCCTGCAAGGTATCGTTTCCATCTTTGAGGGTAATAATTTCTTAGGTTTTTGAGCTTAAGTGATGCAATTTCCTACACGATCTTCTTCTTTTATATCAATATATAAAAGATCGCAGACTATGTTTTGTATTTTCGTTCGTTCACTCATGTTATGCAGGGAATTATTCATCAGTTTTTGAGATTAAGTGATGAATTTCTTGTTGATATAATAATAAGAAAAAGGGCTGGTCGCTCATTACGAAGCGGATTCACGTGTAGCAACTTAAAACATGTAATTATGTCTCCGCTTAGAATACTCTTCAGAACTGACAGATCTTTGTGGATATCTTCGTTCTTGATATAACATGCAGTGCCCGTGATAGTTCTAAGGATCTAGTATTGAGGTCTTTATACAAGTTTAATGTTTTTGTATGGATCAATTTATCCATTATTTGCTAAAATTTAGAATATCACCCTTTTTTGTTTTAAAAACATCTCTCATCTTTTGTTAGAGTACCAAGTATTTATGTTAAAGGTATATAACATTCGATGAAACCCAATTTAAATTATTTTCTATATCTTTTTCACTCGTTTAATAAAATAATTATGCCATTTTTTTTTTTCAACCATTTACGTGTCGCTTAATTGTTTTCTTTGTTGGTCAAAAAGCATTTAGACGTCTAAATACATTTTATTTTATTTTTATTTGTATTTAGCTACAAATGACTATCGAAAACAAAAAATGAGTTAAATGTCACTGTTTGACCTTGAGAAGCTTGTTAACTACTACTTACTAACTTACTGAGTTCGTCTCTTTATATTGTATTGTGTTTCTGTGTACTTGAAATGAATTTGTGTCTTTATTTTGTTACCTTTTTGTGTTTGGCTTAAATTTCAATTAAAAACAAAAACTACAATAATTTAAGTTTATTACTTTTTGATTATGGTAAGTAATTTGAAGATAGATAAGTATTATATTTTAAGTAAGGTTACAATGAGCCAACATCATCAACATCATCATCATCATCATCATCATTCACATCTTAGTCACTGGGAAATCATTGAATTGAATCATTGAAAATGCATTTATATATGTATGTTGTATGTATATCTTTTGTTTTTATCATTTTGATCATATTGCATCTCTCGACCGTTTAAAGTTCAATGCCATGCGAAAACAATGCACAAAAAAAGATTTATAGAATTACAAAGACGATCCCAAAAATGGGGGTGAGACAAAATAAACTCATAAAATTAATACGAAATTTAAATGCAGTGAATGGCAACCAAACAAAAGATAAATAAATAATTATATTTTTTGTTATGTTCTTTGTTTTTCTTTAATGCGGTTTTAAACACAAAAAAATAACAAGAAAACTCATAAATTATCAGTTGGTGGTTGTTGCACTTAACTGGACGCAACAATATTTTATACAGTACGTACAATACATTAGTTGTGGTAGATACTTCAAGAATTGGGCTTGGCTTGATTCTAAACTGTTTGATTTTTCTTACTTCTTCTACATTGTTGATTGATTTTCTCATTAAATTTAAATTATTTATTGTTCATTTAAGATCTTTTCCGTATCTTTTATTGTCATATTACAAAAGTATGGGGGTTCGATTGATCGAATTTTTTAAGGTAATAATCTAAATATACTCTCGCAATAATTTGAACTTTTTAAACTGAATTTGAGATAACAATCAAGTACGAATAATCAGTCAATATAGTTGTACATATGAATGAATATCTTTCAGTGCTTGAATTATAATAATAGTATCAGACAGAATCTTCCAATTCTAAACAATAATCATAATTTCATCACTTTACTTTTAAAACTTAGGAACTGTTTTTCATTTCAAGTTCAATGTAATATTTGGTAAAAAAGAGTTCTAATACAATAGTAGCTTGCAAAGGTTTCAAATATTGATATACATACTATCAAGAAATTCATCACTTAATCTCAAAAACTAATGAATTATTCTTGTTTGGTTTTAGCGGACTCTTTCCATAGTTCAATGGTGGTTGTGTGGTAAAGTGTCGGTCGTGCGGCCTGCACAACGCAGTAGTTTTTATTTCGGAATTATATAATTTATAGTTTCTTCGCTTTTAAATATAAATAGTTGAAGAAAAAGCTCTTGGATTCAACTATTCTTTTAGATGGCCACGATATCTTGGTATAATAATTGCAAAATTTTATCTAAATATTTTGAGGAATCAATCGATCATAAATACAAATGGGTGGACATTACTAAGTATTATCAATTAACTTCTCAATGTTGAACATGTACATGGTTCCAAGCATTACAAACATCAAATAAAAATGTTAATACTTACATTTTTCATTAACGTGAAGTATATACAAATTATTATATTTGTTTTTAGTTCAACTCGACTACAATTGAAAGTATTTCACTTAAAATTGTTCAACAAACCAATTATTTAAACCACTTAAAAGTATAGGATTATTTATGTAGGCGTGAAAATCGTTTTACCCAAAATTCAATTGTTATAAGTACATATTTACTTCAAAATTGAAATTAGTAAACTAAAATAGCAATTCTCTGTACAAAATTTCAGTTGAAATCATATGCAATTCTGAAAACTAATTGAATATTTTTTAAATATTTAATTTTTGGGTTTATTTCATTATAACAAATCTATAATTTTTACATTTGATTTCAAAGCTTAACATATATATTTTGAGATTTGATATATTGTACTATGTATGAGGTAATAAGGTTTTATTAATATTTTTTTTGGGTGAAAGTTTTTTGTTTTCTCTATTTGCAAAATCAAAAAAAAAAAAAACAACAAACTAAACCAATAAAACAAAAAAATTTATTTAAAAAAAAAAAAAAAACTGTAGGCGTTGGTTTTCATTAGTTTTGTTGGCTTAAAATATATGAAGAATTGTCGTTTTATACGCCTCATTTTGTTTGATTCGAGGGAAATTTAAAAGACTTTTTGGTTCAACCTTATTTTTCTTTAAGACTTATCAGTGATGCTGTTCAAAAGGTGATTATCATCAAGTTCAAGTCATTGTCCATAAACTTCAATAACAATTCATTAACTTTAGCTAAAACGAGTGCTGAGTTAATGAATTATTTTGATGGTGGAAGATTTGGTTTTCATTTGACATAGGAACTTTCTTTAATATCAATTCTTCTCTTGTTATTCATGTAACTTTTATAATTTGAAATTTTAAAAATGACATAATTTTAAAAGATTTCTGATAAATTACTAGATGGAATCGTCCCGTGATTCAGAAATATATTATTATTCATATTTTGTTTGAGATATATGGAAAATGGGCGTAGAAATTTTGTAACTTATTAAACTTCTCTCGTACTTGAAAAACTGCTTGTTGATTGTTCAGTTTGAATTCCATGTGTGGTTGGTTGATGGTTTAATTGAAATGTGCTTTTGTTACTGCTACCAAAAAGAAACAGAAATAAAAGGTTTCAAATGTCTAAAACTTTCTAATCTGTCGATTTGAATGGAATATGAAACATTTGAATGAATGATTAATACGGTCGACAAACAAACAAACTAAATCCAAAAGCATTTGTGAAATGTTGTTAACTGTAATGATTATACATAGGATAGTGTAGCAGTATCTTCTCTTGACTTACGCCTCTGACTATCTTTTTAGTTTTTTACTTATTTATTTGTGCATTTATTTATTTGTGTGTTGGCATCATTCTCATTCTCATCATACATTAAATCGTAGTGCGCATTTTGTCGGTATTTTCATTTGAATTTTTATTGTTTGCATTTTCGCATTTATTTGCGCGTTGCGCTAATTAACTAAACACCAAAGTCAATGTTTTAACAAAACAAAATAGAAAAAACAAAAACAGCAACAGACACAACAACACCAATCCAAGAGGGGAAATAGTAAAAATAAAAACAAAAGTTAAGTTAAATAGAAAAATGGAAACATTTAATAAAACATTATTGCTGCATTCACTAATGCAATTACAAACTAAAATGAACAAACAACAAATAACCAACTAAAAGATACAAACAACCAACTGACTGACGGATGAACTGACTGATGGACTGATTGTCTAATTGACTAACTGACTGATAGTCAAAGTCAACTGTTAACTACAAAAAAAAAAAAAAAAAAGAATGATTCCAAACCAAAACGCTAAAAGTCAACTTCACAACAGAACTTCATTGTAAGCTACAGTTTAGCTCATGTGCCACTAGATAGATAGATTGATTGTGTAGAATAGGGGAATGTAAAAATGTTGCAGTTAGTTAGTTAGTTAGATAGATAGATATATGATATTGTAGCTAAATAGAATGATGGCTTTTGTTGGATGAAATGTAAACAACCACAAAATGATGGCGTTGTGAAGTTGCAAAGTGTGCTGATTTCAATTTAATCTTTGCCAATATGTTTTAACATGGTCAAAGTGTGAGTTTGAGTGGCAAAGTGGTACGTGTTATTCCATTATTTTGCATAGAAGTTTTTGAGAAATGAGAGATGAAGGCAAATTGTTGTAATATAGAAACACAATATTGAGCAGTTTATGTGGTCATAGTTTCAAAAGCTTATTTGTACATTGTCTGCTATTGCAAATCAGATTTGTAATGAAACAAATGAAACTACTTATAATACTAATATGTATATATGTACGGGTATGTGTATAAAATACTATTTGTAGTATTTGTTATTTACAATAAATATTATTATTTATAGAAAATGAATTCAACTTTATACTTATCATATCACAGATTTACTTTAGAAAAATCATATTTATTTGTTTGTATTGATTATGGGAATAAGTTCTGGTCATTTGAATCACTTCATTCCTTTCTGAACCATTTCCATTGTGTGCAAACATTCATCGAAGGTCGTCGATCTATCAAATTTGATAAATTATCTAAATTTTAAATTGAATTTTATTTAATTAATGCTAACAGTTTTGTGTCTTCCTCCAAATTTGTATTGTCCTGCTAGTCAATGGAGCATGATCACCTTTTAATATTCATCTGTTCCATTTAACAAGAGTCTACAGTTTTTTTTTAAATCTGGACTGGACATAATAGATACTTTTAAATCAAAGGATTTTATTAGACATCTATCATTTGGTTCAAGTCTCTTGATGGTTTGATCGTTCTTGTGATTTGGCAATAGCTTCTGCAGTAGATTCAAGGTTTTTAAACTAAAGTATTAGTGTACTACAAATTTCAATAGAAATTCAAAATTGTAATTCAAATCATAATCGCCTAAATGTGAAGTCATCTACATTTCATCAACAGACTTTAAGTATATAGTTCTATCACTCTATTTTGTTGGAGATCTTTTTTTTTTAAATGACGACTCAAACCAACTAAGACAAGTGACTAGATCGATTCCTTTTGCAGTACTGATCATGCAAAGGTAGTCTCCGATGTCCGGTACTCTCAACAAATCATGTAGACTGTGAGATTTTCAATGGAAAAATTCTAGCACCAATGTACCTTCAAATTATTAATATTAAAATCTGTCAAATTAACTTTTCCAATTCGACAGAGTTTTGTTTCATTCAACACGAGTCTAGTGTTCTTTTCATAAAGACGCCACCTCAAAGATATTTGCATTTGGAATAGTAACTTCTTTTTTTAAAGGTTTCGTAGTCACATAAATATGAATTCATTTACATTTTATTGGCAGTTTCTTTGTGTTTCGATGTTCGTACTTATGTTTAGGCAATAGTTATTAGATTTCACATATTTGCAACTGAAATCTCAAAAACAAAGGGACTTGTTTCGAGAAAAACAATGCGAAATGTTGGACAAACTTACGTATAATGTTTGATCAATACCATTTGAATCAATATAATCAAATTATAAATTGTCAAGACCATTTTTGTCTAAACACTGGAAAATTTTATACAATTATGTGTCTTATTATACCGTTCCTCAAATATCTAGCACTAGGCAGCTTTCAGCATATAAAATCATAGTGACTTTATTTGCGAAAAGAACACTGATTATATCACACTTAAGTCAACTCGATTTTCTTACCTACAAATTGATTAAAAAGTCATATTTTCTTTCATCTCCTGTCCATTTCTTACTGATTCTTGATGCTGATTTGACTTTCAAATAGATTCTGACTTTTGTATTTTTCTCTTGTGGTTCTTCTTATTCTACAACATCACCCATCTGTGGCATTTTAAAGAACCTTATAATAAAATTTAATAAAAATATCTGTTATTGCTTGCAGATTTCTTACTGTGATAATTTTATTAATTTAATTAACATACTTCTTTATTATATCTGTTGTTGTTCTTTATGTGATTCATTACATTAAAATATTAGACAATAACAAAAAGATACTAAACATGATACGTTTTATGTATTGTTTCATGTAAATGATAAATTTATTGTTATTGTTTATGTTTCATAAACATTTTTATATGTAATTATACACAGCTGTAGTAACCATGTATCCGTATCTGAATGTAAGCAATATATTTCTCCATACATTTCTCATCCTTTATTTTTATGTTTATATTTAGAGTATCATTGTGTACATCTGTGCGTATGCGTAATTTTATTATTTTAAGAGATTCTTAACATGTACAAGCAACAGAATATTTGTTATTGTTATTCTTTGTTCATGATAATATAAAAGATGCTCGTAATGATGATGATAATGATAATGAAAAATGTTACAAAAAAGATGCACACATACTATTATTTATTTATGTTTACCATATACTATTGTGTACAAGTTACATATTCATTTTGAAACATACGTGTATTATTTGCCATTTGCCTAGTTGAAATTTTGTTTTGTTAATTTATTTGTTCTTTTTCTTTGTCTTTTCAATGAAAGATTAAAAAAAAAAGGAAACAAAGTGCAACACAATGAGGAATTAAAATGAAATAGAGAAAGAGTTACTACATACTAGATATATTATTTGTAGATCCTAAATCACACACACACACACACACACACACACACACACTGTAATGTACAAAACACAAATGCCATCTGTGTATCATCATACTTAAGGATGAAGATGATGAATATGCCAAATATATATATCATAAAATATTATGCATCTCTAACAATGATTACATTTTATATACAATATATACTCTTGATATAGTAAATAGTATATAATTTGTTTTTTTCTTTGTTTCTTTCATAATTTTTGTGCGCAATTAAAATCTTTTTGAAGTTGATGACATTTTTCAATGTTCAAACAAAAGATGTTTTTGTGTCTTTCTTCTGTCTTGATTAATTTCCATCATAAGTTATAATTAAAATGCATATAATTATTAATTTTTATCTGGTAATAAAAACAACTTTCGAATTATAAATTATACAAATCCATTATAATTAGTATCTGATGAGAGAAAAACTAAAATTAAAAAAATCAAAATGCCAAATCATTTAATGCAGCTGTGTTGAGAGAAGGAAAAAAACAAACTCTCAAATAAAAAGGAAAAGGAGTCTATAAATAAGAAAAAAAAACCACATAAGAGAAAAGAAAAACATAACAAAACAAAAGAAAACAAAACAAAACTCTCAAGTCAACTGAACTCAAAAGCCAAAAGCGCACAAAACAATACCAAAGTCAAAACAAATAATTTGCACTAATAACTAGCAAAACCTCCGAGTGAGCACTGAGCAGCAGCAACACAAAAAAAAAGAAACATAAGATACAAAAGCAAAAGCAAAACATCAACACCAAAACTCAACCTCAACTCGGCATAGAAACTTTCTCTGCGCAGATTTTCATTGTCTTGGCGATGCGACGCAAAAGATACTTTACTTATACTACTACTACCGCTACTATACACTACAATAGTGTATGGTATCTTTTAGCCTTTTCTCATACAGTATTATAAATATTGTATCTATGTGTGTTGCAGTGTCTGAGTGTATTTATCTTTTAAGTTAAAGTTGTGCATCTTCAAATAAAACAATGAGTAGCGTCACATTAACGACAAGCGTCGCCTTTTTAACAACCCTCCATCCTCCATCCTCCACTCTCCATCCTGTTGGATCCAACATCTCTACCATATTCGAGTTAATATACAACAGAGAGATGCAAGTTGAAAAGTTTTTCAAACTGAAAGTCTTCAATGCTTCTGCCACACATAAACGCGCAGCTCATTTTAATTTTCGCCATACAATTTTTATTTCTTCTCTTAATATTTTCCTATGCAACTTTTGCAAAATAACTTGCAGCTGTACACGCACTCACTCACTTAGATACATAGATACGACGGAGTACTGTAGATACAGTATACTACTTTGCATCGATTTTTTATTTTTTCGCATCTCCTTTTGTATTTTCTTATACTTAACTTCAGTGCATCCGTATGAATGAACCTCCCGCGTATTGGGTATCTAAGAGTGAGCTGTGAGCTGTGTGTTGTGGTTTCTTTATGTCTTTGAGACAACTGTGGTTTGCAATGTTTTAACCAGAGCAACTTATGCAGTTCACAGTCATGTATCTGTATCTTAGGTTGCCACAACTCTAAAAAAAAAAAAAAAAAATTAGACTGCAAGTCAGACTGAGTCTCAGACTAAGACTATGACTGAGTTGAGCTGAACTGAAATAAACGCAGCATGTGGTTTTACTTTTATTTGCATGTTTAGTTTTTCAATTGAAGTTTGTTTCTTTTCTTTTGCACGCTTATTCTTTTGTATGTTTTTGTTGTATCATTTTTTTTTTTTTTACTTCATCATCCATTGATGCGTTCCGTTCGTCTTATGCAAGATAATGCAAAATATTGCAACCACATGCGGCATGCAGCAATTCTGAGTTTGCTTTAAAATGAAATCATGTGAAATTTAAGTTTGCATTAAATTATAATAGATGCAGATACTTTTCCTTTTAAAGTATGTCTCTGTTTTGTTGACTTTAAATTGGAAACTATGATAATGTTAAAAACATCCCGCACAATATCATTTTTATCTTAAATAGCATAATTTATTTATAGCTAAAGCAAGGCAAGTCCAAATCAGGCCCAATCCGCCTTTATAAAACTAAATCAGATACTATCGGCTACATTATTCTTGTGTTGTGTCCCATAACACCCTCATAATTTGGTTTGCCTTATCGCTGACTTCAATCACCAAACAATTTTCTGCCAGTCCACTGTCCATCGTCGTCGTCATCGACTTCGTCATTGTGCCTCACACTTCAAAACAAAAAATTACGCACATCAAAAATGCAAAAAAAAAAAAAAACAAAAACGTAAACAAGGAACAACAAGGAACAAGTAAAAGGACTTTTAGTCAATTTTCACATTTTACTTAGAATGGAGAATGAAATGATTGCAACCCTCATTTTTATGAGCATCTGTGCCAGTGTTCGTTCGTTCATTTGTTCGCTTGTTTGTTGTTTGTTTGTTGTTGGTTCATTCATTCATTCATAGTTGCCATAGTTCATTTTCTTCATGAAACAAAGTGTGTGTAGTAAGTGCGGGTGGTCGGTGTTCGGTTCGGTAAGAAGTGATGGGGATGGAGCAGCAATCATGGAAGAGTAATATATCCCTCGGGCAACAGGAAATTATGCGTAATGAAGTAAGCACTTTTTGCGCCCTCAGAACGGATGTAGATAAGAATTATACTTTTTTTTTCTTTTTGTTCAAATTTCTCACTCATTCACCCATTCAATCCCTCGGTCATTCACTCAATGCTTCAATCTTGCCTCCTTGCCTTCTTTGTATGCCTTTACTTTAACTGACTTAATATAATACTCGTACTTTGAAGGACAACAGCCAAATGTTGTTATCAACAGCAACATCATCAACATCAGCATCAACATCAACAGCAACAGCAACAACAACAAAACCAACCAGGAAACAATAGGTTTTTTTTTTTGTTGAAATCATTGTTGCTGCTGCTGTTGCTGTTGGTAATGGTGATGTTGCTACTGTTACTCAGGATTGCTTCTTTTCGTATGCTATTTTTTTATACTCTTTTTCTCTGTTTTTGTATCTCTTATTTTTATGTAGGTTTGTGGTTTGCTTTTGCCATTTCCGCGTCAATTTCCTTTAATGTTGCCAGTGTGTATGAGTTTATTTTTGTTTT